>JAODLC010000001.1:4814792-4826164 GCA_026781145.1 Hippopotamyrus pictus
TTTCTGAATGATTTGATCATGGGTGGGGGTTTGTGGGGGTGGGGTATAGACCCAAACGTGTTAACATTCTGCACATGGGTGACGAACCGTGCAATTATGCCGCAGCTGGCTCACTGATGCCTTAGTTTGCTATTAAATATGGATATGTGTTGTACTGCTTAACAGACAGCATAATTACGTCCCTAGCTAATTTATTAGGAGCAGTCTTTGTTTGTTTACCTCTCTTGGTATCAAAATCAGACGTGACTTAAAACACTCATTTCAGAGTTTCCATTGCTAAATGAATATGTGATCAATGTACCAGTTTCATACTTGGATGATTTATAATACATTTTATATAGATATTGCATTCAGTACATGTTCCCTGACTCACAGTCCTCCAGATTGTGATGCTGTTAACTATAGCTGCATGCCTGTAGATCTGAGTGCTGAAAAACCAGAATGGCACATTGATTGATGCAGAGTGATCTCAAAGATGATGCAACAAGACGTTGCCCATGATGAGTATAACAGGTGTGACATTCCTGTTGGTTATTAGCAGAGTAGACAGCGATGTGTGGTCGTTGTAAAGACGAGTCCCTCTGTTGGCAGCTTGCCTCTGAGGTTCTGGGTTAACATCCTGAAGAACCCCCACTTCATCTTTGACGTCCACGTATCCGAAGTGGTGGATGCCTCGCTGTCGGTCATCGCCCAGACCTTTATGGACGCCTGCACCAAGAGCGAACACAAGCTGAGCCGGGTGAGTGGGAGCTGCCAGACAGTGTTGAAGTTGCATCAGGTTGATGGGGGTGAAACAGATGGTAGGTCTCCTGAGCGGAAATGTCGTTTCAGAACCTTAATCCCATTGTCACACTGGCTGTGCTTGCAGGACTCTCCAAGTAACAAATTACTCTATGCAAAGGAAATCTCCACATACAAGAAGATGGTGGATGAGTAAGTGCCGTCTATATTACCCATCAGTTATCCCATCTGTGTAACAGTCGTTCATGAATATTTAATATTTTTAGCAATACTAATGTATTATCTTTATAGATACTACAAGGGCATCAGGCAAATGGTATCCGTCAGTGACCAAGACATGAATACCCACCTGGCAGAGGTGTCACGGGTGAGAGAGTCTTCTGAAATTTGGTCGAGTGTTTTTGTGCACGGCTATGGTGTTCATTGCAGTCTTTACTTGACAACCCGAGAAATAGATTAAAATGGAACAAAAACAAAAGTAAGTTTGTCTAGCTTGTTTTGGGGAGTCTTGCTGATGCGTCCCGGATGAGCTTCTGCAGCCAGTTCCCTTTCATGTCTTTCAGTCGCACACTGACAAACTCAATACCCAAGTGGCCCTGCACCAGCTCTACCAGTATGCAAGCAAATACTACGATGTGGTAGGTGTCTTACCCAGCATCCAGTCAGCGTTTTATTTGAACACCTGGATCCGAGTCTCAGCTATGGGTCTGCGGTGAAACGTAAAGTCTCTCCCTTGTCTGCAGATCATTACCTCCCTGGATGAGGACCCCGCAGCCCAGAATAAACAGCTAACCCTGCGCCTGCAGCAGATAGCTGCCGCGCTGGAGAACAAAGTGACTGATCTGTAACCTCCGAGGGAGGCCGGCAGGCGGATGCGGTTCAGTATCGCCGGTGTTAATGTGGGGTTTATTTCACGAGAGGAGGGGAATTGGAAGGGTTACAGAGGGCTCGGCTACTCTGTGCTCTGAAAAAGAGTGCACAATTAAATGCCCGCCGTCACCTGCACACAGCCATCAGAAGGACCAGAGGTAGCGCCTACAAGACCAAGATGAACTGAAAGCAATGACATTTGTCTCATAAAACAAAAAAATTAATCCTGCCAATGACAGCACCCAGTGCCAAGACAAAACTGAATTCTCAACTGTCTGTGGGGTCCGCCGGAGACCCTGCACCAGATCATGTTAACAGGTGGAGATCACCAGTTCTCAGCCATCTCCATGGCGACTTGGCCTACGAAATAAGCCCTGCATTAATCATAAGCTTTGATGATAATCAGATGTTCAATTTCTTCTTGTGTAGAAATGTTTAATAATAGTATTGTATATTTTTTATTGTATTCTTTATTCAGAAAGCTTTATAAGACGTAATTCACTTTTTAAATTGACAGCCATTTTAGTTTAATTGTATTTTTACAAGTCAATACAGGGGGATCCAGAGAATGGATGGAAATGTATGTTACCTATAGAGGCTCTACCACCGTTGGCAGACACGGGCAGCCCCCCTCCCCCCCGAATCATGTGAAAAATGTAGTTAAAACTGCAAGACTGAAATGTGGCTGGCTAATATTCAGTGCAGTTGGTTTTAATTAATCCAATATAATGTCATTTTTTTATTGAGTTATTTGTTCTTTGTGCCTGCTAAAAGATGCCAGTTCCATAACATCTTTAGATGAGGTGTTTTTAAGGACCGGTATTGCTGGGAATTTATTGCTTTTTAAATTTCCCTTTCTATAACAAAACAACACAAAAAGCACACCAGAGTCATTTTAGTTTTTATATATATTTTGTACAGTCCTTAGTGAAAGATGTTTCTGGACCAACTGTATTGCAGAGATGAAACATTTAGAATATACTGCAGAGTGTAACTAGAATCTATGTGAACTATCCACAATCTCAAATCCATTTATATAGCCTTAGCATTAAATCTTCATGCAAGCCAGACCTAAGGGTTTGCTAAAGCACATGATAAAAATATCAGGTGTCATTTTTTCACACTAATAGATATGAAATTTGATTCTGGTAGCTATAATTCATTATATATGCATTGATTACTCATCATGCAAATGCCAGATTCTGTGAGACAGGTGGAATTGCAGGTCAGTTTGATATCTGCTATAACACGTTGTTAGAAACTGTTAGTGTGTCATATGTTCAGCACTGGCTTGTTTTAAAGGCGCAGGAATTCCACACTGAAATAAGGTACTGCAGCACAAACTCAATTTTATGTTTTTTTTTTTATTTTTTATTATTATTAAAAAACCCTCAAATCTACTAAAGTGTGTATATATGGTCCACAAAGCCCACTCCAGAATTTGAGTATAATCAGGATCCTGTTTATTTTTTAAAATGTGTGGTGGCAACTCAAACATGTAACGTATTAATTTTCCTACACGAATTAGCGCATTCAGTGGTTAATGCTTAGTGGTATTGACTGTTATGTCTGTTAACAAAATGTGCTTTCACCTCCGAGAACAATGCACCATCGTAGTGGATATAAATGATTATGCTTATCAATAACGGGATGAGTAACTGAATGGTACTTCAGATTATTTATTGCAAAGCTGTCACCCCTATAAGCTATCAGTTCTGGGATTGGACTGGTGCTTTAAGATCAGCGATCACTAACTGAACCCATATAGAGCATAATATCACTTTCAAATTATTGTAGCACCGACAAATTATCACAGCTGATTTCATATTTGAGATGTGCAACAATTTGGCTATTGCAGCTGAATGCTAACACATTTTAGCATTAGCATAATGTTGGGCCTCAAGTTTGTGAGATCAGCCATCGTCTGCCTGCAGAGTAGACTTTAGAGCCAATGGCTGCGTTACAGGGAGGATCTCAGCACTGTGAGGAATTACACTAGCAGTTGATTTTGATCTTAATCACCTTTCTTCAAAAAAAAAAAAAAAAACACCAATGTCAGTTGTTTACCAGTCAGCCCAGTGCTGATAGCTCAGTACGAAGCTTCTGCCTTTTTTAAACCAAACTGTGCCTTATAACTTCTATTTGTGATGATACCATTTTTATGGTGACAAGGGTGCAGCTATGTTGATGTTGACATTCTGCCAACAACTACTGCGGCGGTCTTGTGCCAATGTGTGACAAGCTTGACAAGCTGAATGCCTAAAAAAAAAAAACACGCAGAGTTTTCTACATAGGTGAGCTATGAGTTAGTGCTGAATGTTCGTTAGCTTCTTATGGGTTTGAAGGTTAAGGCAACGACTTAAAAACCTAGATTATTACTCAAGTGAAAATTCGTGTTTTTCCTCTTCCTGTGTTACAAAAATAGAATCTTGTTTTACATATTGTACACACGTATGTATGAAATACATGTAAGAAATGTGCATCTGTATTCTTACCTTACTGCTGTGCAGTTATTTTTTATTTTCCATTATCCTAACATATAGACATTGTAAAACTTGTTGAAATGCTGTCCCTGTATTCCAGTTGTACAAGCCTATGCATTTAAATACCCAGGGTTAGGTTTGTTGTGCCGGTGGCCTATCTTTCCTTGTTAGTGCGGGTTGGGGGACATGAGGAATACCACTGTTTACTCATAGGCATCACTGAAGAGGTACGCTACACCTGATTTGTCCACAGTGGAGTATGGATAGTGGTTTTCTCTTTCTTAACGTGTGTGTGTGTGTGTGTGCGTGTGTATATGTGGTTTTTCCCTTGAGCTGTATGTACAAAGTCGGCTCATACTTCCCTAGGCATCCTGGCACCCCTACAGTAATGCATCCCCCCCTCCCCAACACAATATCCAACAGCTGTAAACTATCACCAAGTCTAACTGACCAACATTTTGTATTTGGTGAATCTTAAAATAAAATATAAAAAACGAATTGTATTTCATATCTTTAAGTCCTCTAGCAATGCCTGGAAGCTCTGTAAAGAAATACTCATTAAACCACTAACAGCTTCTAAAAATAAATTTGGAAAAGGAGGGGGGGGGGGAGATAAAGTACCTCCTCTTGTCTCATTTCTCAACAAACCTCGAAGCATTGGAAGGGGTATCAAAGAGCTCCCTGATTCCCAAGAAAGCCCCGCTATGTACACACTGTGATTAGCGCCAGATATGCACATAGAAATTGACTTCAAGGGTGGCAGCAATGCCCGCATAATTACATTCCATTATCAAAATCCCCACTTGTTAAACAAACGCTGAGATGTTTTTCTTTTAACCAAGAATCAAGTTTAATTTTTTTTTTAGATGAATTCTTACCGTGGGGGTTTGGGGGACCACAATGGCGGAACACGTTAAATATCATGCCGTCGGCCTAGTGCGACGTCTTGCCGAGAAACTCCGGCTCCTCCCTCTGTGACGGTGGAGATGAAACCCGCGCGGTCTACATCCACGTGCACCTGCGCACGGCAGCGACGCCCCCTGCCGGTCGGCGGTGGCCGCACCTCCTTACGCGAAGCTGCTTTTGATGGTAGCTGCCCCCAGAGGAGGAAGTACACGTAACACAGTACACACAGCTCAAGGATGCGATGGGCACCTTTTCAAGGGACATGCTCAAAGGGCGTTGGCGGGGGAGGGCAGGTTGTGATAAATAATTCACCCGCCGATCAGTAAACAGATGTTACAAGGCTTCTGCATGTCGAACTGCTTCCTTGTTTTAGACAAAGATATTGATCTAAGCCACAGCTTCACGTCGGTGTCTGTCTGGTGTGAGTCGCCGCAGATGGTTTGAAATCGTTACTAATTAAAATTAAAAGCTAACTGGAGATGTGTTACGTGCGCAGTCTGAAATATAAGCAGTGCTTTAGGTAATAAGCCCATTAAGGATCGTAAGGTTTCGTTCCTGCAGCATAATTTGTTCCTTTTTTAAATTACGGTGATCCAGTTGATGATAATGCACGAGTCTTAATTTGTGCTCTGAAAACAATTTCTGTTTGACATACTTGACTAAATGAGGAGGAAAAAAAACAAAAAATCTGCCCCCATTGGCAGCAGTAAGTACACAAAAAATAGATTACTTTGAGTCTGCTGCCATGTTTAGGGCTGTAGTTATTTATGAAACACATTTCATTCTCCTTGGAGCCTGCACTGGACTACGCCAGGGTAAAGTCACATTTTGAAAAGGGCGAGACGACTGATCGGTTTTCAATTAACTTCTCGCCACGGCGTGGTAGCTGGGTTCAGAGCGTTATCCTAATGCAAACTGCCAAACTGGGCGTTTTTCCTGAGTTGCTTAAGATGGGGTTAGCAAAGGAGAGAGCCAGCTGGTCCCAGTTTATAAAATTTGACACAGCCGCAAAAAACAACAGCAGGTCTAAAAAGCCAAGTGCTCATAAACTGCTATTTATATGTATTTTTTCCCTAGAAAACTTGGAATGGCTTACTCTGAACTAAGCTGTCTGGCAATCAAGCCTGTCAGACACTAGGTTATGTTTGTTAAATGGGCATGTTTTTATTGCATTTGCTAGATTTCGTTATGTGTAAGTTTATTTATTCAGCAGATGCTTATATTAAAAGTGATGCATAGTTAGGAAAGCAGGACCAGCTCATTTTTGGTGTAACTGGGAGTTAAGGGCTTTGCTGAAGGACCCAACAGTGAAATCACTCAGCCAATCAGGGGATTTGATCTGCCGACCTGCTGCTCAGACAGCTGACCTTACGTGTCTGAATTCAAAGAAATTGGGGTTTACCACACCAAGCTTTCGTATTTGCCAGGAAGAGCAGATTAACTATTGGGATTTTGCAGATTGGTTGAGGAAAGACTGAGAAACCTATAGGACAACCTGGACGCCTGTTTGGAGGCTAATGGTATTCCAAGTAGGATTTGTAGGGGAGGGAAGGAGCTGGGAGGGTGCAAAAATGTGGTGTGCTGGAGGTCTCTGAGGACCGGATTGTGAAACACAGCTTAAAATTACTAGGGTTCCCTGTTTGTCCTTGCTAATACCAGTCTTCATACATCCAAAGTTTCACCGGTATTGTCTGAACGTTTCCTTAAAGTGATGTAAATATCAGTCTTTCTCCAACCAAATGTTGAGAGGTCTCAGCTCTTGCCATATGGTTTGAGGAGCAGCATGCAGAGGGTCTTGGTGGTACACACTTTTTGGTAAACTCTTTTTCCAAAGCAACATAAACTTCATAAGGCAGAATCTGGAGTAACTAGGGGTCAGGAACCTCACTCAAGGGCTAACCCTGGGATTAGAACCAGCAACCTTCTAACCACAAACACCCATGAAAATATTACTCCTTTAACCTAGATTCAAACCAGCAACCTAATGATGCCCACATCTTTCTGCTATAGCCCACCACTCTACCACCTAAGCTATCAAAGGATGTTGTACAATTTACAACAATATTTTACCATTTAAATCCTACCACAACCAGCACTTTGCAGACTTGAGTTTGTTCAGTAGGTCCTACATCATCCCAAGCCCTGAGTGAAAGATACTCAAGCCCACTGTTTTATGGAGCTTCCTGGGGTGCAGGGACCATTTGAGAGTAAGAATGTGCCACCCCAGTACATCCCACCCTCTGTTCCTCTGGATCCGGCTCCCGGTCCCAGTATAACAAGGTCATGGGATTGGCAACGTGACCAGATTCACGTGGCGCCGGTCCCTGGCATTAGAAGGAAAATGACATCACGCAACTGCGAAGTGCCATTCTCAGTCACTGTGACATTATTTAATATTCATAACATCCAGAGGACAATCGTGTACAGTTGATTGTGACCAGTTCAAACGTCTTCTATTGTATTGCTTTGAATTATATAAGCTTCTCCTTACAGGAAATTGAGAAGATGGATTATTGAGGAAAAAAAAAACCCACTAAGCTCAGGTACAGCAATACAATCTCCCACCTGCGCTACTTAGGTTATTGAAACGCGGAGACAATTGCATCGGGCCCTGTAAAAGAGTCACGCCATGGAAGGAAGCGTAGGACGACAAGATTTGAATGGTGCTGGCATTCAGGGCAGCAGTCTGTGTCCTCAGACTGAGCTAATCAATCAGGCTAAGGGTGCTGTCAGGGACCAAAATGCTGGAGTGTGACACGCTGGCTGTTTGCACCTGCTTCAATGTCAGAACTACAGCATTCTTCACCTCAGACTGAAAAAAACACTTTCCCGGCCTATGGAAGGCCATTGTTCCGAAGACCTTTATCCACAGTAACATCACACCTTATCCCACACCTTATCCGTTAGTAAATCCTATTCCGGTGAAGTAATCCGAAAGCTTGCTTAATGGCCTTCGGACAAATCCGGCGTCATGATCACCGTCTTTTGTGGTTTAAGTGACTGAACGAGCATCTGAACCGCATCCGGTCGGTCCAGTTTTGTGAGACTGGTACATGCCGGAGCCTCCCTCCTGCCAGCAGGACGGTAAGTGTCTCAGCGCCCGTCCGACGACAAGCCCAAGGACAGCAGCTGGAGATGGAGTGCTGGGTGAGAAGGCCACCGCCGTCACACTGACTCGTCAATCTGCCACTTCTTTCATCTTGTCCTCTTCTCGTCTGTCACTTTCACCCGTCAGTCCCAGTGAGGTTCCCATCTACATTCTCCTGACCCCCGAATTTTAATTATTACATTAATATGCTGATACCACACACTGTTTTTAGTGACATGCTAAGAATTAATTTTCAGAATAGCCATTCATCCTAAACGCAAAAGGAAAACTGGTCGGCAGTTCCGGAAAATTCTCTAGTCCTCCATGATAATGGTTACGCAAGCGATACTGGGGGGGGGGTAGGGGGTGGAATAAATAAAGAAAATGTAAGAAAATACAAAAGAAAAGACGTTTAATTTTATTAAAGGTCAGGAATAAGAAGGATTTATGAAATATTAGGCCAAAGTATGTTAAATGCCTTACAAGAAGTGGATACATAGGCATCTTAATTGGCTGTAGTCCTGAAAAAAATTTAGATGCACAAAAAAATAAAAAGCATTTGCCAATCAGTGAAGAGCATGGCAGTTGAATCAGAAGGCGTTATGGGGAAAAGGACAATTGACATTAATGGAGACTGCATCCCACTGATGAAAGGGCTCCTTCCACAGTATGACATGTAAACAATGATAAAGCTCCACACCTCCCATTCCTTCATTGTATGAATACTAACAGCATTAGATGAAATGAATAATCTGTGACAACAGCCTTTGAGAAGCCAAAATAACCGTTAGGTAGCCAAAAAAAAAAAAACAAGATTGGCAAAGAGCATTATGCAAGGACCTTTAGGAGAGTCTAGAACAATTAACGGCAAATGTGTCTTTCAATTAGTGTGCAACTTTGCTGTTTTTCTGACCTCATTCTTATGCAACTCAAAGAATGCAATGAGCAACAGATTCCGATTGTTAGACTAGGCGTATATTACATAATGTAAATAGATATCGGTTTGCTTAATGGCTGGTATTGAATTAAATGCAAACAACAGACAAATCTCACAACCGCATGCATGCACTGTAAACATGATACTTCACTGGTCACAATCAGGTGCACCTTAATGCAAGCAAAAGACACTCGTTATGTCATGGCTCAAAAACAGAGGCCCGATTGTGAGTCAAGTGCACCGTTTGCACAACAGTGCCATCAAGTGGCCGCGGGTGCATTACCACAAGCGATGCAGCCCCTCAAAGATATTAGATGGCTTGGGCACTCTATCCTTCCCTGACACGATTTCATTATTTTATCTGCATTGCTGTAAGCATTCGTCTGAGCCATAGTTACTGAAGCCCCATTTTACCTTTGATATAGCGACATTCCAGCATCAAACCTCAGGGACGTGCTCTACATCGTTAACGTTGCTCCTCCGTCAGATCGTTGCAATTCGAAGCAGATATTAAAACCTCAGCACTGACAGTACAGCTGACAGATATGCCTTGGGTTAGATTTTACCTTCAAACTTCTCTGTAGGATCTCTTTTCAAGGCTTGTCAAAAAATAAAAAAAAAAAAACTCAAAACGTCTCCCGCCTGAAATCAGGTTATTTTTTCCCCAAAATATAATACAATCTTGGCCCGGTGGAATTCACCCCTGTGGGTTCATTCAGCCAAAGCCATCTTTCAGAGGATTTCCCCATCTGGCTCCTGATTAAGAGACCACTAATTTAAATACGGGGTTAAGGTCAGTCTGTCTTCGACAGAGGATTACCGCAAATCTGCATGGATTAACGAAAAGAAAACCTGCCGTCTGTTGGAACCCCCCCCCCCCTTTAAAGTGCAACTTTTTGTAGAGATGCAGAAGGAAAGAAAAATGCAGTGGGGTGCTGAGTGCAAAAGTGAGAGCGGGGTTTCCCTCCACCTGCGGGCGGGGTCAGGATTTTGGCTCAAGCTGAGCATCACAGATCAGCCGCAACACAAACTGCGCTAAAAGCCTTCCATAACTTCCACCAGGAGAACTGCTATATTAACTGTCCCGACACGCCGTCCCGGTGTGAGAGAGCTTCTCCCTAAAGACCCACGTGAGGGACGTGTAGAGAATGATGGGCTGTACAAAAGTTCCGGGGTGGAGATCCAGGCACCCGACGTCGCCGCTTTCCAGGCTAGGCCTCGGACTCCAGCCCGTCTGGGCCAGCGCCGTTCTCCGCGCCGCCCACCTCGCTCTCCAGCAGCAGGAACTTCCCGTCGCTTGTCAGGGGCATGGACTTTAACAGTCGAGCCAGGGCCTCCGGGTCCTGAGTGTACATGTGCACATGCGGCGGTCATCACGCGGGAAATCCACAGAGCTCTACAATAAAATTCACTGGCCTAAAGCTAGGGACACCTCAAAGACAGAAATAGAGGAAGTTCGGCGATTGAGAAGCAATTTCTTAGACCAACGTCTGTTTTCTTTACTTCTCTGTTTCTTAATTACAAGAACCAGCAGGGGACAATCTTAAAAAATAACTCAAGGTTAAAAATGCGCTTTACCTTTTTGGCCTCGATGATCTCCTTGCCTAGACTGATAGTATAACATATCTGTAAGAAAGGGTTTATAATATTAGTTATTGGTACACGTCTATGTCCTTCCACTATGACGGTCCTCATGTGCGGGTTCATTCTGCAGGGCGACCCGCACCTTCTCTCCTTCCGTGTTGCTCTCGAACACAAAGGCACTGTAGGAGGCTTCGCCCTCTTCGCCTCCCTCGGCCCAGTCCTGGCCCTCCACCACGAATCCCACCAGCCGGCTGTTCTCCTGGTGGGCTGCAAACTGGGTCACGTCCTGCAGCTGGAACTGGAAGGAGCCAAGATGATGTCACAGTGAGACATGGTACTCGTCGTAGCCATGCAGGGCACGCTACACAAATGGGTGAATCTACTGCCAAGCACCAGAAGACAAGACAAGGAGACTAGGAGACACTTACACTTATCTTAGTAACTTGTGTTTGAGGGTCAATCAGCCTGTGAAAAATAATATAGACAATAAATAAATTAATAAATAAACAAACAAACAAACAATTCTGACCACACTCCATCTATCTATGCTTCTGTAGCAATGTCAAACACAGTAGGGCCATCAGTGGTCATCAGCGCTGGTCAACCCAATCTTTTGAGGGGGTGCTAATTTAACAATCCAATGGCGCCCCCACTTCCCACCCCCCAAGCATGGTGAGTGAAGTTTTCCAGTGGAGAAACTGCCTCATGCAGTATTTCTCAAACCAGTCCTTGGGGATCCCCAGATGGTCCACATTTTTGCTCT
>JAODLC010000001.1:4834169-4845759 GCA_026781145.1 Hippopotamyrus pictus
TACAGGGAGACAGTAAGAAGCGTGAAGGCTGTGCTTCACCATGGACACCTCAAGCTCTACAGGGAGACAGTAAGAAGGGTGAAGGCTGTGCTTCACCATGGACACCTCAAGCTCTACAGGGAGACAGTAAGAAGCATGAAGGCTGTGCTTCACCATGGACACCTCAAGTTCTACAGGGAGACAGTAAGAAGCGTGAAGGCTGTGCTTCACCATGGACACCTCATGCTCTACAGGGAGACAGTAAGAAGCGTGAAGGCTATGCTTCACCATGGACACCTCAAGCTCTACAGGGAGACAGTAAGAAGCGTGAAGACTGTGCTTCACCATGGACACCTCATGCTCTACAGGGAGACAGTAAGAAGCATGAATGCTATGCTTCACCATGGACACCTCAAGCTCTACAGGGAGACAGTAAGAAGCGTGAAGACTGTGCTTCTCCAGATTTTAATCAATCAAACCAAAGCCTATTGAGAAATTTCAGCAAACATGCTCAAACATTTTTGGGGAGAATGTAATTGTATGTACATACCATCAGTGGCAATGCCGAAAATCTCTTTCAAAGTGCTTATTTCTAAAAAACAAAAACAATGAGTCAATGAGTCAAACCTGTCCAACAGGCAAAGCTTTGCAAAGTCGTGGTTTGTGTCACTGTGAAGCTTCTGCTGTATTATTATCATTATTGTTATTGATTTTATCTAATAATAATAATAATTTCTTAAAACTACATTGCAGTACCTTCATATCAGTATACATCATATTTACATACATGTATGGACTGGATACTGCAGTGCAATAATGTACAGAGCTGCTTTATTGAAAATATTTCCCAATGATATTTCCCAGTGATCCCACAGATATATATTTTAGAAAAAAATCCTTGATCCTTGAAAGGCCATTTCAATGGGTCAGCCTCACGGATCACAGCGGTGTCAGTATCACAGAAACGTGAGGATTACCTGTGAGATCCTTCTCTCTGAACTGGATCAAGGGAAACACCATCTTCTCTGCCATCTGGGTGGCCAGCTCAGCATGGAGGGAGTTCAGCTACGGAAAGAGAGAATGGACACACTGAGCCTTGTCCCGTGTGTGCAAGCAGAAATTCTATAGACACACCCCAGCTCTGCATGCTGTATAGCCGTGCTCCCTAATCCCAGGTCTAAAATGCCGCATTGTAAATATAAGCAGAGAAAGTGACACCATGGTCATCATCGGTATGAAACAGGCTCATTCTAATCAAACACTGAAGTGATTTATTTCGTTTGATGTTTCTAAAGCCAACCATCACGGCTTCTCCTCCATATTCACTGTCAAAGCCACAGAAATATATCTCTGTAATCTTTCCAGGCAAACTGTGGGAACTTACCCTGAATACCAGGACTGCAAATATTTCAAAAGCAGTCCAAAACAAAATCAGCCTGTAATTTAGTTCTGCGGGTTTACGGAAGGTTGTTAAGTGTTTTTACTTAGACTGATTTCTGAATAGTTTATGAAAAACTAAATCCCAAGAGGTTGTGACATGAATTAAACTGTTGATACACACAAGTTTGTTTATACACGCAGAGTCAGCTTAGACCCGCGGGGCAGCTTTAGAACCAGGAAATAACTTTAGATTTTTTCTAAATATTACAGTTGATCTTCTTGAAGCCTCAAAAGCCAGCTTACATTTTGGTCCATTTTAAAACCTGCACACCTGAGTCGAGTTTTTTCATAGGCTTATTATCTGGCTCGACTGTGTGGACTGTGGACCAGAACAAAGGTGGAGAGAGAGCAGGAACTATCCGAGAACCTCTGCTAGTCTCTCCGATGACGAAACAAGTATCCTGTCACCTGGGTCCCTTTAATCTAGTAAAATGCCACCTGAGGCTTGGGTTTTCACCCCTGTTATTTTCCCTCAACGATCATAAACAAGCCCTCGGATCATGTGTCGTCCAGTTTCAGGTGGCAGGTTCGGCTGCGTGCAGCTCACGCCAAAGAGACCTCCTCCTGAGCTCAGCACCCAGGGCAATCCCAGGTGGAGCCACTAGGGGCTGTGCATCACCTTGTAACTGTCAGGTGCCAAAGTTCTCAGCCACAACATCATCAACAACAACAACACTTTACCTGGTGTTAATTTTCTAATTTTAACACTGCTCTAAAACACTACACAGGAAACTCCATTGCAAAATTCATGAAAAACAACTGGCTTACCTGTAATTCTCACATATTTATATATTTTTTATTTGGCAGATGCTTTTACCTAAAGTAACTCAGCCTTGAGAAAGCAGGGTTAGACAGTCCCGTGGGCTGTACTACGAAGCGGTGTTATTGGCTTAATTTGTCAGATTTAAGGTACCACAGTTTAAATCGACTTCATATTCATTCACTTACATTTTGCCGAGACTACCTTAAATCCGAGAACTTACCCCGATAAGCCAGTAACCCACGATTCATAGTACAGGACCCAAAGAAACTGGGCACTCAGGGGCCTCGCTCAAGGACGCGATGGAGAAATCACTACACCGAACCCGGGATTGGAGCTGACGACCTTCTGATCATGGGCATGGTGTCCGAACCCACAGAGCCACACGGCCCCCACCATAACGTACAGATCTAGTTTTCTATTAGTAATTGTTTACTTCCTCACCTTTTTTTTAATGAACGAGCAGAGACATATTTTACAGTAAAGGTTTCCATCATGTTCTACCCATGAGCTGCACCTTAAGTTGTGTCCCCCACCACCAAACCCCGCGCTGCATGACCGGGGGGGGGGGGGACTTGCTCCCATCTTCCACGCCCTCTCCCTTCTGTTCCCCACCTGGGTTACCGCCAACCCTTCCCTCCTACATGTCCCCCACCGACTCTTTTTCACGGTGAGAGACGCAGACTGTCTCCCTGGTGCTGCTGAGAAACACATGGCGTGGTTCCATGCGTCTTGCTTGACGCCGACCGAGCTTGTAGGTGTGACACACCAGGCCGAGTCTCACCTCTTCTACAACTTTAGCGAAATGCTGAAGCACGCTGATGACTTCCTCGTCGCCCTTCCCCAGGGCAAAATTCTACAAAAGAAAAGGTATTAATAAATAAATGTGGCAATAAAAGAGTCCGCATCAATAAATATCTTGTCATGTCTTACATTAGGAAAAGAAAACCGCAGCTGATTCCATGAATGCTGTTCTCAGACTGAAGAATCCACCACGCCCTCCAGCAAACAGGCCAAACGGCTCATTAATGTTCACTGGGCGTAAATGGGGGTGTGTTTTTTTTTTTTTGTAAACACACCTTTGAGATCCTGAGATCTCGAACGTCTCAGTCACATAAGTGACCTAAATCCGATCATGGTCTGCTGACTGTATTCATCTCAAGGCGGTTCAGTTTTCGAATGCTTTTGTACAGGTGATGCTATATGAGCGCCGCCACTGTCTCTGTGGAAATGTTTCACGCACTACAGGGTTTTTTTCGCTCCTTGTCTTCAGACAGTTTGAGGACCACAAACTGTGCTGCAGCAGAAGTCGGTATTAACACCTAACCTGCCACTCCGCCTTCGCCCATCCTCTCGCTGTCAGGTAGTGGCTTAATATACGTTGCGGCGTGACATCGAACTCCTTTGCCGAAACTCACCTGCTTCTCGTACTCCAGTAGCTGCTTGGAGAGCTGCTCTGTGGCCAGGCCCATCTCATTCTAAGGAGCACAGCAAAGCAGCCATGATCCGCAGGGGTGCCGCTGGAGATTCTGGGTCCCTGACCCAGACCAATCCAATCATGTTCCAAATATTTCGGGGCCAACATTTCCCTCGTCTATGGCACCTCTGACAGCCCGCAATGAGCACCAAGCTTAGATCCTGCTTCTTTACACCATTACCAAGAGCTGTGGTGCAGCGATGGCCTAATGGTTAGGGAAGTGCACTTATAATTGAAAGATCACGGGTTCAAATCCCCGACCAGCAAAGTATCGTCCCCAAGCACTGCTCCCCAGATGGGTTAGGACACATTTCGTTGTCGTGATCATTGATCCCCAAATTCTAATCCCCATGCTAAATGACCCAAAAGATACTACTAATAAATATTTATCAGTTGAGACTGTCATAATCAGAAGTGTCCCCCCCCCCCAGGTGGGAGTTTCATACCTGGGCTCCATACACCCTCTGCATGGACTGCAGCAGCTGATTGGTGTAATCTGTGAGTGTCCCAGCATCCTCTTCAAACACACTGAGCAAAGAGCGAGTCTGCAAGAGCAAACAGCGCAACAACAAACGGCTAGAATGGAACACGCCACGTGTTCACCCTGTCGTTCCGTGTGCACGCCCTAGGACGACACCGATCATGTGTTATGGGGGTTTTTGGGCACGATCACTAGGAAGATGGCACACATGCCTGGGTATTCTGTGCAGGGTGCTCATCTTCCAGGTACAACACCTCTAAACAAGTCCAACACTCTGCTCTTCTCTCGTCTGTGACAGAAGCTTAACTACTATTTACACGAAGAGCAAAACACGATCATGGGTCTCAGGTCACTGCTTCGTCGGCACTGGCCAGAGGAGGTCATGTGACACCCATCCCAGCATGCCTCAACATTCCTGCCGTATATACGCCGCCCTCCCATGCAATGTGGGAGGTTCACATTTGCTCATATTTTCAAAAAGCACGTGTAAACAGCAGATGACTTTCCAGCAAACTACAGATGTCGAATCCTCTAAATTCAACCTGGGATTATGATGTTTATTATTTTACTTGTTTAGAAATGGCATGCCGTACAAAAGCTTAAGATGTCTACGCCTGCTTTGCGCCTTCACATCCCCATCCAATAATATTCATGCTTCCTCAACAGATGTTTACCCAATCAGGGTCACTGTAACATAGAAGCAGTCACAGTCTGGTTCCCTCATAATCATGCTGACAGAATGTCTTCTTATACAATTACACACTCAGGATGACTCTGAATCACCTGTTTGCCGGAACAGTGTGGGAGGAAACGAGTAAATGAAGAATTGCCACAGAAGGAGCCTGGGTTGTATTCAAACCAATGACCCAGTTTTTGCATCCAAAGATATCCAATCATCTTCCACCTACTCATCACGGAGGCAGAGATGGGGGGGGGGGGGGCTGCCTAACGGAGGCATCACAGGGCACAAGGCACCCAGGACCCGGTGCCAGTCTATCACAAGGCACAGAAATGTCAATTCACGCACACATACTGTTTGGATAAACATACGTATCTATTGGAAATATATAGAAACCAACTGCACGTTCAGATAATCTCTACGCCAATCTGAATAAAGTCCCTATTAATTTTAAGGAATTTACACAAATGTATATCTGTACAATTACTGACCATGAAAAACCGTAATAGATCTGATTCCCACAGAAAGAACAAAGTGTGAACGGGATCGAACTACCTGCGCTCGTACTTTAGATGGGGGGAAAGTTCCGTATTAAAAACACTTCCCGAAACCTTCAATCCCGATTATTTGCATTAACCAGCAGCAGTGGCGTACAATTAAACTTAGGCGGTGACAAAATTCACGGTGTTACATTAACGTGCATATCACGAAAAGCATAAGAAAAGAAACAGCCAAAGGCTGTTTTTTGAAGGATGGTGTTTATGGACACGACCAGCTTGTGATTTATTATTATTATTTTAATTTATACATGGAGATGGGCAGAGTATGGGGTAAAGGAGTGGGAATGCAAGTACCACGATCTGCCCTAGAAACAGCGCAGTCCGACAGATCAAAACTTAAAGTGTAGAGGGAATTAAGAATCCTTCTGAAAGGCTGTAGTGGTCTTCAAGCAGAAGATGTGTCATGGCGATCTTAAGATTGCTCATTTTTACGGATTCCTGCACATCGGAGCCGTTTCCCACCGCGGGCCCGATGAGGCTGGTTCTACCGTGCAAATGCACACTGTAGGATTAAGCTGTCGCTTTCCGACTCCAGAATCCAGGTTTCAGCGGTGGCTTTGCTATTAATTTTATACATCAGGCATAGGATGACATAATGCAATATTTTCGATCTATTCCTTGTAATCGTTTTTTTTTTTTTTTACTCGGCCACGGGGATTCATTTATTTCAACGGGGAAACGCGTTATTAATTGTGTAAAACCGGGGCTGCATTTCTTGCAACGCTACGTAACGCCGGCGTTATTTAGTTATTTCGTATAACTTAGAGCTGCTAAAATACCTTTATGGACGCTGGGCAGAGATCAGCGTCAGGACTGGGTGCTGGCCATGGTGATTCCATTAGGATATAAAAGTTTACACTCGGGCCATTTTGCCGCAGGCAGATTTCTAAATTTATTAGAAATAAACTTGAAAAGGTTACCTGCGGACTGTCCTGCAGAGCCTCCTCCAGAAGCAATTTGTGGACGGCCGGCATCTTGTTCACGGGGCAGGGAACAATGTTGAATTATTCAGGATATGGACTATGTTTCCCATGAAGCCGTGTGTTGCAATGGGTGACACGTAGCGTTAGCAGACTATCATTGCAACTGCACGGAAAGCAGACCTCGAAAGGAATCCTCCAGCCCAGAATACAAATGCAAATCACCTTTTCCACATACGGGATTTTGCATGGATGGATCCTCTCTCCCAGTCTCTCGGCATTGCGTAAGTTTCCTGCAGTTGCAATGGATTTAATAAAAACATGGCGTTGAGTATGTTTATTAACCCTAATAAACAATTTCAAACCAAGAGACCTCCAAAGAACGCGCACGTGTGCTGTCTTTAAATATTTGACACAACATAACTACAGCCAGTAAAAATGAATCACTGACACTGAAAGTTAAATACTGTACACATGGTTCATGTTTCCCTCGCCAAACGTATCTTGTCTGCTTTGAGACTTGGGCGATTATGCTTTTCGATTATTCCAGCTTGTGCAGCAATTTCGCCCCCTAGTGTGTAAATTGAAGATAATTCATTTGTGACCAGCTACACGTAGCACACTTTTAATGTCCATTCATGATGCCCAGTCAATAAATTGAATCGAAGGTTTCAAATAATTTAAATTACAATGTATTACATTTTTAAAAGCGTAAATTTTAGCAGTATGTCAGCATAATTCAACGTTTTAGTCATTTGAAATATCTTTGAAACAGATTAAAGTTTCCTCCGTTCCAGAAGTAAAAACTCAATAAGGCAGATGAATACAATAAGAAGGCTGTGTTGACTGTTGATACTTTGTTGTAGCACACATTTCTGCATATCTTGCTCGCACATTTAAATGTTACATTTACAAAACACAACACTCACGTTTACAACAAGGCACCTGGTACAAATGAGATTTTAAAAGCATTCTTTGAAAACATGAAAGGTTTATAATTTGGCACAGGTGGACAGATACAATACAGTAGCAAATCCAGTAGAGTTGAGTTAATGTCCTCCAAGTTGAGTGCGCTTAGGGATGTGTGAGATAGTAAATAGATACTAACCCAAACATAATTATGATGACCCCCGACGACCGCTATAGAAGTGTTGAGAATGATCCCTTTTTGAGGAAGATTTTTGAAAAGGACAGAGAACTGGTTGTTGTTAGAGCAGACAGGTGTGTTGGGTTGGGGAGTATGTTGAGGTTTAGCTAATCACATGACAGATGTGTGGAGGCAAATTTGGGATCTGGGGAGTGGCCAGGGGTATAGATTTGACTATGGATGATAGACACATGTCCCTAGCAGTATTTGTAGGAGAACCATGGCTGATTTGATTTGGGGCTGATTTGACCCCTACTGATGTTGAGACCAAACTTACGCCCTTGGGGGAAGCTGATTACTGTTCCACTCCAGACGGCGCTCTGATTTACTCAGTGAGTTCCTTGCTAACCTCCACTCTCAGGCCTCCATGGTGATGCAGCTACATTTTCAGCATGACTGTGGGGGGAGCAAACGGGCAAAGCATATTTATACTGCCCGTGGTTTGGCCAAATGCCATCGCTGGGGGACAGTTCCCTCTCTGTCACTTCATCTATGCTGTGTTTCTGTGACCCTTATCTGAAGGACATCGGAAATCTAATTAGCAGATCCGCTACGATTTTTGTTATCGATAGCAGACTCCAGTGCTGCCGAATCCGAAACGGCTAAAAGGAGATGACCCCTTAAGTGAGAGATGTGTGGACTGGTACAGAGGTGCCCTGTAAATGCACCTCATCTTCCTCATAAAACTCCCTGCCAGCCATTGGCCGCGTATCACCCCGCCCCTACTCATTCCCCCGTTGCCAGGGAAACTGTCAGGAGGGAGGAAAAGATTACGTATGAGAGGGCAGAGCATCTCTCCATGTCTCTGTCTCTCTCTCTCGCACGCTCTATCGCTCTCTCTCTCTCGCTCTCTCATTCATCCTCCCTTCTCTTCCTCTCTATAAGTCCTAAGCTCCATCCTTTCCCTTAAAACATTTCACCAGGCAGAGCACAGGTGAGCCAGCAGCTGGAAGACCAGCCAAACGGAAATATCTGGTGTCATCATCCCTCCCTCATTCCAACATTTCTGTCCATCTTTTCCCTCTCGTACCCTTCCTCCTTCTCCTCCTCCCTCTCTCTCTCGCTTTCTCTCTCTCTCTCTCTTTCCCTCTCCCCTCGTGCCCCTGAGGGTGTCATCGATGTGAGATGGGCTGTGGGAATTCCTCGGCCACCAGCACCTCCGGAGGGGGTGAGTCCTTCTCTCCGCTTCCGCGTCCACCACTAGCGCGTGATCTCTGCACTCGTGTCAGTGACCGCACGCACGCGTGTGTGTTGCGTGACCTACAGAGACCTCACCTGCGTGGAGTTTTGGGGATGCTCGCTCTCGATCGGCTGATCAGTGGCCCCGACCTTTCACTGTGGCTACGGGGGGCGGGGGGTACTGGGGGTGCGGGGTAGACCAGGGAGCGGAAGAATGTGGTCATGTCTCGGGTAGTGGAAGTATTCATTTAGCTTCTGCTCTGCCACGGAGACATTTCTTATTAACCTGGGTAGGCCAGGGATCTCTCTGAAATCTTGTTCTTCTCAGTGCCGCATGTTGAGCACCAAGGTCCATCAGAATGAAGCAGAACAAGGTAGGCCTCTGGTAGAACAAGGTAGGCCTCCTGTTTCATTCTGGCCTGATGTTATTTTAGGTTTTTTGTGGTGGATGTTTAGCTGATCATTGAGGCACCATCCTGCAGCTGGATGTGATGCCTTCCTGGGAAGATGCTCACCCTACACAGCTGGATGTATTTTTAGCTTCCCGTTTACATAACTCTGAACGACTGGAGAAGGTCAGAGCTCACCTTTACGGTACAGCTGCGCAGGTTAGGCGATGGCAGGCAGGAGAGAGAGGGTGGAGGCTCCTGTGACGATCCTCATTGCACGTTGTCTAAAGGATGCAGGCCTATTATTTAAGCGAGAAACAAGGTGATTAAACCGCAGAGGTGATCTGAACGTTACTGCTGTTTTATAAGGGCAACCCACTAATGAAGTGATACAAAGTAACACAGCAGAGCTCTGAGCTATTAAAGATATTATTATTAGTCCATCCATCCATCCATCCATCCATCATCCACCCAACCATCTTTCTATCAGTCAATTAATCCATCCATCCATCCATCATTCTGTCCATCATCCATCCAACCAGTCATCTGTTATTAATCCAACCATTCATCCATCTAATAATCTATCCATCTATCCAACCATACTTCTATCCATCAGTCAGTCCATCCATCCATCCATCCATCCATCCATCTTTTAACCATTGACCCTGGTCAGGATAATACTACTTTCAATATTATTAACTTGCTGTGTAGATGCATTAATATGTACTGCCAGTAATACATGGTATCCTCTCTGTCTCCATGGAGTCCATCATCGGCCTTTAGCTTGGATAGCTAAACTGGGACCTCCCTCTCATTTTACACCAAGGTTCTTATGGTGATTCTGGGGTTGGTGCTATCATGGTGTGCGAGGTCATTCATGCTGTATACGCGCTGTACGATGTTTAGTGTATGTTACAGCGGATGACCAAGCGTGCGCTCTGGCAACGTGGCTCAGGAGAGGGCGCTGTTGGCCGTGTTTTTAACCAAGTGGCCCCCCCACCCTACAGCACGGGCAGCCTGGGGGCCCTGCTGCTTACTCAGGGGGCTCACATAAGGCACTGCCTGGCACCCTGTGGGGGGGGAGACCTGTGGGAGTTGTTGCCAATTAACGTTGCTCCTTAGACGCCGGCACTGTTCCCTCACGCGTGGCCGGGTGTTGTTTACACACTGGTGACAGCCACGGACGGTCGCACCTTCTGCCCGCTTCAGGACGGGGCCTAGGGTGAAGGTGAGCCAGCTGCCATTTGCAAAGCCCACCCAGGCGTGATGCTAGCCTGTGCTCACGTTTCTGACCAGTCGCTGTTCGTCTTGCAGGATTCCCATTGGCCTGTCAGTGACAGGCCATCCTGGATGGAACATGCACCAGAATATTAGGCTTCTGCCCAACAATGCCCATACTCGATCGCACTGACATCTCCAAAGTTATCCAGGCTACGGGAGCCCAGATGAAGGATGGGTGTGGCTCCCCGCGCCCCGTGAAAGACGAACACGGTCTCTCACAGGGAGCGTGCCTTCACAGAGACATAAAAGGCTGCCGCACTTGGATACACGTGGAGACACTGAGACAGATAGGGGGCCGTCTATCACGATTAGTCACGGCCAGGTGGGCACAGTACACACGGAGAGCTGTAGTGGAGGGTAAAGGGATGCAGACGGACAGAAGCCACCGGAATGTGTCCTTATTCTCCGGACCGTCAATCAGCGTCATAGCCGCTTGTGAAAATCTGCACTTACAGAGCATAGAACAAACAGCACATGACCCAAGCGAAATATGCTTAAAGCCTGGGCCAAAGGCTCCAGCGTGGAGGAGATCAATCAGCCAACACCTTCCCTCTCTCCTTATTTCATGCGGCTGATTAATACGTTTGTGTCCTTTATTTGGTGTATCTAGAACAGCGGATTAGCCTTAGGACTCACATTTTTCCTTGGTCATTAAGGCATGACCCAATTTTTTATCTTTTTTTGGGGGGGGGGATACTAGTGGGGGAGTTTTAGTGATAAAAATTGTCGACAAAATATTCCCACGACTTACTGTTAGGTCTCAGCCCAATAGCTGAGAATCACCTGGATAAACATGCTCTATTTCCGGTGTTTCCCAACCCAGTCCTCGGGGAACCCCAGTCAGTCCACGTTTTTGTTCCCTCCCAGCTCCCAGCCAATCAGGAACACCGAATACCTGTTACAGGCGCGCTGGGAGCTGAGAGGAAGCAAAAACGTGGACTGTCCGGGGTTCCCCGAGGATTGGGTTGGGAAACACTGCTCTATGCTGTATGAGAACATATGAACATATGCCTTCTGCTGTGTTACACTGAGATTAAAATGCCGTCTCATGGTATCTCTCTCTACAGGTCCCGCCGAAGCTTCCAAAGACATGTAAGTGTTGTATTCATCTGAAGGGTGCTGAGCGAGTCTCACCAGCCCTACAGGAAGAGAGGCAGCCCCCCCCCCCCCACTAGCTACCTACCTTGCCAGTGTAGCTCAATAACAATCCTGTTACTGTAGCTGGGGCCTGTTTCACAAAGCAGGGTTACTTGCTTAGCCAGGTAACTTGCCAGATTTAAGGTAGTCTGGGCTAAATA
>JAODLC010000001.1:4851939-4868875 GCA_026781145.1 Hippopotamyrus pictus
ATATATATATATATATATATATATATAAACGATAACGGCTGAATGCACTAATGTCTATGAGAAAGTGACGTGATGGCTCAGTGATGATGGCGAATCACTCCTTTGGGGGACTTACCTACTGCACTATACTTGTGTTTATACGATAAATAATAAATAATATTGTATGTAATGGTTATCTGATAGCTGATGAAGGAAGCATGGCCTTCTAAAATATAAATATGCAAACTGGCAAATCAATAATGCATTTTGAACTCTAAACCTGGGGGGTGGGTGGATAATGACTGGTATATAAATATTTGTGGTGGTGTTCTAAGATTTCACACACACACTGCACAATATCACGAAATGTATGTAAATGAAAAGGTACTGGTCAAAATCTGGAGTTTCTAGACTTTTCAGATATTTTGTCACTGCAGATTGTATACATTAAAAGCTATTGAACTTGTGAATTTATGTTAACCATGGAATATTTCTTTTGCAGCATACTTCAAAGCTGAGGAAACTTCTAGAAAAAAAGTTTTCGGAGAAGTCCGTAGATAGACTCATGATGGATCACCAAGATAAATGACCCTGTGAATTGAGCACTCATGAATGTATAAAGAGGCAGGTACGAACTGCAGCTCACGGCAGTCATGTGACTTCCTGTGAGGGAAAGGGCTGTTTTTAAAGGGCTCTGTCCTGAGCAGCACACAGGCTCTGCCCAGCGATATGCAGTAGCCAATCATATTGCTGATTCAGCATCGCCCAAGGCTGTGTAGAAACAGCACTTCAGTGAAAACCAGCATCCCTCTTTCTTTTTCTGCTCCTGGCCCTGGCTGGCCTCCAGCTCCTGCCTCTGATAGGCCTGTGTTTCTCCAGCCATTTGTCCGTTTCCTTCTGGATGTCTGATTGAGTCTGGTTCTGTCTGGGATGCCGTAACCCTGGGGTCACAAGTATATGATTAAATTTGTCTGGGACAAAGGTTCGTATCAGAAAAAAATAGCACTATCAGGAAAGAGCCCTATGCACAAATGATCTCCTCTGTGATCAAGAGGTCGTCTCATATGATTTTCACTCTTTGGCTCTGCTCTGATGGTATTATTGTAATGTAGGAATCAATGGCATCATTCACATTCTCTGACAAGGAAGGTCACAAGCTAAAAGAAGCATAATCTGAGTTAGGATCAATTCTGATGGACCTGTCTGAATGAAGAAAACCTGGGTGAGGAACGTGCTTCAAAATGACAGACACTGACATCTAAAGCTTCAGAGAAGAACTACAACTATTGGAACCATTTGAGGAGGTTTTGGAAAACCAAAGGGGCATCATACAGCGGCTCCTCTTTTACTTTTCAGTTTTCCAGTTTGATGCAAAGGACACGCAGAAGTGCAGAAGAAACCACTGAATAATTAACAGACATCTGAAGTTGTTGGAAGAGCCTTCAAGGGCCATCCAGATCCACATGTGCTGAGTGTCGAAGCCATCTATTTCGATGCTGTGTTTCTGAAAAAGCTGATGGCATCCCTTTAGCTTGAACAAATAAAGTGTAACACTACTCCCCCACCCCCCCAGGAGTGATCGAAGCCCACGTGACTCACTGGACAAGCTTCACTGTTGGTACCCCCCATCGGCACCCCCTCATAAGATGGCACCCTCCGCCTGGCCTGCCCGTGTTGCCTAATGAGTTGACTGGTATTGTCCCCACCCCATTCTCACATGTGATAATGATACCTTTGGCTCTGAACACTTTTCCTCATCAGCTAGGGCTTCTAGCAACCAACCTTTAGCTAAAGGAACACTTTTGAGAGCTTTGCGGCAAGAGCATAGCTTTGGATCCAGCATTGGTAGGGACCAGATCAGCCCTGAACCCCCCACCCCCTAAACACACGGTACTACCACAACATTGGTAGGGACACGCCCCTACTGTCCATACCCAAATATATGTTTCTGTCTTGCAGTAAACACAGAAGCCAGGCCTGATCTGCCCTACTGCGTGAAGGATTTACAGCCATAATACATTGTCAGGTCTCTGGTTATCATCCATTATCATTTACAGCAAAATGTCCACCATTATCCCACCATGCGGCACAGAGAAATACAACTTGTTTATCTTTGATATTCCTGTATTATAATAGATCGGTGTAGCATAAAGGCATGTATCCAGTCACTTTCATGTTTGGTGCTGGTTAGTGATGGCCAAACGAAGCCTCACGATCCATTTCTTGTATCTTCTGATCCCACTAGATGGGGATCTGGGCTTACTTCGGGGCATGCTTTGTGCCCTTTTTTGAACGGCGCCATCTAGTGGGGGTCAGAAAATACAGCAAATGGTTCATGGGGCTTCATTTGGCCATCACTAGTGTTGATGTTAGTTTTGCTCTGTTTACAGTGTCACTCGAGGCTATTAGACTATTTAGGAGGGACACAGAGCTGTGGATTTTAAACGACCATTAGCTAGTGATTTTCATTTCACTGTCTGTGACATTTTTTAGTGGAGCCTGTAGTTGACTATGATTTTATAATCTCATGAACCATAACACCCAACTGTAATAATGGCTCATGCCAGAATGCCAATATATGAATAATAAGGATTTTATACTGACATTGTAATAGTCCATGTTGTCATTTCTGGCCATGTTACACATCTGCAGCTTCACGCACAGAATGAACCAGGCTCAGCTGAAGATCTCTGCTTGTTATTAATAATAATAATATAATCTGTATTTATTTAGCGATTTTCATATATGAAATGCAACTCAAAGTGCTTCACATATGAGATTAAAATAAAACCAAAGACGCAACTAACATACAGGTCAATGAAATTATAGAAAGATGGAATAAGTCTTTAAAATAAATGAGTTAATAACCAAATAAAATATAAAAGAATGAAAAGAGTAAAGTCATAAAAATATAAGCTAGTAAAAATTGGAAATAATATATTTTATTGTTATAGAAAGAAAACGGCAAGAAAAAAATAACATAGTAAAAGAATGGAATTAAATAATACCACAATGATATAGTGATGGACAGCTTGTATGAGCAGGTTACCATTCCTCCCAGTGCCCCCAGTGACTGGCTCCGACTCCCCGTGACCACACTGCACTGTGTGGGGACACAGCGTCACGCCCTGAGCGTCCTTCGGCCTTGGGTCCGGTGCAGCCTAGGATAGGCTCCGGACTCCCGTTGATGCTACACAGGTTCAATTATACATGCAAAATCCTGGATAATTCTCCATAATAAATGAATAAGTTTGGATTCACTGGGTCATGGATTCCTCTGGTTAAGACTCAACTGGCTGGTTGAAACAAAATCTTGCTCTGGATTTGTACTCTCTGAACCTGAACCTTCCACCTCTGGGAACGTCTCACTGGAGGATCTCCACCATCCATCCATCCATCCATCCATCCATCCATTATCAATAATGCTTTAGCCGTATCTCCACCAGTCTCCGGGAAATTAAAGGAACAGCCTGCGCTTGTTTGCATTTCCATTTTCTATCGCAAGTACAACATGGAGACGCGCAGACGGTGCTTCTTAACATTAGAATGTTTTACAGTCGCACCAGCAGCTGATTGATACAAGTGGCTGCAATATGAATAAATCATAAGTCGACAAGCTGAATGGTTGCGGGGGGCGGGGGGGGGGGGGCTTCTGCATTATAGAGAATTCATAGATAAGGCACAAGCTTAATTTTCAAGACACAGATCTATCTCTGGTATGCCTAGAAGAAGAGACTAATTGGCAGGTTGGTGTCACAGCAGATCTCATTTTGCTCCAGTCCTTTGTGCATCATTTGCTTTCAAACATGATGTCTTGATGTTCCGTTAACAACATGGCAGGACGGCAGGGAGCCTGGTGTCTATCCCAGGATGCACTGGGCACAAACTGCCCGCTACACTATCACTGAATGTGTGAGGTCAGCGCTACCCATCTTGTACGTGATATCTGACTGTACAAGACATTTGTGCATTAATTAACCTTTACAGACAGTTATCTGTAAAACTGTGGGGGGAAAAAGTGTATTAATGATGATTTCATAATGACACATATCATCCGTCACCAAATGTTCCATAAAAGGCTTGAAGGATAATAGTTAAGTTAAATAATCATCGTATATACATACGAATGACATTAAAACAAAAGAACTGAACTGGCTCGCTATTCACTGTGCATCTGAGTCTAGGTTCGTATGCAGTGTTGTTCACTTACGACTTAAATTTATACAAGGTTCAATTTTGGGCGATGCTAAAACTGCAGCAACACCGCAGACAATGAAAATGTTTTCAGTAGATGCTGCACTCCCATATTTCACCACTAGGTGGTACGGTTGCACAACAGAAGTTCGGTACAGCTTTTCGACGAGACTATCCCTCTTTCAAACACCAACAGCGCTGATACATCTCTGCTTCTTTGGTTTATTGGTTATATTCAGTTAAAACACATTGGATGTTGATGCTGATGTCAAACGTCTCTGTGTGTACCTGCCCGCTGGTAATACGAACAGCACTTCCCAACATTTCTTAGTCAGTATATTTCTGGTTTTATCCTGAACTAGATGATTCGCTACCAGTTCCATGGTAAAAAAAAAAAAATGTTTCCAGTGGCTGACGGTGGAAAATTATGCCTCACACTATAAACATAGAATCCTTCCTTGTGGTTTAATAGAACATAATTAGCACTAATCTAAATTCCAGAGTGCAAATTTAGCTAAATGAGTCCAACAGGACTGCTAATCACTGAGACAAAATGGCCCTCTGTTGTTTCTGGTTTAATCAAGCAACTTATCAGTGTGTCCCATGTTTATGTGGATTGAGCTGGTGTATTGGTGTCAGGCTCAGTTTGGGATCAACACATTCCTGGAGGAAGCAAGTCTGATACAGGGTGGATACCCACTGTCCAAGATACCAATGTGCCAGTTAATCACATAAGTGCTCTGGGCTGACTCAAATAGCTTGTGACCTACAAAGACCCCTGGAGAAAATGGAGCAAAAATAGAATCTTTTAAAATAAAACCCTTAGGCTACTTTTTTAGCACTGGAGATGCAGCTTCCTACAAGGGTGGTTCCCTGTAGTAATTAGGGAGGAGGGATAATGTGGAGACCAGGTTAACCTATTACCTCATGTCTAAATGGAGAGTCAAAGTGGTCTTCATCACAAGACCTTCCCAATAAAAGATCCTTAGGGATCCAAATGATCCTACAAAGAAAATGGACCCACCGGTTGACAATTCAAGGTTGCATGATCAGTTCAGTGGGTGTTAAGTTGTACATCTAAGACGCGGGTATAGATAACAGTTCCAAAACCCACTTTTGTAAGGCAAAGACCACACCCCGCTAGTGATACCATCACTTTTTTAATTACCCATGGTTTGCTGCTACATTCCTATGACACGCCCTTACTCAGGTCCTCAAGAGGTTCTTGAGTAAACGGTTTTGTATCCTATATCAAGTGTAGCCTTTGTCAGCTTCTTCCATTCTTCTCTGAGGTGGTGGCTGGTTCAAGGCCTGGTAGCTTTCACTGGATCCCCGGAAAGAAAAAGTTGTCCTCCCCCCCCATTCATCGCCAGAATTCTTAGCCCAATTGTCTGCCGGCCTTGCCCAGGGAGCCCCTCCCTGGTCCCTCTATGAGCTGGACATGTGCCTCTGATTATGACCGGCGGTCTTTCCGCATCTGGTTCCATTTAGAGCAGGTGAAACAATGTAGGAAAACAGATCCGTCATCCAGTGCATTCCTGAGGCTAGCGAAGACGGTGCTAAATCATGGCAGGCTAATCCTCTAGGTTGGGATGTAGGGGTGGGGGGCTATAGGATGGGTTGCCAGTCCCGCCACCTATCACCGAGGGACTGCATCAATGCTCTCGGAACACTTTAAAGCACCACTGGAGCTCGAGCTGGCCCGACTGTGGCCTCCATACCATTATAATCATAACACTTATTGTCGTTTCCATTCCTGCCGCAGTTCCTGTTATGGCCCTGGCCTGCAAGTTCAAAGGGGTATACCCATTCTGGCCTCATCTATAAGCTATTCAGGTATTTCTGCTAAAATCAGCACAAGGAAGTTCATCTGATATAAGCTGACTGTAGTATTCAGTAGGGATACAAACTCAAGAGCCTCATAGACCTTCTTCATAAGATGAGCTCTTCTCTTTCAGCTAACAAGAGATTATTTAGGCCAATAGTTTCAAATTCCTTCCGAATTTAGGTCAAGCAAAAAATACGAATAGGTTAACCTTTCCTGACAGTAGACAATATCGCACAGCTTCAAAAACAAACTCTGGGAAGATGTTTGCGATTGCCTGGAGGAAAGGACGTAGTAAACTCCGCCGACCCACATGATCGCAATTAATGAGTGCACAAGTTTAAACTAAGGGATTCCTGGAGAGGCGAAACAATGAATTTTTGATTATCTTTTTGCCTTGCCCTTTACTTCCTATGTAAAGTTTCTCTTCTCCCCATGCAATGATGATTACTGCCCCAAAACAGCTTGAGTCGCTAACCTTTTCCGTATGTCGGAGAAGGGGGTGAAGTACCAAGATAAACCAAGATCGTTTAAGGTAATTTCAGGAAACTCCTGCCAAAGCAGGCAGAATTTGTTGCTAAAAGGTGGCCACCATCTTTCCTGCAGTTAGTTAGTCACCCCCCTGGCTTTCCAGAGTGTGCACTGGCTTTTCTGTATTTATGTCAAACAGGAGACTGAGGAAAACATTAATTTGCTTGCACGGTCTGTTCTCTTCCGAAATGAATGAACCTGAGGAATGCGGTCCATTTCCAAAGCAAGACTTGAAACCATTTGGATTAGTCATCCTCGGCCTGGTGTCCTGGTGACTAGCCGTTCCTTTCATTTCCATAACAGCTGCACAACAAAAGTGTCCGAAAAGCAAAACGAAACAAATGCAACCAAAATTCTGCAGAGAGCAAGCTCAAAAATGCGTTTTAACAAGGCCACGAATGGTAGGCCTCTTTGCCTGCTAATTGCATTTAATATTGGGAAACAGAAGATTATGAGTCATTATGAGTTTATTCCTAAGCTAATTATAGCAGCCAGCTGGATTTTAGCCAGCTGTTCCAGTACCTTAGCTTTCTCTTCCATTGACTATATGAGCTTCTCCTGTAGTTTTATATGCAGCTATGACATTAAAACTGAGGAGACACATTTTATATGCATGTGTTCTTAATGGATTTATCGAAATTCCCTGCGCAAGTTAACTTCTCAGCTAGAACATTTCCATGGACAAATACGATGAGGCTTCCTCTCTCAGTGTTGATGTTACGGCAGTCTTTTGTTCACCCTACTGATTTGATTACAGCAGTGTTTCTCAAGCCAGTCCTCGGGGGCCCCCAGTCAGTCCACACGAAATAGTCAAGAACACCAAATACCTGGCACAGGTTTGTTGGGCGCTGGGAGGCAGCAAAAAATGTGGACCGTCTGGCGGTCTCTGAGGGCTGCGTTTACAGTGATGGTAAAAAGGAAGATTCTTGAATGGAGGGAAGTAGTTGTTTGAAGGTAGGAAGATGAGAAATTACTTTCCCACATGAGCAGGAAGTGGTGTGAAAGGATTTTGCGTGCCATGGGGTCTCTGCTGCCCCTGGCCCGCCCTTGGGGATGCTAGCCGTCAGAGAATAAATGCACTCCCCTTCTAACAGAGCCCAAATCTCACACCAGCACCACTTTAATCAGGCCTGGGCTATTTCATAAGGTGATTAATTTGGCAGTGAATCATCTTCCGCTGATATGATCATGATGCTTTTGCTTGAGTCCCCGCCGTGGGCCGGTGGGGTGGTTGAGGAATGAGTTCCGTTCAGGGGTTCTGGGAGCTGAGGCATTACCCAGCGTCAGTGGGAGACTTGCCCAAATGCTTTCATGAACCACACCATTTGACTCATTTCTATGAAAGTGACGCAAGTCAGATATGAATTTGCTAATCTTCTAATTAAGTCGGAATTTGATTTTTTTGATTTTTTTTAAATATATATTTCACATCCTCAGTGCAAATTCTCTCAGAAGTCTTGATCATGGGAATAGCAACGATCTTTGAGGAAAATGTGCATTAATACTTGCATTTAACCAGTTCAGTATGGGTTTCAAAGGACAAAACCGGCTCATTTAGATTCTGAAACGGTATAATTAAATCGTCACGCACCAGGTATTCATCTTTCTTCCCATCAAAAAGATTCAATTATTTTCCCTTTTTACTCAGTTCCCAAAAACAGTTTTGATGCGTGATTTATACAGGCAAATACTCCTCCTGTCGAAACGTGACTGTCTTTGATGTGTCCTTTGAACCGTCAGCCTAATTAACCAATCCGTGTCTCCCACCAATTTCATGGTGGTGTTCTGCTAGATTTTTTGCATTGAACCTTTGAGTGTTCCAGTACGCATGAAGTCTTTACCTGCACTACCACTGCACTTACATACTGTCATTTCCACATTTCCACACAGGTTTCGCTTGACTAAAAACAAAAATCAAATCAAATCAAATAAAAGCTTATTTATCAAATTCAGTACAACATATTGCAGTAGATACGGACAATGAAATTAGTTTCCATAATAAGTAAGGTTAAGGATATTATATAAAAAATAACATAATAAAACAGAATAAAGTATGAAAAAACAGAAATGTGCATTATGTGCAATGTGTCCATACTAATAACCTAATAAGTTGTTGGATAGCCTTAGCGCCCGAGGCTAGAAACCATTAGTGAGTCTTTTTGTCCATGAGTCGATGCTCCAATACCATTTCCCTAATTAAATAATAATAATAATACATTTTATTTTAAAGGCGCCTTTCAGAGCACAAAAGGACACCGTACACAATTATACAACGAAAAACAATTGCAGTTTGTGGCTGGGATACCTGGGCAGCTTGAGGATAAAGCTGGCTTTCTTAAGGCACCTACTTGCAGACCAGCTTTGAGTTAGTGTGTGAGACGCTCAACCCAAGTTTCCCCCATGAACATCCTGTAAATCCACAGAAAGAAAACAAAAACAAAATAACGAAAATGTTTATTCATAGGTAACCAGTCAGACAGGAAAACAAACACAGTCAAAAGCACACGGTGGGTTTCACTCCCTAATTAATCCACTTTTTGAGCACAAACGCACTCACTCACTCACACACACTCACACACACGTACCTCTCTAAATGAGGGCCGTCCATTCATTCCTATGGGAAAAACCCTAATCCCAATCACGATACCCTTAACCCCTACCCAGCCCTAACCTTAACCATGAGTAACCAAACAAAATATAAGACTTTTTTATTTTCTGGATTACATTCACGGATTTTTATAAAATTGAGGTTATCCAAATGAGGACCTGAAAATATGTCCCCAAAAATAAGGAAGTTTCAAGTTATACCACACTTTGGGGACATTTTGGTCCCCAAATGTGATCTATGCAAACACACACACACACAGCAGTAAGGGTAAATGAAAGAGCAGATTCCCGCATCCCTGCAAGGCCAGGTGTGACGGTCAAAAGAGCATCCCAGACGAGCAGGCATTGCTGACGGACGCCTCAGTGAGCTCCATCCCAGACGAAAGGAACCCCCCCCCTACAGTGCAGATGTGAAGCAGGAGCAGTAGTGGGCTGAACCCCAGTGGAGCATGGTGGTCTTTGCTGGTACCTGAACCCACGTGCAGCTGTCACAGGAGCTGGAGCGGAGGTCAGGACGCTTCTGGAAAATGCCACAGGCTGTGAGGCGATCGCCCCAGGACCAACGGAACCTGCAGCTGCACATTTAATTGAGAATGCATCAGTGATTGGTAACTGGTTTCCAATGTAGAAGAGAAAAATGTTAGAATGATGTTCCAGTGATGTTAGAGTAAAGGTTCTAGTTTAAGAAAAAATATGAGAACACAGAAATTTTAGACACCTTATAAAACGCATTACTGTGGCATATTTATTGAAGTATATAGCAGATGCTTCTATCCAAAGCAACAAACAACTGAGAAAGCATGGTCAGACAGTCCCTAGAGCAGCTGGGGGTGAGGGATCTTGCTGAAGGGCCTAATGATAGAAGCTATGCAGGAGTCACTGGGATTTGAACCAGCAACCTTTTGATCACAAGAAGAATGACAAAAACTCTGAATAACACAACTGGGCAGCTAGTCTCTTGTGTGCTCAAGCCACTTGAGTACTGACTATTGAACTTGTATGTTTTCGCCCCACCATGCTTCATCCAGATCAGGGGCCACAGAGCTGGCGAGGCCCCCCTTTGGCCTACTCAGGTCATGTGATGAGGGAGTGAATGGGTCGCAGGGATCAGGTGACTTATGTAACTCCTGCAGGTCACAGCTTGTGTTTATCACAGGGGTGACACTTCTGGGAGGAGGTAAGAGGTTCATTATGTGGATGTGTGTGTTTTAAGTAGACACGTTCAGCTATCGCTTACAAACATCAGAACCTGAAATGGACCAATTAAAATGACTATGACTCACTATTGCGGTGCCTTTGAAGTGAGTACCTCTGCTGTGTGGTATTCACGAATGCGGCAGGAATCCAGACTGAACCAAAAACCATCTGGCAGCCTGGAGCATGAATGAGTCTCCACACTGTCATGGGAAACAAGCAGTATCAGACACTGGAACAAGGCTTAGCCCTCCCTGTGGCAGAAAGGAGGCAGTGTTACTCCTCTCTGCAACAGGAAACAGACAGTGTTCTTTCACTCTGTGACAGGAAGCATAGTGTTACTCTTCTCTGTGACAGAAAGCAGACAATGTTACTCCTCTTTGTGACAGGAAGCAGACAGTGTTACTCCTCTCTGCGACAGGAAGCAGACAATATTACTCCTCTCTGCGACAGGATGCAGACAGTGTTTATACTTGAGGCTTGCAACACATTCGTGTATGCATCATGATCAGCACACTTTTCCTGCATTCATTCTGTCCGTGCATGGTTTGTGTAGAATTAACACTACGTAAGTTGCAGTACTACCAAAAATCTCAGACGGAACATGCCAGAACATGACTTCCTCCTCACCGTGACAGAAAGCAGACAATGTTACTCTCAGACGGAGCACGCCAGAACATGACTTCCTCCTCGCCGTGACAGGAAGCAGACCGTGTTGCTCTCAGACGGAGCACGCCAGAACATGACTTCCTCCTCGCCGTGACAGGAAACAGACGGTGTTGCTCTCAGACGGAGCACGCCAGAACATGACTTCCTCTTCTAACTGCCCTCTGCTATATCACGATGTCAAATATGGGTTAAACCCAGAGGACACATTTCGTTGTTGCGCACTGTGTGCTGTGGTGTGTCTGCAATGACCACTGATTACCAAATTCTAAATTCTCTTCAAAGTGACGGGAAGCAGACGGAAACAGTTCTGAAACCCATGCCAATGACCGCAAAGTATAGGAAAAAAATACATTAAAAAATAAACAGGATAAACTAGAAAAGATGGCTGTTAATGATTTTCTCTCTGTTTGTCCTCTGACCTAGTTCAGAATGTTTTTTCAGCTGCCCGTCTAGAGGCTCAGAATACCTAATTTATAGGCTAAAGTGAAACCTGAAGGATGCATGCTGTCTCAGAGCACGGCAGGGCAGGAAAAGAGGCAGGCCATCTCAGAGCATCACAGGACAGGGCAGGAAAGGAGACTGGCTGTCTCAGGGCACCACAGGGCAGGGCAGGAAAACAGGCAGGCCATCTCAGAACACCACAGGACAGGGCAGGAAAGGAGGCAGGCCATCTCAGAGCACCACAGGACAGGGCAGGAAAGGAGACCGGCCATCTCAGAACACCACAGGACAGGGCAGGAAAGGAGGCAGGCCATCTCAGGGCACCACAGGACAGGGCAGGAAAGGAGACCGGCCATCTCAGGGCACCACAGGACAGGGCAGGAAAGGAGGCAGGCCATCTCAGGGCACCACAGGACAGGGCAGGAAGGAGGCAGGCCATCTCAGAGCACCACAGGACAGGGATCACTGCCATGCAGACAGAGCCATTTCTTCAGACCCACCCCCACCACCACCACCAAGGTGTCGCTGAAGATCTTGGATGGATCCCCCCGGCAAAGCATGCTGCAGCCTCTTGACTTCATTAGCTAGGAATGCGCAAACTCTCCCTCCCTGTGTTGACTCACCACCCCATGTTCATTTCTCTTTTTATTTTAATTCCTCTCTTCCAGGCATCTGATCTCCTGGACTCCAGACATGTGAGACCCAGGAGCATTCCAGGCTTTCCAGACGGCGAGGCTTTGAACTTGGCCCCCAGAGATCAGATGAAACTGGAGGGCAGTGAAATCTTCTTGTAGTGCTTGCTCCTTCATTCATGGAGTGGAAATCACTAGCTTTGTGGTTCCATGCTAAATTATTTACAGACCAAAACATCAGTTGTGTTGCTCAGCTTTCCTGGTGTCCCAGTTAGAGGTTAGGGTTGTCACCTTTGATTTGTGAAATGCTGCCGGCACACATGTTTTTGCAGGGGGATTAAATTATATTCATATATATATATAGTATGTTAATAGAGGAAGGAATCTCTATTGCCTCTCTTGCCTATACAGTATATGTCCTGATGCTTTTTGCACTCCCCAGCACAGACTCACTCCCCAGCGCAGACTCACTCCCCAGCGCAGACTCACTCCCCAGCGCAGACTCACTCCCTGACACAGACTCACTCTCCAACGCAGTCACTCCCCAACGCAGACTCACTTCCCGAAGCAGACGCACTCTCCAATGCAGACTCACTCTCTGACACAGACTCACTCCCCGATGCAGACTCACTCCCTGACACAGACTCACTCCCCGATGTAGACCCATTCTCTGATGCAGACTCACTCCCCGACAGAGACCCACTCCCTGACACAGACCCAATGCAGATGCACTCTCTGATGCAGATTCACTCACTCTGCATTCCTTTGTAAGCTGCTGTCCCCTTTTGTGTTAAATATAGATTTTTTTACTAATCCAAATATGTCCAAAGGTAAACTCCCTTTAACAATTAAAACATCATCAGATGCATCATAATTAATCATTCACACCTTTTTGAATTTGGTCAATCTCACGCTGCATTTCTCACCCCGTCTTTGCTGCCCTTTCTGTCCCTGCCGTCCATCAACAAGCACTTTAAACTCCAAGCATGATCATCTAAAGTTCTGCTTTGACCAAAAAACTCACGTGCTTCTATTTCGCATGATCATCCAGTGGTGTTTCTCCTTCATATATAACTGAAATTTTGGCTGGACACAAAACTGAGACGGTTAGAAAACGGGTCTCCAAAGGGCTTTACCCAATCAGAGACGCTTTCTCTTTTTGCCCAGTCTGAGTTATACATTTGTTTTTGACTCTGGTGGCTCATCCAATTTTGTTTTGTCATTCCTCTCATCCGTCTCTCCCCTCATTTAAGAAAACCAACAAAATAAATAGAAAGTTTTCTTGCAAGCTAATGTTACCTCTAGCTAGCAAATAAAAATCACGGTGGAGTCGTGGATGTGGCTGCAGAACGGCAGCCTGGGCAGCTGGTAGGCAATAAGGCAAGCTTTCGTATTTCTCCTATGATTCACATTAAAGCATAAATGTGGCCATTTGTTTGCTGTGTTTACCTGTTTTTACGGATTGGATGTATCAACATAAAAAGGAATAAAAAAGAATAACGGTAGAAATAAACCAAGTGAGGTTTTATTTGAAACGATGAAATTCTAAATTTGTATATTAGTATATTTTCACAAAAAACCGAGACAATTTGTGTCCTAGCAAAGACTTGTAATTTTCTGGGCCAGTCGCTCAAAAGAGAGAACAATCCCAGGAGTCCTGGGGTGGGGGGCAACCCTTGTCCCAGCCTAAGGACATGTGGGATCGAGGAGGAGGCCTTGTACCAGGATGGATCTGTGCTTTAATGTGTACTTTGGCAGTACACAGCTATGCTCCTACCAGTCGTACCAGCAACCTTTACAGGGCTGCCAACTCTCACGCACCTGGCGTGACGCTCACGCTTCCAGACTCTCATGCTGACGCAATAAATCTTACAGCAAATCCATATCATTCCATTACAAACCTAAAATTAGCTACATGAAAAGCCTCGGGGCAGTTTGCAAACCTTACAGACTATTTACAAGCTAATAAAACTGTTACATACATGTAAATCCATGTGCATCTGTGTGCAGACTCGTCTCGAACTGAAACTCTCACGACTGCCAGCTGACCGAAGTTGGTAGCCTAGCCTTTACTTCTCTGCAGGTTCATGTGAACCGGGCTGTGTGTGGACAGAACAGGACTGCTTTTGTAAAAACTTCCATTGCCCTTCTTTCATAAATTAGCCACTGACTCACTGCATTCCTTGGCGGTTTTGGGCACAGATAGGTTTAAGCAATTCTGATGTTTCCGTACAATAACGCGATTCCTCGGCGTTGGTAGCCCGTTGTTATGCTGCCCGATGTGGAGTCGCTACCCAGACCCCCCCCTTTCAGCTTCCTGTACGCTGTGTCCCTCCACACTGCGGTGGGCTTCCTGGAGCCGGCCTCCGCCTCTCGCACACAGGTGTCAGAGCTGGCAGTGTCCTGCGATTACTCCCAGGATAGCGTCACAAGTGCTGCAGTGACATCACTGCTGGGCGTCTTCTGTTTGTTTTGGATGGTCAAAACATAGTGAAGAGAAATGAACTGGGAACTGGAGAAATATAGACAAGGCAGTTAAACAGGCACCTGTTTACAATGACAAAGGACAGAGTTTGATATTTATAATAATATAAAGGCAATGATTTATTCATGGGGGATAAATTACGCCAAATTAAATTCTGGGGGAGGGGGGGATACGTACCCCCCCAGTTCCCTCGCCCCTGGCTGTTCATTATTTCTGTACGATATACCTTTATACAGGTGACTAACAATTACATTTGTTGAGCAGATGCTTGTATCCAAAGCAGCATAGAGTAAGACAGTGGAGTCAGACATTGATGGGAACATTTGGGGACAAGAGCTTCGTTTAATGGCCCAAGGGCAAAATGACTTTGCTTAACGTGGAATTTGAACCAATTTCCGATCACAGTGACAGTATCCGGAGCCAGAGAGCCACACATTCACCCACCTTCTCGCTGGCTAGCCTCTCCTATGTTACAGCAGCAAACACTTTACTGCTGTATTTAACAGCCATGACACAGGCAATTACATTAGTTACCTGCAGGCTGAGATGTTTAAAATGCTGGGGGCAGAAGTGGTAGCCCTTCCTAGGTGTGCCGTTATCGATCGTGGTTATTGGAGTCGCATAAAAAGTACTGAGGACTTCAGTGTCCTAATTGGTTGGTACAGGCATGACTACTTGGTCCCAATGAAAAAGAAACTAATAAATCAGGACCCCGGCTGGCCCTCTGCATTCTGACTCTCACCTACGTCTAAGTCCGTATGTCTTATGGAAAGCAAGTTGTATGCAAAAACTGCCAAATTTGCCCCAGAGATGAATTAAACATCTCCATTCCATTCTACCCCAGCTGTGATGGCACTGAAGAGCAGCACGTATTTTATCACAAAAATCAGCGCAGGACTGGCTTAACACGAGAAAGAAAATTTGTTTGTAGACAATGACCTGTACAGATGCTTATCGACAGCTTGGTGGGAAGCGGGGGCTTGTTGGGGCAAACAGCCCCCGCAGGTAGGAAGGTGCCCAGAGCTTCCATAACAAAGTTACATAACCCGTCTCGGGTCGTAATCGGGCACCGCGCGCTGCGTAAGTGGCACCATAAATCACAGGGCGCTGACGGTGTGCGTGAATGCGATGCATCATATCGAGAGGGTGTTTTTGGGTGGAGGGGGTGTGCGAGCCGATCCAGGTGCGAGACAGGCCAGGTGTGTCTCTGCCAGCGAAACCAGCACGACGGGGCCGTAATGATAGGCCGGCATCCTTAAGGCCGACTCCCACGCATACACGCACGTGTGCAGAAAAATCCAGATACACGCACACACCCAGGCACATCGCAGCCATATCCCTGCAGCTGGCCCTTTAAACCCTTAGTCTGGACTCCCGTCTTTTATCCACCTTAGGCTCAGCGTAGTCCATGATGCAGTCCAGAAAATTCACTCTGTCTGCCTTATATATACCGTTTCCTGTTTGTCCTTCTCCCTTTAGGGTGTATCGGACGTCACTTCCTCTCATTGTCCTTCTTCTTCATCAAGCCACTAATTTAAATCTAGTTCTCTCTTAATTTGCCTATGCGAAAGGCGGGTAATTAAATGCACTAATGAAAAAAGACATACATCCACACTTCTAGATGAATACAGCAAAAAAAAAAAAAAACCAGGAGGGAATTATATCAAATTTTTAAAAATCGCATGGAATTGTAACAAATGATCATGTTCAAATCTGAATTCCTTACACCTGAGCAGCAGGATCATTTTCCTACTCACCGCCCTGTTTTCACCACCAGGTGGCACTTTTATTAGTTGATCCAGACATACAAAATTTCTATATAGACATAAGCATTTCCCATGCAATCATACACATTTCATATCCAGACATACTTATTTTTCCCAAGACATGTTTTTTTCTACCTGAATCCATTCTTTTTCCAGCTGATCATCCAGTGCACTGTTCCAAGGGTGGCCTGTCCCAGACAGAAGACGGAGGTGCCTGACAGGCCAAGCAGGGCCAGAGTCCGCCCAGCATCTGACATTCGTAGGTGGGCCCTATGAATTTCCCCGTGGCCTCAGGAAATGGCGGTGGGGGGGTTTGTTTTTTCTTGGTCAGGGCCTGAAATGCAGCCCATCTGAGTAGCAGCGGGTTTATTATTGTAGGAAAGCGGAGAGGATTGATGCTGTTAGGTGTGCCCCGTGGGCCTGGAATGCATTACATCCGTCGCTTTCACTCATGTGAGCCCAGTGGCCTAACATCTTGCTGGCAAGCAGTGCGGGCGGGTGGCGAGTGGGTGGCGAGTGGCGCGGGTGGGTGGCAAGCAGAGCGTGCGGGTGGCGAGTGGCGCGTGCGGGTGGCGAGCGGCGCGGGTGGGTGGCAAGTGGCGCGGGTTGGTGG
>JAODLC010000001.1:4906010-4917071 GCA_026781145.1 Hippopotamyrus pictus
AATCAAATTGCAACTTTTGAAAATTTTGATTAGCAAAACTGCTAATCAAGTTGAAAATCTTATTTGGAACCCTGTATCCAGAAAGGGTATTCTGAGTTCTGAGATAACCAGAAGTGAGTCTTTTAGCTTGAGTCACAGGGTTTCCTTATTTTTTACAAAACTGTACAGTGTCTTATTAGGTTGGTTTTTATTTAATCACGTGTCATAGCTCCACCATAGCCCATTCAGTCTAACAGCTGTACGTCCAATTACCACACTCACCCAAACTCAACCCAAACCCTCGAGGGTCCATGCACACAGACAAACTACAAAAGCCCAACGTACAAAGACACACAGCGGTTCGGGCCTAATCATTTATAGATGAGCCTCTGGAACTAATTTGAGAAGCTAGACAAAGAGAGAGAGAGAGAGAGAGAGAGAGAGAACGAGAGAGGAAATAAGGAAGGAGATTAACAATAGACACAAACAAGATGACATGGGGTAAAGGTAAAAGGATGTAAATAATTCAAGCTCTTCTAGATGACAAAAAAGCAGGGAGGGATGACAGATTGGATAGGAGGGAATGAGGACAGTAAAGAGTCAGTGAAGTGCAGGCACACAAAGTCAATGCTCTTGACATGTGCTTTATGGATCAAGTTCCCAGAGGTTGGAATGGTACTGAACCAACAGCACAGAACTAGACTAATGACCAAGAGGTTGCAGTCCCAGCCCCTAGGATACCTGTCAACTGAGGGTGAGGATCATGTGATTCCTGCACTACTGCATTACAACTACTGTTGTGCCTACGGCAGGGTCCCCCTGGTTCCAGTGTGGGCAGAGGGCAGTGGTGTCTTAATGGTCAGGGAAGTGCTCTTGTAATTGAAAGATTGCTGGTTCAAATCCCCGACCAGCAAGGCACCACTGAGGTACTCTGAGCAAGGTACCGCCCCCAAGCACTGCTCCCCGGGCGCTGAATTAGCTGCCCCCTGCTATGTCATGATGTCATGTCAAATGCAGAGGACACATTTCGTTGTTGCGCACTGTGTGCTGTGGTGTGTCAACAGTGACCACTGATCACCTAATTCTAAATTCTACTGACCTTCCAGAATCATTAGAAGCCCTGATGCTTGAACCAATGCGCCAGTTGGCACAAGCCCCCAGCCGTAACTTCTGCCATTAAGCAGAGTGGCCACCGCTGTCAGACACACAAAGAGCTGCTTTGTCTACCTCTCTTCCCAGGTGTGGTTTTACATGTGGGCTGTTGGAGACAAAAGGCCGGACGTGCCTCCACCTGTTCTCAGGTCACTCCAAAATTGGATCGTGAAAGACCCAGGCAGGCAAGAGTGTAGGCTTGGTTTTAACATTCGTAGGGAGCAAATCGGCCCGAAACCCCCTCTCCTACAAACACATATGGTACGTCCCGCACTACTGACAGGGACACGCCCCTACCATCCACACCCAAATCTACACCCAGAAGGCAGGTCCCTCATCACTCACATCACGCGATTTACATGTGCTAAGCAAATAACTACACTCTCTGCTGCACCTATGAATGATGTCATGTTTCTATTAATACTTCTACTATAGACTTCATCTTCCACACATTTGTTGACTAGAAAGAGGAGGGTGAGCTCTTAGATATCTGAGGAGATGATCTGGGTGATGGAGATGATGAATTCATTAAATGAAAACAGAAGTAGTATGCATCTTTGGTTACGTCAGTCTTTTTGTGTTATAGGTCAAACACCTCCCTTTTCATATGCTGGGTCATGAATGATATAGTGATGTGAACTCATTATCTCATCATAAAATATTGCCCCCCTCCAAGCCCCCCCCCCCAACCATCTCACATTCTTCCCAATTTTTTTTTTTTTTTACCTCTCCGCAGTTTCACAGGATATTAACTTTCCATACAGTTTTCATTTCCTGCTGAAAATGGCCTTTCATGTGTCATTATCCACTTAAAGAGTGACTGTCACCACAATCTTCATTTTTTTAAAACCGACCGGGTTCCTCCAATCACACGCGTGCACACATGTTCACACAGAGGTACTCATGCACGCAAACAGATACATGCGCCTAACACGTGCGCACGCATTAAGGCAAACACCCATATGATCCGGGCCCTTCCTCGCCTGCAGTTCCCTTGCCTCCAGGTGGCAGGTCAGTAATACATCCAGTCAGACTGCTTGGTTGCATTCTAACATGTGACCCAAGCCTCTGCACCGGGCCGCTTTCATGTAAGCATACAGACAGCTTACGAACTTGTTTTCATTTCTGTAGTACCTCTTGAAAGAGCTCTTCTGCTGACACACACGCACAAACACGTGCACATACATACACGAAATCTGCTCCAGATGCTCCGGATAATTCTGACCAATTTGGGTTAACGCTGAACTCCGAGGCATTCGCTGCTAACGGCGCTGGCTCCATCCTATGGGCTATTTTTGGGCCTTGAAGACCGTTTAACCGATACCCCCACCGCTACCCACAAAATATTTGAGGCACACAGCTTGACGTGCATCTGGTTGGAGAGTGCGGCCATTTTAACCGGCGACGCACTGTGACATGAGGCGTCTTCCTCACGAGTCATCTTCACACCCCTGAAGACTCAGGCTTTTCTTTTTACCCTGACAGCCATTCGGCTCCCCGGAGTACCAGGGAGGCAGGAAGCGGCTTTGTCTGTTTTCCAGATGATCTCCTCCCAGTTTCCCTGCACGATATATCCCCGACCGCTGGCCGTATCGCTCTAGCAGCCGTGCGATGTCATCTTTAACACAAACACTGCTGTCCGTCAACCCAGCCAAAGTTTCCAGCCACACCATTGACCTGGAAACAAAATGTGCACATCTTACCGATTTATGGAGTTCCTTGGCCAATTTGCCACTCCATTAACTCTAAGATTAATTGTCTCTTTTAATTAGCATGGTGTTTTTAAACTACAGGGGCGGTACTGTTCGCACCCACCCCCAACAACCATTAAATCATCAGTGCTATAAAGTGGCAGAAATAACTGGAAACTCGAACATCACCGGCACCCTCGCTTGCAAGTGCCAGACGTGGCAGAGGTACGTGCTGAGCTAGCGAGCTTCTCCTCAGCATACCCCAGACATGGAAAGTTCCTGTTGCCCTGCCAGACAAGTAAGTGAGAATGAAATTCTGCAGCACGTGGATATATTTTACCTCACCGGGTGGCATTCACGTTTGGTACCCATAAGCCCAACATCAACAGGACAACACCACTCAGTACAGCAAACACCCCAGATCATGCCAACTGAAGTTGACTTTGAACGGGGGAATCCCCCGGTTGCGGTTCGGATGCGTCCTAAAACCGCCACTTTGGCAGAAAGCAGAATGACAGTCAAACTGAGAGTCTGAAAGTCAGCTCTGCAAGATGCCCTGCTGTGAAAACAAAATTGTGAACTGGACTGGGCTAATAAATTATTCAGCAGTACCAAAATATAACCAATCACAATTCACCCTGTTGTCTAATAAACAAAATGACTGCACCAGTGATAGCCCACATGTTGATGACTGGAGATACCACGTGGTCACCAAGGCTCTCCTACTGCATGCTTTCCAGAGTACAGACTGAAACAGTCTTGTAGATTATGATAACCTGGCTTGCTGGACCAGACAGGATGCCTCCCTGGTCTTAACCATGACATTAAGGGCACATTTAATCGTCTCACTTTGACATCATTTTAGACATCTTAGGGGCTTACTCAGGCACAAAAGATCCACATAGTGAACAGCAGACTATACGAACTTACTCATGACTGCACTTTGATGGAAGCTTCTCTGATTCCTTAACACGTGTCTGTCATGCACCTTCACAAGGAGGAACATGCATACTTTAAAACCCCTTAATGTTTATCAACGATTACCTATGACCATAATAATTTCCTTATGGAGGGTTCAGGTACGGAATAAAGGGGCGGTACACTGGCACCTTACCTCTCGCCCCGAGTGCCTCTCGATGGCCTTCTTCACTTTGCCGTAGGTCCCTTTGCCGAGGGTCTCCAGCAGCTCGTAACGGTGTTTCAGGTTGTGTTTGTGATTGTGCTTCTTGACGGCCGACCCCCACCTGCCGTCGCGGGCCGCCGGTGCCTCGGAGGGTTTCTCCAGGCAGCAGTATCGCGCGGGGCTGCGCACCGGCTCGTCCCCGGTACGGGACAAGCGCTGGGGCGATGCACAGGCTGGCTCCATCTTCACGGAACCCGACATGTTCTGCTACACTATATTTAATACTTTAGCACAGTCGCGATAGCGAGAATATTTTAAAATAATAATAATAATAATACAAATAAATAAATAATAAATAAGAACGAAAAGGCGCTGTTTGAGATAAATATGCGGGACTTAATGTCACTGTACCATTTACTTCACTTGGCGTCTCTTTCCTTTGTTATTGCCGCTGCTCAATTTGAGTATTACAACCCTGATCATGGCCAATACTGCACTTTTACTGTCGGCATTTAAAAAATAAAAATAAAGAATATCAGTGTATACGAGATAAATGATCATTTATCATAAGTATTAGGAATATGTATTAAAGCCAATTATGGCTGTATAACATATATACTATTATCCGAGGGCTAAATTAAAGGTTTCAACTTGGGAAACGGCTCAAACGATCAACCAGCTGTACTCCGGCTTTCTGGGCAACGCGTCCCTGCGTATGCAAAGGATCCAGGAGAAACATTAACGATCGCGAAAAGGCATCATCTTAACACAGTGAAAATCAGCCTTATTCTTCCCCTTATCGCCCAGGAGCATGACGTCCCGTCCCCACCGCAATCCGCCGGACGCTGCGCAGCGTAATCTACAGTAAAAAAAAAAAAAAAAAAAAGGTATCTATTTTCATATACTCAAAAGCACAGAACGGAAACCTTCATCCTCACTGCCTCCCGAGAAAGCAGCCACGAAGCCGGCTTTCTGAACGCGGATGACCCTCATTTTGTCGCCGGACCGGCCGTAGCGTCAGCCAGCGGTGCCCTGTCTATGGTGCGTGTGATCCATGGCCAGGCGCTGCTCGGAGGTGCTCGGCGTTCGGCTTGGGGTAGCTGAGAAGCTCTGCCTGCTGCCATGGCCATTATACTCCCCTTCTCCCGGACCCTCTTCTCTCTTTCTCTCTCTGGTCTGGAGGGCTGTGAATAAGGAATGCGAGCTGCATGGGGCTGGAGGAGGAGTCACTCCTCTCTCCTCCCCTTCTCATTTTCTTTGTACCATTTTTTCCTGGCTGCACCTTTCGCTTCTCCCCTCGTGCGTTTCAGCTGCAGAGGAGGGATCCTCAACCTTCTCGGAAACAGCTTCCTAAATACTTAATCGACTAACTGATCTGAACTCGAATTTGCTGAAAGGTGGGAATGGCTGTGATAGTCGCTGTAATACGCGGGAGGGGGAGGAATGTCACCTTTCCCCCACACCGAAACTCACCTCCGAAATTGCAAGCTTAAAACCTGATCGCTAAGTGAATTCGTGTAAATTAATTAACATCTTCCTGTGATTTTAAGATTTCTGATTTTAGATGCGTCGAACGAGAATCCAAAGTCTAAAAAGAGGCCCCACACTCGGCAATCGGCATCCTTAAAATTTTCAGCGCAACTTTCACTTTTAACCAGCCAAGCATAACAAGGATAAGGGTTGTTGCATGACTATATGGATAATGCACCAATGTCTATGAAGTTTGCGTCCAACAGTATGTACTAACGAAATGGAATTTGATTTGTAGTCTGATAATCAATCCTGCGGTCACTGGTGAAAGACGTGGTTTGGAGTGACTACTCAAACAGAATTTCTTCTGTAAATATATGACTTTATAACCCGTATACTGTGAAAGTGACCCTTGCTTTCGAAAGAAATCACAAATGCATTTTTTTGTTCTTTGGACGTTAGTCACTGTTACCTTTAAGCGACACGTAGCGTTTCTTGCTGACAAGGCAATGGGGACCTTCTTCCGCGAGATCAATATCACCTTCTCCGTGTCAATATGCTCTGCAGTATTGTGACATTTCTGCTGCCCCCTAGGGGACTCACATCATCTTACAGCTCTCGCTCCTCCACCACTAAAACACACAGCGCTATTAATGGGATTTCAACCATTCATTCTAACTTATACTGCTCAGGATGAGAGCCTACCGCAGATAGCAGAGGGCACAAGGCTTGGGTATACCCTAAAGAGGATGCCAGCCCAGCACAGGGAAATGCATGCACACACTCCTATTAGAGTAATCAGCAATATAGAAATGGCGATTCACCTAACGGCAAGTCTTTGGACTGCAGGAGTAAACCGGCATACCCAGGGTAGTCACGGGCGGAAGGCGCAAAATTCACACATCCATGAGGTGACGGCGGGATTCGAACCCTAAAGGTGCGAAACAGTAATGCCACGAGGCAGAAAACGAATGGGTGGATTTATTTAAGGACTCAACTGCAATATAATTATCCCGTTTATCGTTTCAGTGCCTGACTGGTAGTACAGCCAGCCAAAATCGATCTGTGTTCTGGGCTTTGGCAGAGAAAGTGAGGAATTCCAAGTAATTGATGCACCATTTTTTTCACCGTTACCGCTGCCAATTACATCACTGACAGCAAACGCAAGCCGAACCATCAGCTCCACATTCCTGCGCCTTCAGAATGTTCTGAATGTGAATGCTGGTGCACTTACATCATCGTCGTCATCATCATCATCATCATCATCATCATCATCATCATCATCACCACAGAGCACGTGCTGTCTGGGGCAGGACTCACCAACACCACCCTCACTTGTATCTGTCGTTTAGACCCATGATACCGTTACCGTGATTACTGCGACTGGAAGGTGGTACTGAATTTTACTTAGTTCGTGCTCATGGGGGGAGGTAAGTAGGATGCAGGTTTTTTGCCCCCCGAGTGCAAACATCAAACTTCGCCTATGTTCATGCTGCGTGAGTTCTTGGCTTGTCAGCTTGTTCCGTTTTGGGACCAACTAACTGATCATTTGTCTAACAGGGATTGTGGAAGCACTTAAAGAAAGTAGCGCCTTGGTTTGCAGTTTTCCCGTTTCGCATATTCGCATGGGGCATGAAACCTTGGAGCGCTTTGAAGAGCTTAGCGCGTCCCCTATTGGACATATATGGAACTACACCAAGTTCTCGTGTTACACTGGCAAACTAAAGGGCTTTGATATGAATAAACTATGCATTTTTGAGGTGTGTTATCCATATCTCATATGTCTTGTATCAGTGCATACTACAAATCCTGGAGTGCTCCTGGAGTGCCCTTGTCAAATTATCAAGCTCTTCACAGCGCCTGCAAAAAAAGCTCACCGGAAAACAATCCGCCCGGCCCCGAGCGTTTCGCTGTGAACATTCCCTGTGTTGTGCTGCCGCCTAGTGTTTCGTAAGAGAGACGGTTTTTTTTTTTTTTGCACTCACTTTACAGTGGTGCTTGAAAGTTAATGAAACCTTCAGAAGTTATCATATTCCTGCATAATTATGACTTAAAACATCATCAGAAGCAAGTGAGGAGAACATAACTGAACAAATGAGACAAAATATCATAGTCATTTACTTATAGAGGGAAATGATCCAATGTTACAAATCAGCGGCAAAAGTAAGTGAACCTTTGCTTTTAGTATTTGGCTTGACCCCCTCTTTTGCAGCAATAACTGCAAATAAACATATCTGGTATGTCTTCATCAGTCCTGCATCCCTTGGAGGGATTTTAGCCCATTCCTCCATACAGAATTGCCTCAACTCAGGGAGGTTGCTGGCTTTTCCTCCAAATGAACTGTCCAAAACCTTTATTTTATTCTTCCCCAACCGATCTTTGGTAGAATGACTTGGGGTCGTCGTCTTGCTGCATGACCCAGTTCCTCTTGAGATGTCGTCCACAGACAGATGTACCAGTAAATTCTAACGGAAAATGTCTGGACGATTCAGAATTCATTGTCCCTTCCACAATGGCAAGCTGTCCCGGCCCAGACACAGCAAAACAGACCCAGAGCATGATACTACAGCTACCATGTTTCACAGATGGGATGAGGTTCTCCTGTTGGAATGCAGTGTTTTCCTTTATTCAAGCATAACGCTTCTCAATTGAACCAAAAAGTTCTATTTTGGTCTCATCTGCCCATAAAACATTACTCCAATAGCTTTCAGGCTTGTCCACATGCTCTTCAGCAAACTATAGATGGGAAGCGATGTTTTTCTTGGAAAGCAATGCCTTTCTCCTCATGCCCCACTGTTGTTCAGTGCTCTCCTGATTTTGGACTCATGAACATCAACATTAGCCAAGGTGAGAGAGGCGTTTAGTTGCTCAGAAGTCACCCTTGATTCTTTTGTGACCTCGCGGATAATCACACGCCTTGGCCGTAGAGTGATCTTTGTTGGTGGACCAGTCCTGGGGAGAGTAACAATAGTCTTAAACTTCCACATTTTGTACACAGTCTGTCTGACTGTGGATTGCTGCAGCTCAAACACTTTAGAGCTGATTTTGTAGCCTTTCCCAGCACAATGAGCATCAACAATTCTTTTCTGAGGTCCTCTGAAATGTCCTTTGTCCGTGGCATTATAAACTGATGTTGCACAAACGTGTTTGAAGAAGAAGCCCTTGACAGAACCCTGTTCTTTTAATATTAACAGGGTGCCCATTCACACCTGATTATCATCACACTGACTGACAACACCCGACTCTAATCTCACCTTCAAATTACCTGCTAGGTTCACATTCTTTTTCCCATCGCAGATTTGTGACATTGGATCATTTTCCTCAATACATAAATGAGCAAGCATGATGAAGTATTTTTGTCTCATTTGTTCAGTTGTGTTCTCTTCTCCTCCTTTTACGACATGTGTGAAAATCTAATGATGTTTTAAGTCATATTCATGCAGAAATACGGAAAATGCCTAAAGGGTACGCCGCCTTTCAAGCCCCACAGTGTCTGTATTCATGGATGATCTTATTAGATTAACCTGTAATATGTTTTAATATGTTTGCATTTGTTTTAATGGAAAGCTTCATGTATCCTGTCATCATCCCAGTACTTATCGAGTCAGGACCTCACAGGGGTCCTGGAGCTGTGAGGTCACAGTGCTGCCCCTCACATCACCATCATGCAGAAGCTTCTCCGATAAAGTGATTTTGGTAAATTAAGTCTTTCACCTCTTTAGGGGTTTTTTTAGGGTCATTTAGGGTCTGACTCGCCCCTACCCTATCAGGCGCCCTGGGCAGAGCTTCATTCCCCCCCCCCCAATCCACTCCATTACTGATCTTTTCACATCTTCCACAAAACAGGCAATTCATGGGTTCTAGGCGACAGCCCTGTTTAAAGGGCCTCTACTGTGCTCCTTTACATTGTTCATAATTTTATTTTTTCGATGTCTACTACAATAGATTTCCATGCTTTGGCGTTCCAAAAACACATTGTTTTTCTCAAACTGTACATGTCTATTCATTCGGTCTATCTGAAATGCTCCTTTATAGCTTTAAGTCGCGCCCATGTGAGCCCAGCGTGCTCTGATTGGTCAGCTTTCCCTACACATACTGACCTCATCCTGTCGTCTGCAAACCAAGCTGAGGGATCTGTGATCTGACCGGCTGAGAAGATGGATTCTGGATTTCCTTACAGGAAGACCTCAGGTGGTGAGAGTAGGCACCTGTGTATCCAGCACAGTCACCCTCAACACAGGAGCTCCGCAAGGCTGTGTCTCGAGCCCACTGCTGTGCACATGCTACACCCACGACTGTGTAGGCACACTCAGCTCAAATCCCTATGTGAAATTTGCTGACGACACAGTAATGCTCATCTCCAACAATGATGAGTCCATTGCACTTATATTGCACAGCACAATACCTTTCACCTATGACTTATGTATAGATTATGTACAGCTGAACATTTCATATATTTTTATCTTATTGATTTTCTTTATTTTTTTCTATATTTTGTTATTCTCTTATCATGCACAGCTGTATGTGTACAACTGTGTACGTGACGAATAAACCTCTTGAATCAGACAGATTGTTGCAGGTAGGGTTGTGTTACAAGGCGACCTCACCATGTCATGGAAGCAAGGGCTAGAATTCCAACAAGACGTTTCAGGCAGATTAGAGTGGTCTCTGTAGTAAGATGTACTCCCTTTGGCATATACTTCGGGCCTTAATTGTTTGCACAAGGTTTACAAGCACATAAACATGTATAGCACACTATAGGAAAGGGCAAAAAAACAGATAATGTGTAATAGGACCCCTTTAAGCTATAAATCTCCCCTCTCCATGTTTTCTTGAAATATTTTTATCTTGTCTACAAAGTACCATGAAAGTTCCTCAAATTCTCAGGTATATTACAGTGTAGCGTTTGGTTGGTGTGGCTTAGTGAGTCCTCTGTTAGACGGCATTTGTGCTACCTCTGTGTGACTCCGTCAGGGATACCGTGGGGGGGGGGGGGGGCAGGAACAGGGGCCCTAAATATATGTAACTTACTTGGATTGGTTCTAGAATGGGGGCCCAATATGATATTGTTTTCATTGCCCCCCCTGGCCCAGACCGTGAGCAGTAACCTAGGCACAAAGATTTACCTTATTTGGATTTCAGAGAAGCATGAATGATTCATATGAGCTGTTTCCATGTTGGTTCTACTCCAGGTGACTAACGGTATCGATATCAGCCTGTATAGGAGTGTGTCTGTGGGGGGAGGGGGGGTTATGAATATATTACCTCAGGGGGACCAAATGGCCCCACAGTGTCAGAAAAGCCTGTTATTTTGACGTTGTGTGGACCACCTTTTCGGTCCCTACAAGGAGAAACTAAATTTTATATAAATTTGTGATTGTAATCAAACCACTAAAAATATTTTATTTGGTTACTTGCGGTTATGGTTAAAGCTCAGTTGGGGTTAAGGGTGATGTGACTGGGATTAGGGTTTTCCCCATTGAAATAAATGGAAGGTCCCCATTTAGATAGGTACGTGTGTGTGTGTATGTGGTGGTTGAAATGTCTTTGTCCACTATGGACAGACTGTCTACCCAAGAGAGTGTCACCAGTTGTCTGTCTGGCGTCCTCCCTGGAACCCGGTGGGAAGGAGGGGGCGGGTGGGGG
>JAODLC010000001.1:4932149-4949673 GCA_026781145.1 Hippopotamyrus pictus
GGCTTGTTTTAAAGGGAAGGGAGCTGAATGAGAAAAGGTCGTCCTTTCGGGGGGCCCCGAGGGTCGCGGGCGGGGCCCGGGGCCCGAGATGCTGCCATTTCCCCCGGTGACCTATTAATCATGCGTTTAAGTGGAGCTATTGAGCCAAAATGGAGGAACGGGGAGCGTGACTAACCGCCTTGACGCGCTCTTCCGCGGTGGTCCGCATGCCTCCCCCGCGGCTGATTTGTCGTACAGATTAATAAACCATTCATCGATGGGCAAGGCTAATTGTCCAACTTGACTTTTGTTGTTCATGCACCTGTGAGAGAGAGGCACCGTGGGATTGCCTTCAGAAGCCTTTGGGGATGACTGATCGCCAGCTCCCCTTTCAGGAGGGGACTCCGGATCTGATCCCAGCCTCTGTGTCCCTCATTCCCCTTTGGCCGCTGATTTGTATGAGCTCGCCTATAGAGCCTGAGCTCTTTTTCTTTAAGGAGAGTTCTGGCCACGGCGACCTTCCGTGCGATTTTAATCTCAAGCCGTGACTGCTTCAGCAGACCCAGTCATAGCCATAGGTCGTGTTCTTCGTCTCGAGATGAGCTTGGAGGCCGAAATGCTTCGCCTGCGTCAATCATGGAATGATGATCCCGGAAAAGGTCTCTTTTGAGATTCTGACAGCAGTATTTTTTGTTATCAGAACCTTTATTGTCACATGACTAAAGGCCAGTGGATATTTTTGTTAGCACTGCTTGTTACTGTTGGAGACACCATGGCAATAGACAACTAACAATTAGGGTATAACACAAAGAACAAATACAAGACACGAGATACGTAAAAACAAGTTTGGATAATAAAGGAAAATAGATAATAAAAGCAAATAAAGGGTAAGTGCAAAGTACGTGATAAATACAGTCATTTGTGCAAATTCAAATAGTGCAATGCAGACAATTGACATCCGTACATACAGAACATAACATACATCACATGCAATGTAAACTGGGAAAGAGTAGAGAAGTTCACAGACATATACTGTATATGCACACCAAATCAAACAAGGGAATAGAAGCACAAAAATAAAGATGGCGTGTCAACATCAAGGCAGTTAACGACAGCACTGGCAGGGTGATACAGGGTATTTCTCGCACAACAGGATGCCCTACACAGCCATATTCTTAAAGACACCAAGGTCGTAAAGAAAATCTGGAAAGTTCCACCCTGCTGACAGTGGCTTGAGCTCAAGAGTTGCATATGGTGCTGTACTTCCTTTTGTTTTGTTTGTTCATTTTTCTTTATGTTTGCTTTGTTTGGTTGCTGTTTTGTTGTATTTTTGTCTGTAATGGCTTCCCTGCTAGACTGTTGTGTCACTTATATCCATTACTGTCAGGTGGCAATGCATATGACCAACAAAGTGAGGCATGTCTCACAAATACCATGCAGTAGTAGTACTATATGACCCCCACATCCTTACTAATCTGAAAATAAACCTTTTTCCTCCTGAAACATAATATGCAGTAAGACAATTTGAGATATTTGGAGATTTTGGTTAATTTTTATGTGGGAGTAAATGTTGAACTTTGACCTTACAGAGAGTGCTGGTCTACCACTGTTGTCCCCAGAGGCAAGCCCCAAGGCTCTGCGGGGAATCCTGAGGCGGGCTGTTTTCTCAGAGGTCCAGAGGAGGGCGCTGGAGAAGACCTTTGAGAGGCAAAAATACATCAGCAAAGCAGACAGAAATAAGCTTGCAGTCGATCTGGGCCTGAAGGAGTCCCAGGTATGACTGCTGCATCACCTCCAGAATCTCTTATAACAACCGCAGTGCAATCTGGGTGCAAGAATTGCACTGCTGATACACACAGCTCGTACGCACCTATCATTCACACGGCACTGTAACAATGCATTATGTAAAAATGACGCATTATGTAATAACGCAAAAAAATGTAATGAATTTTCAACACAATGCAATGTTATTACATGATGCATTGTTACATAGTACATTGTTACACACTGTGTAACAACAGCGCATTACGTAACAACTCAACAAAATGTTACAAATTTATAGACTGCATTATAATATTATATTGCAACATTACCCTATTCTTATTATCATCATTGTTATTGTTATTATTCAATTAGTCATATTCTGTCGAACTATTACATAAAACTGCATGTTACATAATGCATTGTTACAGACCCAAATATACTGATTCTACATGCAACCCACACATCCAGGTCATTTTCTCATGCTCATTTCCGCGTCGGACAGGTAAAGATCTGGTTCCAGAATCGGAGGATGAAATGGAGGAACTCGAAGGAGAAGGAGACTCTCTGTCTGAGAACTCCGATGGAGGAGCTTTCACTACGGAGCGAGGCAGGGATGGAGGAGGAAGGGGAGCAGCAGGAGGTGCAAGGATCACTTCAGACCCAGGAGGTGCACAGTGGCACGTCTAAAACGTGGCCATCCGTGAGAGAAGCCAGGGGACGTTCGAAGGGACTCGCCACCGTTTCTCTGGAGTGCTCCAAGGGAGACCCCCCCACCCTGAGCTGGAGCTAACACCTGGGGAAGCCAGCAAACAAAAACAGGAAGTCCCGCCCCCCCCCCCAACTTTCTGTGGACACTATGGGACATAGCTGTAAGCATTTTATACTCCGCTCTAAATATAGAGTGAGAGGACAGCCTGGGACACTTCTCAACATGTTCACACTGTCTGGTACTGATGCCTTTTTGGGAATCTGTCACTTCAGTCTGACAGACTCAAAATTAAAGGAAAAAGCAATAAATCCATTCTGAAGAGAACAAAGAAACTGAAATCTACAAATCACAGGCGAAAATTTTATGATCCCAATTTTATGTAAAAATGTTTATTATTATTGTACATATTAGTGCAGTTTGTTCTTAATACACTTTTTCTGAATCTTGCTTTTCTAAAGAGTTTGCATTTTCCTTATAAGCTGGTGTTATAAGAATCAAAATGTCTGTCCATCATAAAGGCTAAATTTGTAATTACTTCATGATTTTCCATTGAATCCAGAAATATTAGTTACAATGCATTTACTATTATACTGATGTCTAAGTAAAGCTTATTAACATGGAAACAGATCTCCAGAATAAAAGGGAAAATGTAAAACCATTGCTCAGTGTAAAAAGAAGTAATTTCATTCTAGATGACTGACAGTTATATGACTGTGGTTTTATGACATGTAAACATATTCCAAGAGCACATTTTAAATCCTCAGATTTTAAGGCCACCTTAGATCTTACAATGCAGAATGACAATGTTGGAATGCATTTCAGGGCGCTTCCTGCCACATGACCCGTGCATTCTGGGATAGGCTTCAGGCTCACCACAATCCTGGGCTGGATAGGCGGTTATGGAAGACAGATGGATGGATATATAAAACAATAAGGTTGAACAAAAACAAACATAGTCACAGAAACAGTCATAAGACATGGAGCTGCTGGAGGAACTGAGTTTATTTGAAAATACAGTTTTGACTTTGTATTATGTTTCACATGAAAAATACTAGCTATGCCGTACAACACGGCAGCATGATCGTGGAGTGAAATCTAATCAAACCGAAAGAGTTGCTATATTTCCCGTGTTGGACGCATGACCGCCTGCATCTCCCGGGTCCTCTGCTGCATCCGGGGCTCAGCATCCCTGCTCAGGGGCGATCCTGCACTTAAGGATCTTCAGGTAGATCTGGATCTTGTTGGAGTCCCTGCGGAAGCAGTACAGGAGCTGCTGGTCGTTCATGGGGCGTGCCTCGCTGCTCGAGGCCTGGGGGCCGAGAGCCTCGTTGGAGATCAGACCACGCACCGAGTTACTGATCATGCCCAGGAGGTGCATCTGTTGGGGGTGGGGGGCAAGCAAGAAGATCGGCCATGATTCTCTAAGTCATTAAGAATCATCAGATAGATATGAACCCCAGTGTTTAATGCCATTCAGAAAATAAATACACAATAACATCTTATTTTACTCCAAAACATCTCAGACATCCCACAATAAGTGACCTAATCACTGAGCATGCTTGGACATGTAACCTAATCACTGAGCGATTTTTATTTATTTGTGCTGCATGTCCGACATTTCGACATTTTGTTGCATGGGTTACTGGTACTAAAAAGGTACCATAGTACTGCATTTTTTAAGGCTGTTTGGTATTACATTCCTTTAATACCGGTACTAATTACCATATTACAGACATCGCTAATGCTAATATCGCTAACGCTAACCATCGAATCAGAACCATGGACTCAATATGTCTGAACCACTGCTGGAACTCAATTATACCCTGAGCAGATGAACGGAAGAAAGGGGGGAAAACTGCTGTAACATTCATGTAAAAAATGACACAATCTATACAGCCTGACATCGGGTCTGTGTTCTGTACCCAGGCACAGTTGGCAATCACACCAGATGTGTACTGTGCCTGAGACCTACTAACTGTACAACGGCCCACCTCACCAAGTGCAGCGCTCACGCTAGTCGGACGAACAGGACTATGGGGGTCAGACATGCTCAGGCACGGTACAGGCGCCTAGTCTGAGTACACCACTAATCAGCGAGCATGCTCAATACAGGCTCCTAGTCTGAGTACACCACTAATCACCGAGCACGCTCAATACAGGCTCCTAGTGTGAGTACACCACTAATCACTGAGCATGCTCAATACAGGCTCCTAGTGTGAGTACACCACTAATCACTGAGCATGCTCAATAGCTACCGCAGGAGGCTGGCTGGAATTCATACCAGTTCATAGGATTCCCTCACAAAATGTTTACATCTTGTAGCCTTTCAAGAGCCTAGAAACACCAAACCTCCCCCTCGTGGGTGTTGACACTTGTCAATCACGGTTAAAAAATGGCTGCCATACTGTTGACATTTCTCATTCTGTCAAACTCTAATAATTGTTCATAATCTGAAAGTCCCTGTGTGATAACTCTGCCTATTTCATGACTATAAATGAATCAGATGTTTAATACAACACAGCTCTGGGATAATTTTCTTTTTGGACCTTTTGCTTAAATAACCTGTGTAAACATTTCATTAAAATGAACCAGAGCCTTATGGATCATTGACCATGTGGAAAATGTGAAGTCTGGACTCCAGTGAGTGGAGATGTTTACTATAATAATTCACCGAGAGTTGGAGCACTCGAGGTAAAAAATCTCAAGAAAAGAGACTCCTAAAGCTGACTGCGGGTGTATTTATATTCAGATGCCGGAGGCACTTGCTATCCCCGGGAGAGTCTCTCTCTCTTACTGTCTCCGCCACCCTTTCCACCCCCATCCTCAGCTGCTGCGCCATGTCGCTCATCTCCAGCGCCTTGTTCCCGCTGAAGCTGGTGAAGTCCTCGTGCTGTGCCATGCTCCGGTGGAACTGGGAGAGCGGATCCCTCCAGGCCAGCAGCAACTTCAGGATCACGCCAGTCAGGTCTTCCCCCTGACCAGGGGACATTCATTCATGTTATGTTTTAAGGTCATCATGGAAGGAGGACTGGGAATTAAGGGCTTAAAAGGGATAGGTTGTTGAGAAGTAAAGTTTTAGGTGGGGGTATAGACAGGAAGAATGATCCAGAATCACTCAAACTCACTGAGTCACCCATATCCAGTGCCAGCATAGTATCACTCAAACTGTCAACATGGTAGCACCCATACTGTCAACATGATATCACCCATTCTATCAAAATGGTATCACCCATTCTATCAAAATGGTATCACCCATTCTATCAACATGGTATCAACCATTCTGTTAATATGGTATCACCCATACTGTCAAAATGATATCACCCATTCTATCAACATGGTATCACCCATTCTATCAACATGGTATCAACCATTCTGTTAATATGGTATCACCCATACTGTCAAAATGATATCACCCATTCTATCAACATGGTATCACCCATTCTGTCAATATGGTATCACCCATACTGTCAAAATTATATCACCCATTCTATCAACATGGTATCACCCACGCTGTCAACATGATATCACCCATTCTATCAACATGGTATCACCCATTCTGTCAATATGGTATTCCCCATACTGTCAAAGTGGTGTCATCCATAACCACTACCAGTGTATCATCATCCATACTCACTGCCAGTCTCTGTGCATTTTCTTTGCCATTAGGTGTTAATATATAGGAAGTGTGACAGTTCCGACTGATTTTGCTAATTTTGTTTTTGCTTGGAAGAAAGTATTGTTCCTTTGGGAAAAGGGAAGACAGAGAATAAAAGAGTTTAGAGTAAAAATGGAATGCAAAACAAGACAAAAAATGCTGAAAATAACTGTGACAGTACATCCTATTCCAACCATCTTCCAACTAGTTCTCCTGGGTAGGGTTGCAGGAGGGCTGGAGTGTACCACAAGGCACGGGACAGGGACACACGTCAGTGGCTACTCCTTCACGTGGCACACAGACCGTTTTAGAGCTGTCGGTTAGCCTAACGTCTTTAGGCTGTGGGTGAAAACCAGAGGACCTGCAGGAAACAGTCACACAACATGCGGGGAACCAACAAACTCCATGCACTGACACAGAACTCAGAGGTGGGATTTGAACTTCCAACCCCAGAGGTGTGAGGAAACATCCTCTGAGTCACCGTGCTGTCGTACACCGGAATCTATATCAGTAGTTCCACAAAAAAAAAATAACAAAAATCATCCAACTATGAATAAAAATGATCTGAGCCGTTTACAAAATCTGTCAAGTCCTACTCAAACCATGCTGTAATCAGTGCCCAGATCCTTCTGGCTAAAAGTGTCCCCTGCGAGGTAGAATAAAGTGAAAGGGACTCACGAACTCTGAATGGAGGTCGCTGGAGAGGCCATGCACCCGGGCGGAGTGCTGGATCACCCTGTCGAACAAGTCGGCCAAGGAGAGTGTCTGACACCCCGTGTGTCCATGGACACAGATCGGCGTGGAGCCAACTATGACCTGTACGTCCAGAAACATCAGAAGGAAAATAACAGGCCCTGGGAAAATACAGAGGAAGGAGGTTAAATATGCCCAGGATGTGTCTTCTGTTGTTTTATCATCATTTCTCTCTAAAATCCCAGAAATCCTTTTTTAAAATACCTTTCAATTTTCTGAACATGATTCCTGCTGCTCCCGCTATCCACAGTCAGGATGCTTTTCTAACATCCAGAGATGAGGGCAAATGATTCTTTTACACATTGGCAATGACTTCGTTTGTTAAATGCACAAATGGTGGGAGGGGCGGGGGGTGAGATCCGCTCGTCATTTTTTCATCTGTTCCCCTCCTCGCACTGGATCGTGACGTACGGACATCTCTGCGCCTGAAAGCGACCTGGATGGAAGATCAGCAGGATGACTTGACACGTGGTCTGAAGATTTCCTGCTTTTATCATACCCAGCAGCTTAGAGTCAGTGACCCTGAAATTAGCTAGTACCGGGTAGGGTCCACTTTATTAGCTATACCTAACGAGTACCAGGTGGGACTCACATTATTAGGTATGCCTAGCTAGTACCAAATAGGGCCGCCTTTAATAGGTACACATATTCAATTTATTTTTATTTTATATAGTGCTTTTAACAACAGTCATTGTCACAAAGCACTTTACATATAACCGGCCCGAACCCCCACCAAGCAAGCCTGAGGCGACAGTGGCAAAGAAAAACTCTCTCTAGCAGGAAGAAATCTTGAGAGGAACCAGGCTCAAAAGGGGACCCCATCCTCCTCTGAGCGACTGGGGTGCATGAAAATGTACACACATTAACATTAGTTCAAGATTAATCATTAATTTATCATTATAAAGAAGTGAAGATATAAAAATTGTCCGAAGGAGTTGTTGCTGGGGCCACATGCTAAGATCCACTCGGCAACATTAAGCTAAAGTTAGTTCAGTATTAAATTGGAATTCAGTTCAAGCCCATATAGTCTGAATAAGTCCCAGTTGATGGTCTCCATGAAGTCCAGGTGAGGGTTCTAGTGGTGAAGCGTCAGCTCGGGATCAGCTCGGAAAAGAGAAGAAAGAGAAGAGAGTTAGCGCCCTACACCTAACCCTAACCCTAACCTAACCCTAACCCTAACCTAACCTAACCCCCGGCAGTACTAAAGTAACTATGGCAGCCTGGCTGAAAGGGAGACCTGGGAGACCTGGAAGGAAGCACAGACATGAGGGTCTCCAGGGGTTTTGGTGTCAAGAAAAACCTCCGTCAACAGCTTAAGTGATCGGTGACTCCGTCAGCAGCTTAAGTGATCGGTGACTCCGTCAGCAGCTTAAGTGATCGGTGACTCCGTCAGCAGCTTAAGTGATCGGTGAGAGTGGCAGGACGACCCACCAACCCCCCCTTTCACCTTCAATCTCAAATGACCATGATCTCAGATCTCACATTTACCCTCAGATCTCACATTTACCTTAAGTAAAAGGGATTTTAATATCCAAAAGACTGACTAAAGAGGTAAGTCTTAAGCCTTGCCATAAAAGCAAAGATTGTTTCTGAGCTAGTACTGGGTGAGACCCAATTTATTGGCTACACATTAGTATTGGGTAGGACCCAATTTATTAGGTACACATAGGAAGTATCGGATGTGACCCAATTTATTAAGTACACACCTAGTTAGTACTGAATAGGACCCACTTTTACCTCCAGAACCGCTTTAAGAGTAGACAAGATCTACCTGATCTGTTATTTTTGCACTTCCTGCTGGCTTTAGCGCTCCTCATTCTCTCCTGACCTCTTTCATCCACAGGGTGTTTTGCCTAGAGAAATGCAATGTTTTTTTCCATTTTTCTTCACGCCATCCTCTGTAAACTCCAGACACTGTAGTGGGTAAAATTCCCAGGAGGACAGCTGTTTCTGTGATGCTGGTACAATCACACCACGTTCCAAACCACTTCGATCAGAATGTTATCTTAACTGTTGCAATGGTGAATCGGAAAAGTTGGCTGGTTGGGGTTCCAGGCCACTGTGCACTTGTATAATAAATATACCTAAATGCTGTAAATTTTGGGTGCCCAGCTACCGGGCATCCAGCAAAGCCATATACTCTTACTTCCTCCGAGTCACCTCACTTGAGGCGTGAACCAATCAGCCCAGTCTTGAACGTGGGCAAGGTGCGTGTAATTTTAAAGGGTTTTACCATGATAGAGAAGCAGAATGGAGCCATTGGAAGAGACTGAAATAGTTCTTGGTCCATGAAGAAGATAGAAGGGCTTCCTTGACTGTGGTTTTATTGTGGATTCTGTGCTTGTTGATCTGATGGTTTGAGGGAATATAAAGCGGAATATTCCCTCAAGACGTCTCTCGTTGTGCGGTGGCTCAGTAGCCCTGCAGGTCGTGCGTTTGATACCAGTGCTCAGTGATGTGTTTGTGGAGATTATACATTCCTGGGAGGAAGTTCTTTTTAGTTCTTGTGTTGATGTTGTTGTTCTACTTTTGGTTCTTGTTTGTTTGTTTTTTTGCTGTTTTGATTTACCAGGCCCACCAATTCCTGCTCAATTTCACTGAAACCATTGGTGATATTTAATTAGAAAAAGATAGAATGGAGGGTCTAACTATAATCTTACCGATATAGGCAAAGGAAATTCGGCTTGATGGTAGCCTCTTGTATTTTTAACTGCCACTGGAGTAGACAGCCTGTCTCAGAAAGCTCCAGGGCTTCTCGGGATGGGGGACGTGTTCGAAAGCTGACCTCTAAGTCTCCCTGTTTTCTATGACTGACCCGATAATCTCGGGCCGCGGAGATGGCGGTCGATGCTAAAATAAGCCACGCTGTCTGCTGGAGGCACAAGAGCTGCCGGCGCGTGATCTGCACACACCGAGAATACAGGAGGACCGGATTCCGGACGTCGGAGCGAAAATGTAAGCTAGTGGGTTTTACATGGTATGGGAGTTTATAAATCCAATAGGACACGAACATATAAAATAACCAATCAGCCGCTTTGTTTGACTGTGTTTTAGTGTAACACCTCCACTAAGCCTGATGCAAATGGAAAGCTTCTGTAACTAGAAGAGGTGAAAAGTAAACGTTCGAAAAAATGCCCCCCCCTTTCACTTTTCCATGAATTGTAATATATACCTGTAGCTTATGAATAGTTTAAAGGAAATCCTACAAATTGTTTCAAAGAAATTACATTAAGCGTAAAAATGAGCGTTAATTTCAGTTTTTTTTTCTTTAGCAGACGCTGTCATCCATGGTTATATTTAAATAATTAATTCAAATATATTTAATGTATTAAATTTGTATGTATTCGAGGTGACCAAAAGAACGCTGTGTTTAATGGGGTCTTGGCAATACGTATTAGCCATAGATTAAAATGATTTGTAACGTTGCATGACCGGAGCATGTCAAAGCCTAATAAGACGCGGCCAGAGGAAGCCTTTGCGGAGACCCTGCGCTCCGACGCACGTTCACGGTCCGTAATCAGCGCGGAATCGCCGCGCCTGCGCCGCTCAGCCGGATCATCGGACCTGACGGACGGCGGCAACGTGTGCATTCGACCCCTGAGTCAAGTGCCCGTAAACCGCAGCTGTAATTCAGTTAAATCAATTAAACCTACTTTTTATAGACTCGTTTTGAATCGCAGTCTGCTGATGATATGCGATGCGCAGAGCATTGCTCAGGATTCGAGACAAATACTGATTGATGTTAAATTATACTTATTAGACTATGCAAGTTGCACGTAATTTTCCAGATGCTGCAAGAATTTAAAAACTATTTAAGGAAAAATTCTTATGTAGGCTACATGAGTGCATTTATTTTAATCTTTAATAGGGCGGTGCGAACTGTTTTATGAAACTCGTTTGCTTAATATAGCCTAGCTACACAGAATTTAACAGTGAAAACGGCCCAGTCTAGGGAAGTGTTAGGTTATTCGATCGGGAGAAATTTTCGCGCTACCTGGGACGGAAAACGCGTAAAAGGGCGCGTCTTCATCGGCGGTGCCTGGCTGTTCTGACGGCGATCGGGTGCCAGGTGCGCTACTTTGGGAGCCTCCCGTGTCAAAATACTGTCCGAATGTCTGAGACACTCCGGCACTGTCCTTTCACGAAACTGAGACCCAGACTCGAATATAAATATCACTGATAGGTTGTTTTTCGTTCTTTTTTTTTGGCAGCGTTCACCTTGTCCTGGCCTTGCTGTCGCCAGCCTTTCACACATTGAATGTGATGTTTCAAGCCCATGGTTTGATATGTCAGTCTATTATATATCCAAGCCATCGCGCCTTGCATTGAGAATGTTTCGCATGGTTTGCAAGTGATGTACAACCAGCCTCATTCGAAGAGTGATTGATGGTTTAATTCTTACATTCCTCTGCTAAAAAAATTACATGTAGTACGCATTAACGTTATTTGATCCCCACAATTAAATATCTTACTTTACGGGTTTGAAACACAAGTACATTCGCTGTACAATTAAGTGCTATAAATTATTATTTTGTATTGTTTGAATTTGAGAAAGGCCGGGAATTTTATAGCCATTATATGAAAAATGAAATGTTTAGCTCAGAGAAGACGCAAATAGGATAAATGATTGAGTGTAAAATTACCAAAGCAAGCCTCTATGGAAATTAAATAATGGCGTTTTACAGTGCATTGGCTTAATTTGTATAGAAAAAGTTATTGTCAATTAATTTGAAACTGCATTCATTATTTTATAACGACCTTTGAGATAAAAGGAACTGCTGTAGTATGACTAATCCCTAGCTTTACTAAGTATTATAAAATATTTGCTTATGACATCTTGAAACAAAAGACAAGATAAAAAGGAGCTTATTTATGATGATGTGCATTTTGCAAATTCACAAAAACAAGCCTTCTCACATATATTATTTAAAAACAAAGGTAAACGACCGAAAACACACAAGCTACCCTAATAGCTAAGATTAAATATAAAATAAAATGCAGATTTGGACTGTGAGAGTAATTCTTTGTGAAAAATTCAACTTCAGTAAAGTGTTATCTGTATATTTTTAGCTGAACTGTACGTATTTGAGATCCGTGATGTTCCGTGATGTCACTTTGTTGGCTGGGATTCTTTTTGCATATGATGTCATCAGTACCTACTTTTGGTCACTCATTTAATTAGGGGGATGTGGATCAGCAGCTTCTTAATGCTGTCCCATGCGCTTGTGGAGATTTAGCACTGCAGACTGCTGAAATGTCGCTGAAGTGTGTTTCGGAGGCCTGACTCACTCAGACATGCGCTGTGATCACAAACAAACTCCAGAAGAAATCTGAGAACCTTAAGCTGTCGCTACCTCCCACTCTGCTCGCGAGTCAGGACATCAACAGCACAGAGCCCCACAGCCTAGAAGGAAGAATGTTTCCGCTTCACCTGTAAAGGATAAATAACTTTTCTCATTCTCCCTTCGGCCAATGTGCACTCACAAGCTTGTGAAACGCACTTTATGGCCAGAAACCCTCTCTCTCTGGCCATGAATGCAGGTTTCAGAGTAGCAGTGTGAGCTGTGAGTGTAATGACCTGTTTACAAAAGACTCATTACATCAGTCTTTGAAAACTTTTTAAATATTGCTTCAAACAATCTGTAGCTGGCGTTTTCCAGTATATTTTATCCACACTATCCTGAGAATTTCCTATTTCACTGAAGCAATCAGGACGGCTCAAGTTTGAAAACTACAATTCCCAAGTGGCCACAGGTGGCCTGTTAGCAGCAGGCTAATCCTGCTAATGACTTACTGCCCCCTTTATTTAAATAACTACCAACATACAAAACACAGTGGTTAACTTAGGGGGACTTGGGGGGTTTTGTGAGCCTGAGTTTGAGCTTTAGAGACTTTTTAGTGGGGCTAGTGCTGTTATCGCTTGGCTGCGAGATTAAAGCACTATAGGTACTTTAAGCCAATATGACTGACAGTTATTGACAATAAATCCTCTGGATGGTCTGTCACCCCTTTCCACAAACACAAATACACAGGCAAAGGTTATAGAAGGACAAATCAGGTGTATTAAATGGATAATGAGTTTTTAACGGATAACGGAGGTTTTATTATGTGATAGATATATGTTTTTAAATGTATACAAATCAGCAGAAACTCCTCCTGTACTTTGCAAACTACATACAGTGATACATTTATCTTATTTCTGCGGATCAACGTTTTTTTTTGTGAGTCTTTTGGTTTTTTTAAAGAGCAAGGGCGCCACCTTCCACCGTGATAAAACGTCACAAGATGTCCTTAATTTCACCGTAGTGCTCTTATTGAACAGCAGGTGGCGTCTAAGATACGTTTGCGCTTTGCTTGTCACTTTTTTCCAACGAAGCAATCAGTTTCACAGATGAATTATTTTAAGAACAAGATACATATTAAAAATTAAGTATTTTCCAGCTTCTCTGGTTGGTGTTGTACTTGAATATTTACTGTAGCTTCTAATAATGTACTTTTAAGGTAAAGAGTAGAAGAATTAAAACAGAAATTTACAATATGAGTACTGTTACACATGGATTAATTTATACTTCCCGTGCTTGAGGCTACAAGACCAATATATCTTTCTGAGGCAGAGATAATATAACTTAATATATGTTGTGTATCAGTTTCCTTCAAGCTATACAATTAAGAGAAATAATGCCTTTTCCCATAAAACGATGTGAGAGGTTCAGTCGCCAATATATTAATACGGCCCCCAGCTATAAAGCAGTGGGAGATCTGTGATGTTATTGCTGTCTGAAGTTTATTTATGTGGTTCAGGGTGATTCATTCCTTATTCCTGTCAGTCTAATATATTCAGCAATTTTTGCATCTGAACATTCACTTAGGATGTAGCCAGTTTAGAAACTGCTCGTTAAAACGGCGCTTAAACCATCGCGCCAACAACGATTTCTTTATGGATTCCTCAGATATCCCTCGATAAAATTTGCCAGCCTTGGTAGGGGCCAGTTCTCAGCGAATTGTTGCGAATTTTGTGTGATCGTTTGTTATGAAAAGTAGTGTACGGTAAAATTTGATGGCTGGGATGGGGTATGGGCTTCGGCATCGTGATGATGAGCGCCTAGGCGGGTTCCCCTCCGGCCCTCTGCTGATACTCCAAGATTCAAGACTCAACCCTTTATATGAAGGCTGGGTACAATTAATATTTAACTACAGCACTGGGAAATGCACTATGAATTTAGATGCTGTGAATATATGGATGCAGAGCTGCCTACAAACTCGTTAAATTAAGGACAGGGATACATGTTGGGAGCTTGGGTTGTTGTGAGATGTACACTGTATGATTTAACATCGGTCGAATGAGCCAAATTGACAATTGTGGGCTTTGTCGACGTACCTGACACAGACTAAAGTGTCCAAAAAGAAAGTGTGACAGTGGGAGAGAGAGTACTGATCCCTTGTTTGGATCCATCAGGGGATGCATCAGTGTAATGTGTAAGTAGGTAAAAAAAACAAATAAAAAAAAGCATCGTTGTGTAAGAGACACATTGAGAGGGTGACATAAATCCGTACCAAGTATACATGCGGTCTGTGCAGTGGGAAAATGAGGGTGTCACCAATTTGGGGGGATTTTTGGAAACGGCATTTAACATAAGGGACTGGATTCAAGATTCTTCTGCTGCCGCAGCAGCGGGCCTGGTCTGTACGCGGATTTGGAACAGCACAGCACGATGACGGCAGACAGGAGATGTGAGGCGTCAGATATTCACAGCGCGAAATAAAACAGCGCGTCAGAGGCACGAATGACACTATGGTGCTGTAAGTACAGTAAGACATATGGTGCAGTAGTTTGAGTGAGTATAAGACTTCGATAATAAATATGACACACAGTTATACGTGCAAGGACCTGGTCATGCTGTACAGGAGCGGTTAAGTGTATGCAATGAATATTTTGTTATGCACACAGACCCACAGCAATGCGATGTGTCCTGATAGTGATTATATGCCTCACAGAATAAAGTCTAAAAGCTAAAGAGTTTGCGCCTGGTCCCCCATCTGGCTTCCGCCGGTCATATGTCTCGATAACCCAAACTGTGAGCAGGCTGCGCTTCCTGCTTCTCTACCTGCCCATCTGTCTCTGCCAGTCTGCTTTGAGAGGAGGAGGTCGGCCAGGAGAAAAGTAGCAGTTTAGGAAAATCACAAGAGCTCATTTGCATTCTAATACTGGCAGCCAAAGGGGGGCAGGACTCTGACCTTGTGCATTTTCAGGGGATTTAACCTCAGCATTGCATTACCGTTGCATTGTGGGAAGGGTGGAAAGTAAATTCCTCACCGCGCTCGGCTTCGTGTTTCCCCCCATCCATTTCAATATGTTTAAGAGAGTAGTGGCCCTTCATCTGATATGGGTTTGGAGCAGTAGATGCTGGTACCCAAACATCCCCTCCCATAACCTAATGAATCCCCATGACCCCGAGGAGCAGTTGGAAGATGGATGGATTGCTTTAACTACACATAGCATTAGTGAAAGAAATAACAGGTCTTTGAAGGGAGCTGAATCTTATGGCTCTCTTCCTTTCCTTTAATCACTAGGACAATGACAGGGTAATATTTGCCACATCCCTCCACTTTGTCAGTGAATTTAGGCTCTACTGTCAGATTTCCTGCTGTAGGAAACGTGTTATATAAAGTTGCTTTGCCTTGAGTCAATTCATGCACCACATAATCCTAGAACACTTCTCATTGGCACAACCAACAAAATAATGAACTTTTGTGCAAAACAGAATTTAGTGCAAAATAGATAGATAGACAAATATCGGAAAATTTCGAACTGACGTAGCCCGTTCATTCTGCTTTTAAGGATCCTACCCTCACCCTGTCTACCTCTGGCTGGCGCTCACTGTTCACGTAAAGGGGAGTGGATTTAGGTCAAGCAGTGAAATTCGGGCTCAGCGATATAAAGAACGGCTCTCAAGTTCGACTCGGTTCCCTTCGCTCGTACCCAAGAGCCACTCGGAACATTCGGATTGTTTGAGAACGTCACATCGCTCCATAGCATTGCTTTCCAGAATAAGCCTCCATGGGCAGCTTCGACGTCCCGAACCTCCTCTCCCCTTCACACCCACTCTGCCTCTGGCATTACTTTGTCCAAGCGATATGACACGGCGGGCCAGAGGTGCGGGCAAAATTAATTTGTTTTGCTGAAGGCACTTTGAGGAGAACCATACAAGTAGGAAAATGTAATTACATTTCCTCACTCGCGATCCAAATGAAGCTCAGTATGAATTATGTATCGCCCATCCCAGGAGCTCCTGCGAAGCAGATGTGTAGCACAAAGCCGTCCTGTTGGATGCGATTGACGTTAACGACTCTGCATACCCACGTGATCCGGGCTCGTATTTTCGAGCAGGCAGAGGTGGCTCCAGTCTGCGATTGCAGCAGTGATTTAGCCCACAGTGTCAGCTTAAGCAGGAAGGAAGTTCAGCTTCTCGGGGTTAAGCGGTTTCCGGAAAGGGCGTTTATGTTATCGAAGTGAAGGCCTATCAAGTTTCATTTAATACTTCCCACCACGCTACTTGAACATGTGGAAGGATGGTGATAATTGTCCCTGGGTTGGTTTGATGCTTCCCATGCAGTGGCTGCCTGTGGCCAGCAGGGGGCCTCCAAATGCCCATTCTGAGAGGCGGTAAGCACTCAAACGCTCCATACCTGCTGCTGGTAGCGGCGCTTTGCGATTTTTTTTCCCTCCAAGCTCCTAGTGTATATACAGGCTACTGCGGTCGTGATGCAAAGTGAACAGAATCTTAGCTAACATTTGTACGAAGCACGTTAAAGGTGAAAACAAATAATGGTGGAGCATTGAGACCGGCTGTCGGTATAAGCTTCATTTGCTACAGGGGCAGCTCATTGGTTATGGCCGTCGCCTCACACCTCCAAAGTGGGGGTGTTTCAATGCCAACCCCCCGCTCCTTGCGGGTGTTCTTCTGCATGTTCTTCTCATGTCGAGCGCGTTTCCTCTCCCAATCCAAAGGCGTGCATGCAAATTGACTGTAGTGTACAGTTGTGCGTGATTGTGACCTGCGATGGTATACAGCGTGATAGACTTCAGCCCCACCACCTCGCTCAGGATATGGGGCTGGAAGATGGAAGAGCATCATAGGTCTGGTGAACTACATTTGATGATACCTGTGTTTTTTTTTTTTTCCTTTTTAGAATTACTGTCAGGCAACAGATGCAATATTGACGTATGTGTGGGAATGTGCACGTAACCTCGGAGTCTGTACACCCACTGCAACACGACTGCAGACGCCGGATGAAACGGCATGATGCATCTTATCACTATTCCGTATGATCGCTGGTTCGAGAAAGGAAGCCAGTGTTGTTTCTTCATTTGGTACCGTCGGTTATGACATCATGTGTTGAAAGATGCTACGGGATTGGCCCAGGAGAGGCGGTATGTCATCAGAACAAGTTCTCCCAAGGTTCAGGGCTTTTCCAAACTGCACTGACTCATTTTAATCACCAGGGGTTTGTACCTCTTCACATCCACCTAATGAAACCTTTTGGATTCGTCGGCTGAGTTAAAATCTGTGGTTTGTTGCCCTACAGTTTCACTGGGGAGTGCCTTGAGTGTGAGTCCATCATACATGGGGGTGGGGGGAGGGGGGGGGGAGGGGGGGGGGGGG
>JAODLC010000001.1:4998655-5034970 GCA_026781145.1 Hippopotamyrus pictus
TCATACTCAGCCATAGCAGCCTGCTCCCTGACATTCTCAGCCATAGAAACCTGCTTCCAGCCATACTCAGCCATAGCCGCCTGATCCCAGCCATACTTAGCCATAGCAGCCTGCTCCCAGCCATACTCAGCCATAGCAGCCTGCTCCCTGACATTTGCAGCAATAGGAACTTGCTCCCAGCCATACTCAGCCATAGCAGCCTGCTTCCAGCCATACTTAGCCATAGCAGCCTGCTCCCTGACATATTCAGCCATAGGAATACCCTTAAAGTGCTTTGGTGACAAGAATGGGTGTAGAAATTACACTGCTGACAGATTCGACATTAGCATGGACCCAAACATATGTCTTTAATTTTTGATCAGAAAACTATTGTTACGTGTTGAGCTGATGTGAGGTGAAAATAAGGGCTTTTCAAGACACGGGTTCCATGGATGGATGGATCGATGATCCCCCAAGAAAATGCACCTAGTGCAAACAAGGTCATCCAATCAAATAAATAGTCAATTAAAAATATATAAATTAACAAGAGCTGTGCGTGTGTTGTACACTGTCACGCTCAACTATGCAGAGTGTTGTCATCTGCTCTTAAATGATGACCTCGTTTGAACCGACCTAGCTGCACTTCTGACCAATCAGCTCCCATGCATGACCACCAAGTGCTTCCCGGCACTGTCTTCACTGGCCGTGAAAAGTCACGGTGCTACAAGAAAGGGAGTTAACCTGACAGCAAAGGAAGCCCTTCATCTGTTTTTCTTCCTCGCATTTGAAAGCGATGAGTCAGCTGACCTCTCTGCAGCGGAATATGCGGCGGAAGCAGGGACATTATTCAAACGCCGTGAACTAGATGATTTAAAAATTACATTTATCCACCGTCTTGACAGTGTGTTTTCAGCCTTATTGATAGTGACCCAAACTCTCTCAGAAGAAAATTTTTCTTGTTCCCTCACAAACTCAGCTCCCAGGGAGGGTCTTATCAAAGATGCAGGACATGTTTCTCCTCACTGTATCTCTTGCTCTTTATTTACCCGTCGTAATCAGAAGTCCATCCAGTATTTGTGACAACTGTGTCACCCGGTGTCAAGAAGTCCTGCTATGGCAGGCGGGGGGGGGGCAGCGAGGTCACCGGGATGCATTTGGCACGGAGGAAGACGTGACGGATGAGATGTCGCTTCCCGGGGTGCTAATTAGTGGCGGCGACGCCCCAGAGGGGCTGTAGGTGCTTCTACGGGCAGTAAAGGTGCCACCTCAGATTCACAGTGCCCTCGTTACAAAGGGACCGATTTCTCACCCTCGCCCATGTACCCGAGCAGGTCCGAAATGCCAATGCAATTAAGGACGGCCGAGCAGAGGCGAGAACGTGGTTCAGCGATGCATGTGCCAGTAGGGCCAGCGTCAAGCCGCTCATACCGGTTTCCCAAACCTTAGAACGCCAGAAACCACATCTTGAAGAACATATTCATATGCCAGGCTGAGCGTTTCTTTCTCCACTGCACCTTTACACTGTTTGTTTACCCTGATTTCTGATACTTCTACATTATCCTTTTAAATGCATTTGCCGTTTCATCTCATTTGTTCCCTGTGGGAGCAGGAACTGGGTCCCATGGCTGGATGTCTGGTACTTGTGCGAGTTTAATTACAAATTCAACAATTTCAACAACGCTGAATGCTCTCAGCTCTAGTGTCAGAGGGTTTTATTAATTATATTCATGAATGCTGGGTTATTTCTGTACAACGGTGCTTCGGGCAATTGTATGAGGTCACCAGGTTCGCGTTCGCCTGGAGGAGAATCGATTAGAGTTGGGGCTCCTGACCCGAGTAGAGCGAGACGCAGAGAGGCGGTGGACAAGCTAACGTGCTTTGAGCCGCCAGTCCATCATGTGGCTGATTCGTGGGTTTTAATGTATGTCTGAGCTCTGGTGAGAATTCAGAACAATGAATGGTGAGTGTAAATGAGGTACAGTATAGGCTGCACAGCAGGTTACGCCGCTGCTTCACACCTCCGTGCTGGGGGTTTGAATCCTGCCTCCATTCCGTATGCAGAGTTGGCAAGTACTTCCATGGCCCACATCCTGTCAATACTGAGTACTCAAAGTCAGTAGTCTGAAGTTCTGTCAGCACTGAGTACTCATAGTCAGCAGCCCAGGTCCTGTCGACACTGAGTACTTGTAAACAGGAGCCCAAGTCCTGTCAGGAAGGTGTGCTTGTAGGCAGCAACTCAAGTGCTATCACCACTAAGTACTTGTAGTGAGCAGCCCGAAGTCCTGTCAGCACTGAATACTTGTAATTAGTAGCTTAAATCCTGTCAGGAATGAGAGCTTATAGGCAGCAGCCCAAGTCCTATCATCACTGAGAACTTGTAGTCAGCAGCCCAAGTCCTGTCAGCACTGAGTACTCATAGTCAGCAGCCCAAGTCCTGTCAGCACTGAGTACTCATAGTCAACAGCCCAAGTCCTATCAGCAGTGAGCACTTGTAAATAGGAGCCCAAGTCCTGTCAGGAAGGTGTGCTTGTAGGCAGCAGCCCAAATCCTGTCAACACTGAGTACTGGTAGTCATCAGCTTGAGGTTCTGTCAGCACTGAATACTCATAGTCAGCAGTCTAAAGTCCCGGCAGCACTGAGTATGCATAGTCACCAGCCCAAGTCCTGTCAGCAGTGAGTATTTGGAGTAGGGCTGCCATGATTAGTCGATGTAGTCGATGACGTTGATGCTGAAAATTCGTCAACATCAATATTTTAAATTATTTTAATGAAATTACCTCTATGATTTCTAAAATGCTGCAATTCATTATAACAAATGTTTTCTTTTAATAACAATACGTTATGAGAGTAGTTCAAATTAATATAAAACAAAAGGTGGTTTTACACCGTGTGAAGTTCGATGGCATACTACAGGGGCACTAGTGTAATGCACGAAAGCCTGAAGAGAGAACACACGAGCACTATTCTGGATGATGGACCACCAGAGTAGGCAAAAGCACCGAAAGCGTTGTCCGTTCATGTTTATTAAATTACCATTAGTACAGAGAGCTTTTGTCCTTGTAGCTGCTAAATACACTCATTATTAAAGCCATAAAGTTGTCTGCCGGCTACTTTAGAATCTCCATTGAAGTGTTTGAGAGAATGTTTAGGTTAAATCTAAGTTTGTTCGGCGTGGATTGACAATGCCAGTGCATGTTCGTGCTCATTGGGCTTGTTGGCACCAGTGCTATTATCATAAACTAAAACTTAAACGAAGACACTGAATAAAAGAAAATAATTCATACATTAAAATAAAAATGAAAACTAAATTTACAAAAAAAAAAAAAAAACGTGTTGGACTTTAATCAGCAAAAAGCAGCGCTACACCGCGAACATCTTTTTGCCGTCTTTATCCACAATATCTCCTCTTTTGAAAGATGTTGTGGTTGCTGAGCTGTCCCTTTCCTGACTTCAGTGCATATCGCTTTCATGATTTACCAAAACAGTCGCACGCAGCATGCTGCGCTAACCAAATAACCAAATTTAATAATCATAAGGATACGCCGAAATTATACAGATTACTAACTTTTAGGTGTCACAATATGCATTTCATTAATATTTTAAGCATACTACTAATTTTCTTATTGAATTGTGGATGAAAATAACGTCTGTATAGTGCCGAAAAGCCATTGTCCATTATCTAAAGCCCTGTAATAACATACAGCTTGTTGTTGTCGAAATAAAATCAACTCAAATTAAACGTTCTATTTGATTTCCTGGAGGAAAATTAATCATTTAGATTAATCAACCCATCATAGACTAATCCATAGAAAAACAGTCATTAGTGGCAGCCCTAACTTGGAGGTTTGTCTGCCAGAGAAGATAGTATTGATGGGCAGGAAATCCAGTTATTCACATGTGTGGGTGGAGCTCTTTGGTGAGACCAACTGCCTTTCCAAAGACCTTTGTAACGAAGTCCTGCTTTCCAGTCCTGTCATTGTGACAACCACAATGGAAAAGTCCTCCTTGGGTATAATTAAGTCAGGATAGGAATGTCAGTCTTTTACACAAATAATGCAGTTTAAATATTCAAACAGTGAAAGACCCAGAGGATATGCTATAACCCCTTTTAGTATTCTCTTAAATTTTACATGTAACAGCAGGTATAAAATATGTATGTCACTCTTTTGGAATATTGCTCAGCGTTCAATGCCACTGAGAATCCAACATGACAAGAGATTAGAGTAAATTAACCTATTTGCTATTTTATGATATTCTGAGGTATTGCATTTCAGCCCAGTGAGAAACTGGGGCTATCGCTCGCTAACGAGCTCGCTGTTATTATCACCATTATGTAGAACAGACATTTCTCATTTTAGCGTAATTGCCGGTTGCCATTTTAACGGCCTAGCCAAAAACGCAAAGCCTCTTAATGCAATTTACAAGGTTCACAATATATTCCAGGAAACCGAAATATGATGTGAGTAAAATGAAGATCAACGTAAGTCCGGGCAGCTTTGCCGCGATAACTACGCTGCGCCCCATTGCTGAACTGGATGCGTGTGGCATTATTTCAAAACTATCAGCCTGTGCCACCATCTGTTGCTATGGCGTCCGTAATTGCATGGTCAGGTTAACGATCCGTACCCTGTGATCAGGTAAATTAGCATGTTGTGCTGGAATTGATCAGTTCTTCCATGGAAAGATACTCAGGAGCGGTGTGAGACTCAGTGGGTTAGGATTCTGTGCCTGTGATCAGAATGTTGTGGGTTCGAATCCTAAAATTAGCAGCGTGATTTCACCCACACACGTTGCATTGGATAAAAGCTGCTGCTAAATATATGTAAATGAATGAAATACACAGGAAGTGTTATTTTGAACCTAAATAATTTGCCATTTTAGCTTTGAGCTGACCATATTATGGGATATGAACTTCTTTATATGTCATTTATTTGAACTACTTTTGAAGCTACAGTCTGTCGTTTTAAGTAGGGCTTTGTAATAGGAGAAGTATTCAGAACAGAAGTTTACCACACCTTACTGGGTCCTCCCAGTGGGATAGCAGAGCACTGCTTCTCCTGTTCTCAGGTGTCTCAGTGTTGGGTATGGACCACATTGTGTACTTTCTGGCACCACAGAGGCAGGGTAAATTTTCCCTACCCAGCACCACGGAATGTTGTACAGAATGTTCTGTGATTTATTGAATTATTTGTTTTTGACCCAAAAAGTGCTGTGGAGAATTGCGATGGTTTAAATGTTCACTATGCCAGAGTGCAAAACTCACCAGTACCACAGAAGACTGGCAGTTTAAAAACAGAATCACAAACTCTGTTTATAACACCAGAATACTTTATACTCAACTTACAGTATTACAGAATAAGCAGTAACTAAACCATGAAAATTACATTTACGTTAATTTATTTAATGGACCCTTTTGACCAAAGCGGCATGGAAGAGAGCAGGGTCAGCCCGTACCTGGAGCAATTGGGGTTAAGGGCCTTGTACTAGAGCCCGAGTAACTGTAGATATCAAGTACTGATCCCCAGTACTTCAGGCTATTATAGGTTCTCTGCCCCAGTATTGCACAGTATTGCAAGATCTTACATCCCTTGCGAGACGGTAATTCTGAAAAGAAAGACCAGCTCTTTCTGTGGCATGTGGAAAGCTTCTTGTAATTTGTAAACATAAGGCCAAAGATGAGCGTTACTATATGCTATACCTTTGAAGTCACTAAACTTTAATTCGTAGCAATTAGCTAGCTTTAACAGGGTTAAAAACAGGTACTTTACTGATGCCTCTTATGCATTTGCCGCTGAATTTGATTATTCTTGGTCGCGGTCATCAGTGGCCATTCCCCACTTCAGATAAGAAGTCACCGAGGGCTACGTTTCCTGGCTGATGTAGCCTCTAGCTCTCCTTGTTTTGGAAGGAGCACTTGTGAAGTATCTGTAATAAGGCCAGGGGAGTAGAGGCCCGCCGTGGGCACGTCGAGGAGGAGGATTAATAGAGCCTTTGTTTCTGGCCCGTCACTCAATATAATGAGCGGGAAAAACCCAGCGTGTCCATTTCCTCCGCCTATCGACCCTTCGCTTCTATGGCGACCAGAGAGTGGGGTCCTGATGGCGGAGCCGCCGGCCCGATTGGAGTGCAGGGCAGGCCACCTCTCGAAGCCCTTTGAAAGTCCAAATGTGTCTCCCATCAGAAGCCATCTAGATCCTCAGGAAGCCGCTGCCTCAACTCCTCTGAAGCGAAACGCCGTGTTTGTCATAACTCTGGTTTAAAAGTGCCCGTTTCCTAGGAAACGGTATCCGCTTTGCACCGGTGATGGAAACCCGTCCGTATTTCATCTGGGCACCCAGAAGCATGGTGGTTAAAGGCCCCGGTTGGTTATATTTTATATTTTATATGAATGGATGGAGCATCACACTGCAAGTTTGTCACTTGAAATGGTGTTTGTTAAGCCACAAAATGATAAAAATACATATAATTTGATGTAAATTGAATGTCAAAGACTGTCACGGGCAAGAAGCAAAACCTGCTCTGTTCATTTGGTTAATCTAAAAGCAAAATAGCATTGTAGGCAATGTTTGGTTCTCGACAACGTGTGAGTTTTTGTACCTGCGGTCTGAAAATGATCCTGACAGATTCAGCCACACTGTCAGCTTGAAGTCTGTTTAGATGTACATCAAAATAAAACACAGATTCTGAAATAGCAAAAAACTAAAATAAAAAGTATTTTTTTCTATAATCTGGTATCTCCACATGGAGCATTGTCTTTGGTGGTTTTTTGTGACGAATTACCCATAATCCTCAGCTGGAGCTGGCATGATGCTGTTCAGTGTTGCAGTGGTGGATTTCTTGTGTTGGATAATTGACCTTTTAATATTGGAGTATCAGCATGACCAAGCATTGACCATATGACACTAAAAAGACATTTGAAAACTTCAGAGGGGCTCTGTGATTGCATTGTGTGACAGTTGACGAGGTTGTTCTTCATGCTAGTTTGTCAGTTATCGAGGTGCTGCGGCAGGGCTTTGGTATGCTTCACTGGGTCTTTCATGTCACCTCCATCTCCTGACAGGTCTGGGCACAGCCAGCAGGTCACCAAACTGCATCAAGCTTAAGTCAACAATATCGGGCTCTCTGGCCAAGGAGTTGGCAGAAAGCTTCTCGAGATGATATGGCTGCTGAAAAATGTCCAGAACTTTAAAAGGTTGACAGATCACCCATCGACCAGTATTTGACTGGTTCGTGGGGGCCTTTCAAACTCATGTGAAGTCTATTTTTCGAAGGTCCAGTCTGTGAAACCACACTCCTGAATACCAGCCTCCCAGGTTCTTAGTTCCATGAAAGGCAAAACCTTTCATTTCTTCCTAGCTGTGGAATCTGCACTTGACATGACTAGGCTTCTGCTGAGGACAGGACAAACTAATACTGTTCCTCAAGGACGAACTCCACTCGTCTCTCAGCACCAGGACATAATATACCAACCAAGGCATCACCCTCAGTAAGACCGTCTGTTTCATTACAGTTCCCCAGTTCTGCGCTTCTGCCAGATACACCAAAAGAGGACATTCAATACCCTTGTAATTGTTCATATGCCCCATGCAACAACTAAGCTTAGATAAGAATATAGACTAGATTACATTGATGCGTATTTATAATTCTGAGGCAGCCTGGATTTTATAAATAGTAATTGCTCTCTTTCCATTGTACTGTATCTTTGAAGACAGATTGGTAGGGCATCATGGTTTAAATACCTCCGGTACACTACGTGCTGGCATGGGCCTGAGCTGGTGAATCACATTGCACATCTAAAGTCCGTGCGTCCCGTCTCCTACAATTGGCAGTTATAAAAAGCACAGGGATCTCACTTTATCAAGGCAGGGGAAGATCGAAGTGAAGCCATTCGCATTTCACGCAGTCAGTTGTATCTACATAATAGACCCTAGTGGTCGTACCTGTTCAGCATCAGCTTCCCCTTGGCTACAACCTGACCAGTTAAATTGGAGGCCATCTTGGCTATTTGTCACAGCGTGTGGGGCAGGACATTTACCACGGGGGGGAAGTGAGAACTGTATGTTGCTTGCTTAGTGTGAGGAACGTAGACAAACGAGCTCAAGGGCAACACAGAGAGAATATCCTGAAGGCCCAGTTGGTGTAATATTCCCCACGTTATTTCTAAAAGGTCTCATAAATCGCTTCGGAGAACGTACACATTTCCTCACAGGAAAATGTGAGTGTCTAAGAAGAATATGTTAATATCGTTTCTGGTTTTGGAGGCTACAATCCGTGTTAACGTTGGCCAGTGTAACTTTACTGAATGTTATTTCTCTTGAATCTAGTTGCTTTCTGTTAAAAGAAAAATTGATATTTGCAAATGAAAGTCACTTTAAAATGAGGCATTTTCACTTCGAAGGCGAGGTTTATTCTGCAGGCCAACTAATGTACAATCTTCTGGATAATCCTGCACAAAGAGAGGTGATTTTTTCATTTCACACTGGTTGGTCTGCAAGACCCCGTAGGTGATAGATATTAGTCACAGTGACTAAGTGTCTTCTAAGCAATGTCTTGGACAAGTAATTAATTATTTATCCTGTAGAAATTAATAAAAGAGCTCAACCTCATTAGGCAATAGATTTTAATCCCATTACTCCATAAACCAGTTAAGAATCTGGATTTTTTTCATTCGATGGGATCCAGCGAGGGGCTTGGATAGTAGGCTCAGCCTTTGAACAAAGCCATTTTCGTAATGAGGCTCGGAATAATGCATCAAGGAGGATCATAAAGAAGCCATCAATGGCTTTATGGAGACATTTAATCACTCTAAAACCTCGAGGCTTACACATATTCCTACATTCCTCTCGTGCGGCCCCTTACGCCAGCGAGTCTAATTAAATATTATTCGAGATATTAGATTATTTTTTTCCATCATCATAAATCCAGTTGTTTTATTTGATACTGGATTTACTTTGGTCCTTGTAAGAAATTGGCCACCATTACGCTGTTTGTCAAAGAAATTGGTTTAGCAGCGACCGCAATGACAAGGACAGCCACTGGCTCTCGAGAAGGCCTACAATCCCGGGAATCCGACCGACGCACTCCACATGTGTAATCGCAACCTGAGTCACGGGCAAACGATCTCCACAAGTAGTTTTTACACGATTTCCTGTTTCATCCTTCCTGTTCACCGGTGTGTCCCTTCACTCCAGGGAGGGTGGGGTCATATAAAAGCTGGAACCAGCCAGTCAAAATATTGATCGGTGAAGCCAGGTGAACTGGGGGTGGATGCACGGGTGCTGGAGATTCTGGGCTTTCTCATTCATTGGCATGGTGGTGATCAAGGAGAAGCAGAGCAGGTAGCCTGCCAACCACAAGACCGTCATCATTCTCGAGAGAATCTCGACACGGTCTCTGACTAATCATCAGCAGTGGCGAATCTAGGATTTTTTTTGCGGGGCCATAATTCATATGGAGGGGCCAATCATTCTTTCAGCTGGAGGCAGCTACCTTGTATGTTCCCCTGATGACCAGATTATGCTGGCAGCAGATTGATCTCACGCTGTGACTGCAGTCCACTTACGTGATTCATATTCATCAGAAACACCACAGTGCGAGTGATGTTTGTTGAGGGACAGGTCTAGAGAACGCCCTTTTTCTGACCCCGACTTCCAAACTCCATGTGGAATCACCTTTGACTGGCGGTATGACTCACTTGAAAAGGGCTGCTTTGGATTACAGTACACGTGTATGGTTTCCTAGTGCTTTGCAGCCAGGATCATGGTGGAGCATCCACCATTGGGCTACAGTTATTAGGTCAGGTTCCCCCCAGTGTAGACCAGTTCTAAAAACTTCCTTCCTTTCTTTACAATTTAACAAAGTAAATCAATGCGACTTGGGTCATGTGGAAATGTGTTTATGTCTTCTCAGAAGTGAAGTTCGTCATCACGCCATTTTTAGAATTTATACTTCAGAATTTATGAAGCTTCAGTGGGGTATCATCCGGCCATGCTAATGTGGTACTTCAGCACGATTGCTATAGCACGGATACTCGCTCTGAGCGTGTGGGAACCTTTAACAGGACACTGTCCCTTCTGGGAGCTGTTGCTCTTCTGACTGTGTGCGTTTGTGTACGTGTATGTGTTTGTCGCAGATATCGATGAGTGCTCCAGTGGTTTTGTGGAGTGTGATAGCCGGGCTGTTTGCGTCAACCTGCCGGGCTGGTACCACTGCGAGTGCCGTGACGGCTACCACGACAATGGCATGTTTTCGGCCAATGGAGAGTCCTGTGAAGGTGGGCCCCGCCTCTCTTTGTTACCGACGCATGACGTACACACCTCTACCCTACGGGGAGACCTCATTAAGAAGCTAGAAGCTACTCGCTTGTAATTGGTCTATGAAAATCGTCTCCCTCATAAACTACAATGTCAACTCAACACTTGAAAGCCTTTGGATTACATAAATAGGCTCCATTAGCCCTTAATGGGTGCCAGTGAAGTGCCTGGCTCTTGATTAATCTGTTATTATAATTCATTTTTACAAAGCAGCCTTCCCAGCATTTGCTCTGGAGTACTTAACAAAAAGGAAAAAAGCGCTGCAGATTGACATAAGCATGGCTAACGTCGCACGCCTGCGGAAGCCTGATTCCAGGAGGCTCTGGTGTTTATGAACGACCCGGATTTAAGTCGAGGGGGTGGCAGTGCCAAACAGAAAGGGATGAGACAGGTAGCGGCAGGAAATCACAGGAAACCCTTGGCTGTGCCCTTCCTGCCAGTATATAACCCATAATGAGGTCAGACAGAAGCCAAAGCAGAATTCTGATCTGTCCCGCAGAGAGGCCACCCATATCAGGAGATGTGGATAGTGCCAGTGAGGGTCAGGCGAATTTCTGCAAATCACATTTGAAGGCTTGTTGCTTAAATGTGTCATTTTTTATATCCAATCAAGGCTAAAAAAGATACCTTATGCTGGACAGGGATTGACCCTGGTAGGTGGTGATAAAACAGTATATAAAAATAACATCTCAATAATAATAAATACAGAATGGCAATTTGACAGGATACTTATAGTCCTTGGGAGGAGAGTATAAGGCCGTCGTTATGGTTGTTAAGAAACTGGCACGACGTCAGGGAGCGGTACACTTCGTAAACAACTTCTCGGCGGTGACTAGAGCTGGCGGCTCAGTTTGATACGTGTAAATGAAGGTGAACCTGGAGTTACGATACAAATATCACGACAATGCGCCCCCCCCACCTCACTACCTCAGATATTGACGAATGTGGGACGGGCAGGAACAGCTGCACCAACGACACTGTCTGCTTCAACCTGGAGGGCGGCTACGACTGCCGGTGCCCCCACGGGAGGAACTGCACCGGCGACTGTATCCACGACAACCGGGTCAAGCACAACGGTCAGATCTGGGTCCTGGAGAGCGACAGGTGCTCTGTATGCTCCTGTCAGGTGAGTGTGTCAACCGCCAGGGTCACATGACAGGTCAGTGTGTCATTCATTGGCTGGGCGTGTTGCCTTGGTGGACCCGGTGCTCTCTGCCACGCCCACAATTTAGACTTTGTAATAGTGTGCTCATAATAATTAGAACCACTATTATGACAAGTGGATGTGGATGTGGATTTTAGCGGGTGGGATACAGCCACCTCACAGCCTTCCTTTGAGGTGGGCGTGACACTGTGATGAGTCTGGCACGGGGAGATGTTTTCATTCGGCAGTGGTGTGTAACACCAAGGGGATACACTGCACGACGGAGCTTTCTGGAACAGCTAGCGGGTATGCGTAATTGCTACGGAGGAGGTTAAACGATGCTGCTGCTCAATGCTTAAAAGTACGCCCTTGTAAACATAGAAAATTGGTTTTGGATTTAGACTAATCTCTGATTATGTAAATACGGGTGTAAATGCAGCATGAGAAAGGTATCGATTATCAGATTAAGTGATGCCATTTTTAATCTGCAGAAAGGGCCGCAGGTGTCTGAAGATGATTCCCCGAGATGTGACAATTAAATTATTCATTTATTTTGCAAAACCTGAAACGGACACCAGGAAGCGTAAAAATTTGCAATTAGATGATTCGTTTTCAATTATATTTGAAAATGGGGGGTGGGGGGGGGGGTCTGTGAGTGACAGGAGACTGGGAGAGTATTAGTGCGTAATTGAGCAGAATAGATTGTGTTCCCTGAGACAGTCGATGACGTGAGCGCAGGGTGAGCACTGCCATATACACACGGTCCTTATCGGTTATGACCTGTGACCTACGAGTGACATTGAAAGTTAATTAAGCTGATTGACCCCCTGAGGACTAGATAAGGGATGTTGCCGCTCTGATTTGTTATTAAGAAATGGGCTCTAGTCTAGCACACATAACATAGCCTGTAGTTGGAAGATTTCTTGTTGTGTGTGATGCATCATTGTAATCATTAGTCTTTTCTGTGTTCATTGGAGATATAGTGGATTGAGAGGAGACTTTTTAAAGTGGAGGGCATAAGATGGACCATAAGTCATACAAAGCGGCTAATCTCGTTATGAGCCAATGAGATGCTTTTCATCAGTGAGTGACAGGAGAGAAGGCACTCCGGGGGCCAATGAGCTTTTAGCTGGGGCCAGTGCCCCTGTGGCCCCGACCCTGTACATGCCCCTGAGTGGATCTGATGGGCCTTTTCAAGTGATCGAATGTCTCCACAGCCTCTACCCTGAACCCCTCCTACTCTGTTTCTGCACAGACGGGGCTGGTCATGTGTCGGAGGATGGTGTGCGACTGCGAAAACCCCACCGTGGACCTCTTCTGCTGCCCCGAGTGTGACCCGCGCCTCAGTAGCCAGTGCCTGCACCAGAACGGGCTTTTGGCCTACAGCACCGGGGCTTCCTGGGTGGAGAGCTGTCAGCAGTGCCAATGCCTGGTGAGGGGGCCTTCAGAGTACGGGGGCAGTGCCGGTCTTTGTCGGCCTTCCTGGGGGGAGGGCGTCTGCTGGCCTGATAAGAGGCGCACCTGCCAAGAAGGTGCTTGGAAGGCGGTAGTCTTCGTTTCAGTCTGCGGAGGGCACGAGAGACCGCTATAGGTCGTGGTGAAGAAACAACATGGCTCCTAGCACTGCTTCCACACAGCAGGCCTTCCCAGCCTGTCTGCTGACATCCCTTCAAGTTTTCAGCAGTTTTAATGGCTTCAGCTGAATTCATTTTTACAAGGATTTAAACCTGTTGAAGCATTACGTCAGCCAGTCCCCCCCACCGTTTGCCTTTGAGATGTTCTTCATCGCTGGCCATATGTTTGTGCTAAATGCTAATGTCGAGCTTGGTATTCAAACGGCGCTTGCAGTGTCCCGGACAAACGGCTCTTTGTGGCTTTTTTTTTTTTTGTGCCGCTTCCTGTTCAGCGGACCTTAAATCACCCCTCCGGCTGATCCCTTCCCACCCGTCTCCCGAGACACACGGAGCCTACCGTCTCTTTAACAAATCAAACTCATCCGCCGTATAGGGACTCCCAGAATATGAATGCAGGCGCAGCGAGTCGTCGCGGAACGTATTTACCGCCGACTGCTGTTTACAGGAGATGTGGGGACGGGGAGGCGGACCACCGGGGCACAAGTGAGGCCCCCGGAAAGTGGACCCTCTTCTTTTTGTGTTGATTTATGTATGGTCTTTCCATGACAGCACATAAAAACTTCTTACTGTGAAACCTAGTAAATTCTCTCGCTCTCTCTCTCTCTCTCTCTCTCTCCACAAAAGCGAGTGAATTTTAATGTATAATGAACCCTGGAAAAGAAATCTGTATATTAAACTGAGGCCCACAAGGGGTGTGTGGAAAAATACATTAGGAGTCCAAAGGAGGTACGGCTTCGGTAACTTTCTTACTGATCCCCGTCCTTTCATTAAGCGCAGAGGGGCGAGCAGAACCGTTACTGCACCAGTGACTGCGGCCGGGATGCTTAATAGAACCCTTGATTACCGTGTGGTTCCTGTGTTGAATCACCTGACGCCTGAGAGAATGTAACAACTGATGGTAACTCTGATACCCAGTGATGAGTAGGGGAAACAGCCTTTGGCAGGTATTGGAGGATTATTTTTTCAGTTTGCACAATTTGCACTTTATTCTGAGCCAAACAAGGTGATTTTTGTGTTGTAGAATAAATAGCACAATAAATAGCACATCTCTGCTCTGTGAAAGGATTTCATTTGCCACACGGCTCTCTCCCGTAATAATCAAGTGAAATAGTGAACCGTTTTAATCTTTAGACACAATGCCAGCAGTCAAATGCTAATAAACTGAATTAGCTGCAAGGGCAGCGCTGATGAGAGAGTCCTTGACGGGTTTAGCCGCATCTGCCGCAGGAGAGACGCTCAGCGGCGCCGTTGGCCGGGAGACACACCCAAGTCAGCATCCGGCATATTATTGATTCACAGTTACCTACCAATCAGCGACCAGAGGTGTTTCTCAATATGCACACTTGACCACACTTGCGTTGACATGGACCTGTTTTATCATCATCTTCCACTGCCGAAGACCAGTTCCAATACTCAAGAACAGAAGTACAGGGGACGGTAAAGTCCCCGGATGTCACTCTTACATCGGCTGCATCCTCACCAAACGAGACCAATCCCATGATTCATTGAGCCCCCCCAGTTTGTTTTTGGGAATAAGTTAGCAAGAGCAGTTAGCCAAGACCACAAGTATGTTATTTGCGTTCTTGGTACTGAGAAACACCCCCGGTGGCACAAACCCACAGAGGGGGGGCATTTTCAGCGTCCACTGAGATTGTGTGAAACCGGCAAAGCAGTTGGCGTCTTCTGAGATCAGTTACGGATTTAATCAAGGTTAAATCACCTGGATCTTGTCGTTTAATCAAGATGTGTTCACTGTGGTATTAAATATCATAACGCATAATGTCATATCAATTATGAATAAGGGTGAAGGTACTACAGTTCAGTGCATATCTTCTGTACGTTTTTCATATCTCATTCCATTCCTGTAGATGCTAGGGAATTAAATTATTATTGTATTTAGGTCAGGGTTTAGTAAATCAGATCTTAGTAATCTTAGTAGGCCTTTTAAGCTGGATGTGGTGTATAACCACTTTTATTGTATTTTTTTTTTACAAGTTCATCGAAATGTCAGGTGAAATCCAATCTGGGCTGTGGCAGCGTTTACAGCAGGGGGAGGAAATCGGGAACGGGGGGGGGGCGGTTCACGTACCCAGAGGGGGGAGGCAGTGGGCGCGGCCGTCTGGTGCATTAACCATGAACGGAGCCCCGTCTGTCTCCCCCGGACCGCAGCAAGGCGAGGTGGACTGCTGGCCTCTGTCCTGCCCACCGGTCGACTGCGACTTCACCGTCGTCCCCGAGGGCGAGTGCTGCCCCCGCTGCGTGGCGGACCCCTGCCAGGCCGACACCATCCGCAACGACATCACCAGGACCTGCACCGACGAGCACGGCCTGGTGCGATTCAGCGGCTCCTCCTGGATGAAGCGCGGCACAGAGTGCACGCTCTGCCAGTGCAAGGTAGGGGATTAGCGTTAGCCTCTGCTGTAGCATGTGGCACAGGGCCCGCACACGCGTTAGCCTCTGCTGTAGCATGTGGCACATGGCCCGCGCGCGCGTTAGCCTCTGCTGTAGCATGTGGCACATGGCCCGCGCGCGCGTTAGCTGCCACTCAAACATATGGCGCACGCAGCTTTGGCGCGTTGGGTTTGCACAGAACACGTGTAGCTATAAGCAGTAGATGATATAACGTATCGTACAAACACATATACACGCAGCTCCGAGCATTAGCTTCAGCGCTAAATCGAGAAACGAGACATATGTGTAGCTCGGGGTCAGCTATATGGAACTCTGCCCCTACCCATAAGTCAGTGCTTTAACCTGTGATAATCTTAATTGCTGGGTGGTAATATAACATGCAGTGAAACACGTTTTCTCTATCTGATGTTTTTGAACCCATGCAGGACTGAGTGAAAGGAGCGGTACGCCCAGGGCAGGAACTTAAGATGTTTTTTCTACTAGCCAACAGGGGGTCTCACCATGCCCCGGTGTCACAGAGCTGCGCAGTCAGGGGGTCTCACCACGCCCCGGTGTCACAGAGCTGCACAGTCAGGGGGTCTCACCACGCCCCGGTGTCACAGAGCTGCGCAGTCAGGGGGTCTCACCACGCCCCGGTGTCACAGAGCTGCGCAGTCAGCTATGAGCTAGTCGGATGCGTATCTTGTGTTTTGGGTTCCTTAGAATAACCTTCATCATCCTGACAGGGAATAACGACTTTCAGATTCGTTCTTAGCGGCACCAGATAAAGTTTCCCAGCAAAGTGAGCAAAATGGCTTCTTCTAGTTTGTGGTATTTAGCAAATTTGGCAATGAATGAGTGAATACATTCCCTGAATGTTCTTATGTTGTATTTCTGGTCCTTGATTAGTCTAATTAGGCTCTTGCTTTGTTAGAAGTTGTTCCATTAGTGCTGACACTCAGACCTGCATGGGCATTCGCCGGAAACTCAGCCTGGCTGACTTACACCTGGTCGTCTCCTTGACAGCACGCATGTCTGTATTGTGCTATTTGTCTCAGTTGTATGTCGCTTTGGACAAAAAGCATCTGCTAAATATCAGAGCGATAAATAATGGCAGAAATGGTAATCTGGCATTTTCCTATGTCCTCTGCCTCCCTGCAGAATGGACACGTCTGCTGCTTGGTCGACCCGATGTGCCTTTAGGGGGCACACGCCAGGCACTGCAGCCGCTTGTACAGTATCACGCGTCCATGGGGAGTCCCCTACCCGCAAGCCTCTTTATACCAAATACAGATGTGTGCCGTACCAAAGGGACGATGGACCGTAGCTCGTGGCTGCAGAGATCCATCCGTCCCACTACCGGTAGCCGTGAGCAAGAAAACATCCATGACAAACTCTGTAAGTCTGTACAAAGTACCTAAACTGGCATGACTGTACTAGATGTTGAAGGTTTACTAATTTTTAATTCTTTACCTTTCTGAAGGATTGTGGTATTTCTCAGTAGTGAAGAACATCTGTTTGGTTTTCCCTTTACTTACGTGACCATGTTCTGTTGTTTGCCAGGTCTTTGTTAATTTCTAGTTTAATTTATTCTGTGGCTTGTTATTGTGTAATGGTGAAATAAACTTGTCCATTTACAAGATTAATAGTTATGTCCTTTTGTGCTGTCACTGACTGCATGATTTCACCAATAAATATATTTGTAAATACATGTTGAGTACAAGAATTTAAAAATAGCAAGGTAATATCAAATGAAGAAGGAAATATTTGCCAACAAAATACTGTGTGTAGCTGGATATGGAGTTAAGAAGCATTTGTTTTTTGGTAAATAATATAGGCAAGAAAGTCAGAAAATCAGAGCTGTGATTATCAATGCCTATATTGATCTTTCTTAAATTCAGCCCAACACACATTTGATAAACAAATGCCTTGAAAACACTGACATCATTATCGCTTTGACTACACTTGCTTGTATGGAAAATGCGAGGGATTAGCTGAGCGGCTAACAGAATGTAAATGAGTCCAAAGCTCTTTATGACGCCAATTGCAAGGCCCTTTATTACTCTCTGTTAGGCTGAAAATGGGTCATTTGGTTGCTAATGATCCTGTGGATTTATTGTGACCGGTTCTCCTCTGGTCCAACCTAAGATCACTGTTCCTCTTCTCTGCAAAATGCCTTTAATGAAAAGCTATCTTCTGAGTCCCGGCTCGCCTCACTCTCAAGGTCCTCCACAGTAGACACTCCTTTACTTTCACTCTCAAGGTCCTCCACAGTAGACACTCCTCCACTTTCATGTCTGTTGTTACTCTGCAAAGGGACTAAAGCTTGAAATGCCAGGAAGGTAACTATGCGCTAAAAGCAGAGGTGTACCAAGACAAAACGTTACTTTGGACCCCTGCCAAATTTTACGTTACTTTACATATTCCAGGGCCCCTGAAGTACTGGGGCCCCTCAATCTGCCAGGACTCCTGTATCCCTACTGTACCCTGACTAAAAAGTAGCCTGATATACAGAAACTTAAATATCCAAATTAGATGGTAAAATTGTAAGCCTTGTCAGGCACTTTGAAGCAGGCACCTGCAGGGACACCTCGATGTCACTGCGCTGAATTCATCCAGTGATCAGTTTCTGCTAACTATTTTGCCTGTGTCTGTTGCGGCTGCACATCATCCTGAACTATTCAAAGCACACCCTTCTGCTGCTCCTGGTCCACCTCCAGCATGCCCCCCTCCCCATTCGGCGCCGAGACAAGCCTCCCTCTCCCGCCTTCTGGAAGACAGCAGCCGATCTGCAGCGCTGAGCCAGCGAAAGGCCGCACCGTCCAGGAAAACACAGCTACCCCGGACCTTGAGCTTACGGCTCCGACGGGCGGCCGGCCCGCGGAGAGTGCCAACCCTCCATCTCACGGCCGTTGGCCCTCATTCCCCCGCAGCGTGCTTTCATTCACACGCCTGCTTGGCAACAAACACATGAAATATGCATCCAGAACACACCCAAAATAAGATCATCGGAATCATGATCAGCTGCATTATCACCAAGCACATTTGCGTGCACGTGGGATTCGGTATGGTAAATACAAATAACAACACAAAATAGGTGTACAGTAACCAAACACTGCATACAACAGACAATAATGACAGACTGAAAAATAGAAACAAGATGAGAAACGTAATATCCTAGATGGATGGATGGATGGATGGAATGATTGATTGTTAACATTGTGAAAAATTGTGGCTCCCCTAATACAGCCTGTCTCCAGAAGTAGCAGAAAAAATTTTAAAAAATCTTCATAGAAAGACAATTATTCACAGTTGAACAGATGATCATGTTCATAAATTGTATTTCCTAATATCCATTCTTTCGGTTGCTTAATATTTTTTTAACATGTTTAATCGGTGTTTGAGACTGAGGTGGCCACGGAGGGCGCCCTTCTGGCAGAGCATGTTCCGGAAGCTTTGGCCCTGGGCACAGAATTCCACTGATACGGATCCAGCCCTGAGCCCTGCCAAGCGAGGCCCGCGGGCCTCAGTGACGGAAGAGAAGCTGCCGGCCCAGCCTGGGGCGATAAGTATAGATTTGGAAAGGGCACCGGCTGGAATTGCATGGGACGCTGACTCGCAGGCTCCGCTGGCAGTTTGCCTGTGACGCGATGGGGGGGGGGGCACAAAGGGGACAGGAGCAAAGCCACCGACTGGCAATTAGCTAGAGAAGCTAAAAAAGGGGGGGGCTTAACGAGCAGCGGTACGGGGGTTACGGGCAACATGCTCCACCCTCGCAAAGCAGCCCGGCCGTCTCACATTCACAGCCCACACTGGAAGCTTTGAAATGCCACGTACAGATGAGCAGTTCCCCTCCGACTCCCTAACGATTTTTCCATAAGGTCACTGTAAAATTTCCCTCCAAAACTCCCGCAGCAACTTCCCCGGCCCACTGGGAATGACAGAGATGGATGGTCTCATCTCGTCCTCCCGAGAAAGCGACTCGACACAGAGGGGATGCAAGGCAATTTTGTTCCACTGTTGGTTTCTCCCTGGACACGGTGACCAGGAGATCCGCAGGATGGTGAGCGCACGAATCATCGCTTACCACTGGAAAGTGTTAGAAGATGAAATGAGGTGTGTCACCTGATGCAAGTACCGCCCCCAGGTTCCAGTATGTTCATTTTTCCTCCGGTTAAGATCTTTAAAGACCCCGGGCTAATAATGAGGCCAGCAGAGTGCCATAATCCTTAGCTTCAATGAAGACCTTCAGACCTCGCCTAAGGCCAAAGACCCGAGAGTTAAAGCAGGTCGGGAATTCGTAATTTTAAAGAAATGTTTCCTCTGGGCTGTAAAAATCAAATTAAACATACTAAATCATTTACACTCATAAATAATGGGGGAAATGAATTTAAATAACATTAAACCACGGCACTGTTGAATTCTCCAATCTGATTGGTCAGAGGGACGCAGTGTCAGCCAGACGAGTCATTTTGCAGAGAATCGCTTGCGTGTTTGCTGGTGCTGGTAGCTGCCTTAAGCCCTGTGTCAGACTGCATCATGTGTCTGCTCTCTGTGAGTGGCGTCTGCATTATCTACCCTGGCTCATGTGGATTTTCAGCAACAAAGACAACCTTGACTTGGTCTCCAGCTAATCAGCAGCAGCGGCGATCCACTGGAGCTGTCCTTATCATTAGTCAAATCTCTATTTGTAATTGGTGAGTGAGAGCGGAGGGGGCACTCTGGGAGCCAGTCAGCTTTCGGCTGGGCCCAGTGCCCCTGAGGCCCCGCCCCTTTATGAGTAAGACATGCACTTAGGTATATTGGTGCCTCTGTATTGTGTGCTTGTCTGCCTTGGATGGCGCCCAGCCTTCTGCCCTGGGATTGGCTCCTGTGACCCCATCCAGGAAAAGCTGCTGGAAGATGGATGAAGGGATATATATTGATAAATGGTGGCTCCAGGGTTGGGGCTCACGTTTCTGCTTTCAGCTCTGTGTACATTGCCTCTGAAAGTTTAAAAAAATGTGGTGTTTGGTTTAGTGTCTTTAAACTGGCCACAGTGTGACCTGTGATGGACTGGCATCCCATCCAGGGTGTCCCCTGCCTCGTTCGCTGTGATGGCCTGGTATCCCTCCCAAAATGCCCCCTGCCTCGTATCTTGTTTCCTGGGAGAGGTTCCAGACTCCGTGACCCTGCACCTGATAAATGGTTACAGAAGACAGATAACATGATGCAAATATAAATATTAATATAAGTAAACAATTAGCAAGGACATGATTATACATTACATTAATTCTTCTGTTAGACATAATTTGTTCTCTTGCACATTTCACAGCTGAGTATTTGTTGAAGTAGTTTTATTTCGATTGTGAAACTAAAAATCTTTGTCATGCATCTGGAGTATGAAGGAGTATTTGAAGCCATCTACAGTATCTGCAGACACCTGATTGGGGGATATGAGGTTATATGATAAATTGTCAGAAAGACCTTTAGAATGTGTTTGTTTAATTAAAAAAAAAAAAAATAACATTCTGATATCCATTATTTGCCAGTCTTGTCAGCATGATCCCATTAAGAGATCCTCTTTCCCCAAAAGTGTCACTGTTAAATGCTTCAAGATTGCGAGTGAGCGGCAGCTAACCAAAAGCCGTCAATTGAATTAATTGATTTACATCTGCCACCTAATCGGCCTTTAACAAAATAGTTCGTCATGAGGAAGGGTTGTGAGGGGCAAGGAGAGGCGACGGGCAGCCCGGCCAGGGGTACGTTTCCCAAAAGCTTCATCTATTTAAGTTGCTAAATGCAGCAACTATACCTTTGAGAAATGTATCCCAGGCCAGACCAGGCTAGGCTAAGCTAAGCTAGGCTAAGCTAAGCTAGGCTAAGCTAGTAGCGATGTCTCCTCTGAAGATCAGGTCTTTGCTATGACTACAAAGAGACCGTTGCCATGCAACCTGTGTTAATCTATAATGAAGGCTGTTTCTGCATGTGAGTGGTGTTAATGAGTCCTGGCACACCGTGTGTGACACCGGCTAATACGCTGAGCCAAAAAAAGCAAAAGCCGCTGTTTTCATCCAAGGAACCTTGATTGTTACTCAAAGAAATAATTGGATGACCTTTTTGATGAGTCGGGTAAAGTCAACTTAATATTATTCATGTTAATTGCAGCAATTTTTTTTTTACCCTGACTTCTAACGTTCTGCAAGCTGTGTGATTTATGCTACTGTGTAATTGGAAATGTAGATAAATTGCATGCATGAAATATAGGTTTTATGACTAAAAAAATCTCAGCTGACCCCTAACATATTGGATGTGTGGTTACTAGACCTAACATAGTATTGTTTTGGACCTACGCTACGCACGTTTCCTTTTCTTGGTGTTTTGCAGAGGAACACTGCAGATGAGGCCAGCTTCCTGAATGGACGATGTCCTGCTGTCTTTGATACACTGCATATTATGGAATACTGCTACATGAACAGGGCTGGAGATGGGGACAGTGCCCCTAGCATGTAGTGTTGGTAATTGGTCAGATGATATAGTATAATGTCCTTCATAATATGCGTATCAGGGATTCGGTCATTTTATGTGGGCTGTTTTGTTCACACTGGAATTGCAGGCCTTGAGGGTGGGCAGGGTAGTGATTGAATTTCTTTGTCGGGCTGCTACATAGGGAGCTTTGCCCAAAGAAACTCCAGTGGGCTTCAAAACTGCAATCTTGCATTCGTTCTTTAGAAAACACTAGCAGGCCGTATTTGGCTGGTAGAACCACCCATTGTGATCCACTGAAATACCCAAGGATGTCATGAAACCATTGTTCTTCTGTCCCATCAGTCACATGTGCTTATCTGATATCTGACAATGACCACCCCCCCCCTCCCCCCCCCCCGTACTTCAAAGATTCATAGCTCTGTCTGTTGCTTTGAGAAGTATATTTGAAGCATGACCTCATACCATTTTCTTTGAAGGAAGCCAACTTCTTGACCCAGTAGGAGGTGGGACTAACGATAGGTCGTCTTTGGTCATCCTTCTTTTCTTTGGGGACCTCTGGGCATTTACTGAATGCATGAAGGATGCAGCCTGACAGGTGATCAAAGGCGGATCAGCAGCTGATGCTTGTTCGAGGTGTTTGCCACAACTCCGCGTTTTGTTCTCAAGCTTATGATTGATTGGGGTGTCTGCAGAATCACCTGGTTTGGTCTGGTACCATACAATATTGTTTTTCACCAATTATACGTACTGTGGACATATTTTCCCAATACGGAATATCATACTTGGCCAATATTCCAATATACTCAATTTAATTCTCAAAATCTCCTTCTTAAATAAATTAGAAAAGCCGTTAAGCAAGACAGCTGAAGATTAACCAGAAATCAGAAAGCAAGACAGTTCATTTAGTATGAAGACTTAATATAGGTTATATCATTCTTAGGCAGAATGCCTAACCTAATTTATAACCATCAGTTGGTGGGTGAATCTCTAGGTTAGGTGCCCGTGTCTGGAAGGTCACCATTTCAAATCCATCACCATCCTGCTTACAATACCATCCATCCATCTTCTGTGTCCACTTGTCCTATTCAGGGTCACGGGGGGGGGGTCCACAGCCTGTGGGGCAATTCAGTAATCCCATCTTACCCCAGCAGGTTTTTGGACTGTGGGGGGAAACCGGAGTACCCGGAGGAGAACCCACGACACATGTCACACACATGGGTCCATGGCAGGAACTCGAACCCTGGTCCCAGAGGTGGAAGACCACTGCGCCGCCCCCTTACAATAACAGTGATGTGATTTTCTGTATTGTTGTCATTAATTTCCCCCTAAAACCCATCCGTCTGTCTTCTGTAACCACTCATCCTATTCAGGGCTGCAGGGAGTCTGGAGCCTATCATGGAGGCTGCGGGCACAAGGCAGGGAACAAACCAGGATGGGGTGCCAACCCATCGCAGGGCACACTCACACACCATTCACTCACACATGAGCCGAACCACCACCTTAGTTTTCGGGAACTGAAGCCTAGGCGGGAACGGAAAAGCCATCATGCCGGCGAGCTTCTGGGCAGTGCTTTTTGGACCACACAACCATAAGAACAAAACCAGGATGCCTGTAGAGCTTTAAAAAGGGATCCGTTAGGCTGCGTTCGCTTTATCCTGCTTAATCTGGAAATAAGACAGTGCTAGTCAGAACAAATTTTGTGGACGTTTTATTTGCATTAATATAACGAGCCGGAAAATATGCAAAGCAGAAGGTACAGTAATGATGAATAAGGTTTATAATTATCTGACAAAGTATGCTCTGAAATACCACTGCAAGCCTCCTTTTCACACCCTCAAATAAAAATATTGAGAGCCAGTAACTTCACATTGTGATAAATAAAAAAAGCACGTTCTGCTTCCGACACGAACCAGATACGATGAAAAATGTCAGTTGTAAATATATACAGGATGGTACATGGATGGGGGGACTTTATCAAGGCAATAAATAAGCAAAATAAAAAAGTGGCCTGACATTGACATTGCACAGTAAATTGATGTATTTCCCATATTTCCGCCCAGGAGCAGAGGAATTCAGCCTGTAGGTGTGCCTCAGATGGGAAACTCACGGTAACCCGAGATACAATATGGGACCTTCGGGTTTCTGCAGGCATTTTATTATTATCGGCAATTTCCCAGTGCCATTACTGAAGACAGAGGCAGCTGGGGCAAAACATGGAAGCTGAGTTATTTCATGGAAATAAGCCAAGGCACGGCGTCGATGTTTTACAATAAATACGGTAAATAACAGTTCTGCAAATATCCCTAATTTATAAATATTTTATTTAGGCACCAAAACACAGCGATAAGAAAAAATATATCGATTTACAAAATAGAACTGTTAAAGCACCAACACATTTACGCTTAAAGAGGTAGGATTACCATATTATATCTGATACGTGCCCCATGACCTTTAAAAAATATTCCTTAGAAAAATGTACAAAAAAAAGCTTTTTTGGTGACCACTAGTGGCTTGGCTTTCCCATACATATGCTCCTCAGAGTCACTGTCCAAAGTCCAGCACAAGACCAGCTGGGGGTTTCGAAACGGTTAGAACAATCTAGAAAGGAACATCTGCTCTCTAAAAGCAGGTCATTTTGGCCCAGACAGGTGCTAGCAGATAGACTCCCGATTCATCTGCAGCCGCCACACATCAGGGAGATGATTGGCCGGGATCAAAAGACACAGCCGGCTCTTCTGTTGACACACAGTCGATGATGATGTTGGGGTGGGTGACCTCTGAGGAACAAGGGCACATGGTGTTGCTGGAGCTGGAGACACAGCGTGGTGTGTCCACCGACAGCAGCATGAGGCTGCTCCTCTTCATAGCAGTGCCTATTGGGACACAGGCCTCCTCGGGCGTGGTGCCCATCTCCTTGCTGTGCTCTGACGGCGATTTCCTCCTGATGCGTTCGTAGGACTTGTCCCGGTTCTCTGGGCCCTGCTCGCTGTCCTGGAAGCGGCCCAGCAGCGAGATGAAGAAACCGAAGAGGGCGAAGGCGGCCAGGCTGGGGATGAAGGCCAGGCATTTGATGTCGAGGCTGGTGCCGATGAAGCGGCTGTGTAGGAACATGTCCTGCTGGACGTAGGTGAGGTTGGTCTCAGGATCTATGTTAGAGGAGCGCCACTCCCAGGTCAATGTGCTCCTGTTGAAATTGACCAGAGTTTCAGGAGCCTCCACCGTGTAGATCTTCTCCCCCGGTCCAACGTACTGCCCATATTCATAGGGCTCGTAGAAGATCTGGTTCTTCCACATGTTCAGATCCAGTATCAAAACCATGAAAATGATCCCGTAGTTGAACCATTTACCTGATGGTAGGAGGAACAGGAAGGTAAGGAAACTGAGCCATTTCTTGTGCATAATCACCATCCTGATTACATAATAGGTCATTGGAAGGTTCACCATTTCACAGGAAATAATTCAGTTCAACAAAAAAAAGAAGTTTAAATGTGTCACCCAAAGCATATTTTTCATGACAGTCATACCACCAGTTAGAATCTTATCTCATAGCCATTTCTAAATATAAATTCATCTGTGAGTAGGCTTGCAAAGTTTCGTATTAAATCCAGTCATTTTCTTATTACCGTCGCTTTCAGAACCATGTTCTTTTTAAAACCTGTAAGTGCGTAATAAACTAATTTCAGTGAAGGAGCCTTTTAATGTTTCTTAGTCAAGGTAATAGCAGCGTGGCATTTCCATTAAACTGAACTGTGGTACAATACTTTCAGCTGAATAGCCGGCTGTCGGTTGGTTACGTCGTCGGTCGTGGGAGTATGACATTGGAGAGAACATTACTTTTCTTCCATTAGTGAAATGCAGGTATCTGGAAAGACAGCCATTGATCTTAATGCAAAGACTGGCTCAGGAAATGCTTTGGAGGGTGGCTGGTTCAGGGGAATTTAACCCTGCGGTCTGACATCTGGGGTCACATTTGCATTTCTCGTTTATGTGTTCGGTTGGCGGCTCCTTTTGAAGGGTCCGCCCTATTTTAGCAATGCAAAACGGTTTACACACGGACATTATTTACTACTGCCGATGCATCCGTCCAGGGGAATGGCATTATCGTTTGTCAGAGAAGCATGGGTGTGATGTCACAATGGGGGGGGGGTGGTCTTAGCCCTTAAGAGCTGCAGGAATAAGGGATGCTACAGACTTAGCCTGTAACAGGGTCGGATGTGACTGGCCCGGGGGGGGGGGGTGACCATACCTGTGATGTGAATGTGGTATTCCTCCTTGAAGATCCGCTTGCAAACGGGAAGCCTCACTTTCACGTGATTGGTGTGCAAACCGGGCAGGTTGATGTCCAGGTCCCCCATAAAATGCGGAAATGCCCAGTCCTGAAATGAAGCCATATACACACCACAGTCAGCTCTTACTTTTCAAAATGGGGCTTTTAACTAGTGTGTGTGATTTGCTTTTAATATATCGGTACTTCATACACTAGCTAATATTCATGTTACTGTTTTTACATTTAGAGCATTTGTTATATGAAACATTAATCAAGCACAGATCTGTGCTTAAAACAAGCAGCAAAATCATACATCTGACCATGGTTACGGTCTGAGATGGAAAGGCCTGAGCGCTTAGTCTGAGGAAAGCTGTCACGGGCATAAACATTACGACAAACAACTTCAAGAACTCAAATCCACAGCCCTGTATGCCTGGAATTCCGTCAAAAGTGTCAAAGGATAAAATGGCTTTTCTCAGTATTATCTATGTAGAAGATCCAAGATTCTGCTTCTGGGATAAATTTGACGTCAAACAACATATATTGACATACTGTGCGGTATTTACTATTCAAAGAACCACACAGACACGCACATTCTAGACTTAACTTTGCTGTTGTATCACAGATAAATGTTTATAGATGCCAATATCCTTTTCAATTTCCAGTGTCTGTTATCAGAAAGAAGTTTTCCATTTAAACCTCAAGTTTTGATATGGGCTTGGTTTCTAACAGATAGACTTCTCTAACGTGCAGTACAGTGAATAAAATTCTCCACCGGGAGCTAGTAGAGATCATTTAAGGGACTGCTCTCTATTACAACCTGCAAGAACTATCTACAAGCACAGGTAATGTATTAAGGCAACAAGTTTGTGCTGAAAACCAATGTAAAATGAACAAATATTAAATAAATCAACAAGTAAGGGGCACTAGGTAGCGTGGTTAGTCAATACACGAAATTGTAAAGTCCGCTAGGTTTATTTAAATGGCCTTAATTAGCACTCAGCGATATACTCTATAAAAAATTAAGTCTAGCTCTGGATCAAAAAATGTCCTGGAAGCAACCGTGCCAAAAACTGTTTATGAAGAAGTCAGTCATAAAACCCAACAGCTTCTGTCACGCAAATCTTAACGGGGCAATTGGTTCGGGGGACAATTCGCGCTTGGTCGGTAATTAAACTGTTAATTATGTTTTGAGTAAAAGATTAGTCCTTCCCTTACAGACGCGTAAGCAGATTAAGGGCCACACTCAGGATGAAGGTGAAAGGATCCCCTTTCCATTGCGGGGTGGGCGCTGTTTTATTGACAGGATGGAGGCGGGTCTCCGCAGTTTGTGGCGCAGCCTAATTGAAATCGTAAAACACTCTAATAAAGCGGCCAAGGCAGCAGGCGGCTGGCAGGCAGAGCGCTGCGGCGCGGGGTAGGATGAGTAATACTGCGGTAAAACAAACGCATCTTCGGGAGGGGGCTGGGGGGCTGTGAATGAGTTCGGAGAAGGAAAACAAAGGGGGACGGAAAGTCCGCTTCTGGGAAACGACATCGGCGCAATTAACAAGCACAATTACGGTGAATAAGCTGCGTTTGCAGAAGAGGGTCGGCCTGAAGGCTTTGGGAAACGGGAGAATTTGTCTGATCTCAGAAGATGTACAGAGAAACAGACGGCGATTCTGTTTTATCTTCACTGTGATATATTTTAACAATTTTGCCTTCGGGAATATAAATGTATAACAGCATCGATGCATAAGGCAAAGATGTGTTAGTGACCGTAATCCGAACAAGGAGAAAACATCTAGTAGTAAACTGAAAACTATTAGTGAATTAAATTGCTTTAAAATCTTGGTTTTTAATAGTACTATATTATTGCTGTTTAAAGCTTGCTAAGACCAAAGTGTCGCTGTATATATGTCTCAGGCATGTATTACATTATGACAACCCAGCTGCATATCAAATAACACTTAAGATTTCACTTAAAAATCTGACACATTACAGACAACGCTAACAGTGAATAGTTTATTCAATTATGAAGTCATGTTGTGCACTTGTGCCAACCAGCCCCAACACAGAGTAATTGGTTGGCACACATTATGGGGGTATAGTTAGCACAATATTATTACTCAATGAATCTAGCATCACACAAACATAACTAGAGCCATTCCTGTATTCAGAAGTAAAACCTAAACATACAGTACGTGTCATTGAAATAATGCTTTTGAATCTGTAAAACGCTCAACATTACTAATCATTTAAAATATTGTCTAGTATTCATAACATTATGTTCTATTTATTCTACATTGAACAGTAATAAAAACAATAAGTTCTTCGCCGCTGCGCATTTTAAACATGTTATGTCCTTACATTCTTTTTCCAAATAATTTTCCAAACAAACTACTTGGTTTTGATTATTGAACAAATAGTATACTATCAAAATACGGCAGTGCCCCGTATGTTAATGGATACCTTATTTAGTTAGTAACTAAGTAAGTATAAATTAATGGATACCTGATCGACCTACCGGACAGCCGGTGATCTGACGAGTTCATCTACCTGTGGAGACTTGCTGCCGAGCCTTTCTGCGCATGTGCAGTTCCACCGTCTTGGAATTAGGGTTAGGTTTTGGGGGTTAGGTTAAGGGTGTTAGCGGGTTTTAGGGGTTTAGGGTTATGGTTAGGGCTATCGAAAAAGTAGCTCAACAGAACACCGGACCTGCGAACAATAACGAATACTATAATTCCTTGTTTTTCGCGTATAAACGTACTTATGATAAAGTTTATCTTATAGATTGCACACAATATGCCACCAACAGAAACATTAACTAAAAATAAAACAACTATATTCCCGCGACGGGATGGAAAGGCTACTCAGAGTGGAGCGGAATTTAAAACTTATGAACCGTTTATTTTTGTAATTTTCCACTTACTATCTTCCCACTGCGGTAAACCGCGAATCAGCGGATACGGGGGTTCCGCTGTATTATGCGCCAACCGGCTCCACCTGCACTCTGTATGCGCTTCATGACACCAAACTGCCATGACTTAGCCCATTACAGGCTTTCAATTCTCAGCACAAAATATAGCCAATCCCCATCTCCATTTGATACAACCAATTTATTTTCAACATTTCACCTTGATACATATAAAAGCAGACATTTTTCCATGGGGTAATTTGCTTTGGTAACAAAAACCCAGTACAGTGTGCAGCCTTCCCATCTCTGGACAAGATGGATGAATGTAGTCCGTGTGGACACATCTTATGATGTTAGATTTTCGCGAAAGGTCTCTCCATTCGTCTGGAAATTATTGCTGTGCTAACAACCCTGGTCCCACTATACATAACATATAGCAGGCCTAGGTTGTATGGAACTGTATATATACATATGTATATACGTATACTTTGTATTCAAGTAATGACGTTTATAAAAACATGAAGACTTTATATTTAAAACTTTCACTTTTTATTGTAAGTAGCACAAATTGGAGATGGCTAATGTATTTCATATGAATCAACACAATCTCATTCTGGTAAAAATGTCATTTCATTTAAATTATAAAACAAGCATGAAATCCACGTGTTTTGAGATAGAAGCACTTTGGTTTAAAGATTCCGTCTTTAAAAACTGCGCTTTGCTCACTTCCTGCAGGGGTAATTTGCATATTCATACCCTCTGCGCCATAGAAACCGATAAACATGATCCTTTTTTTCCTTTCTGGAAGTAGAGATATAGAGGACGTCTCACATGTCACGTTAAACACAGTGTGTGTGTGTGTGTGTGTGGGGGGGGGGTCTTATTTTGCGAACAGTCAAAGGGAGCGCGACACATACGCGCAGCAGCCGCGGGTACGTGAGCAGTGACGTCACAAGCAACGAGCCAGCAGGTGATCAAAAAAAGCGGCGCGGTCCTCGCTGGCAGGCTGCCAGAGCCGGCTGGGGACGCAGGCATGTTTTAATTGGCCAACAGGGAGCCCTACCTGCATGACAATGAGGAGGTCAAAAACCAGGATGAAAGAGGCGAGGAAGGCTCGGGAGACCTCATCGCTCGGCAGAAAACCGCGGTTCAGGTTGTCCCAGCTTATCCAGTCAGTGCTGATGACAAGCACCACCACAGATGTCAGGGAGACGAGGACGGCCCTGTGGGAACACACCACACACACACAGACACACACACACACACACGGGTGCACACAAATCCCATCATGCACCTGTTTCACAGCACGGCAGTCTCCTGGTGTCATACTGACTGATCTAATTGCTTAGACACTGTTATCCCTCTTCCTCTGTCACTCGCTATTTTTTTAAGAATCAAAGATACAAACACAGAAGATAAGTACAGGTATACTAGCAGCATGAAAGCTAGCAAAACTCTAGTAAGAAATAATTATAAAATACAAATCAATTAATCATTAAGAACATATTCAAAATACAGGCTCACTTGAGACAGACAAAGGAGTGGGTTCTTTTACAAAGAAAATTGAAAACATGCCTTTCAAAAATATGCCATCTTTCACAGAAGAGCCCTAGATAGGTAAAATAAAAGTTACAACAAAGTAACGCTGAATGTAATGAAGTAAATTAGTCCGAGAAAAATGCAATGATAGAGTGCTGGGGCAGGCCTGAATAATTTATGGAGGAGGCCTGTTATGTAATGGTGAAGGTTCTCCTTCACGGAGTCTCTCTATCTAAACCTCTTCTCCTGAGGTTAATTAAAGATCATTCTGCAGTGGGGCTGTTAACCGATTTCACATCATGTCAGTCACCATTCGCTTGAGAGCTGCAGCACCTGTTAGGAACCATACACACTACAGGGGAATGAATGACACCTGCCTCCACGAATAGCAGAAGACCAGGGGCATATACAGGGGCGGGGCAACAGGGCCACTGGCCCCCTCCCTTGTCACTCACTGATTCAAAACATAATATCCCCCATCTTAAAAAATTCCTACAGTACAATTGCCCCTGCATAAAACCTACATTTTCCATGAGCCTCAGTACTCAGGCTACGGTGGGATACCAAACAAGGTATTACTGGCTTATTGACGGTGAACGTCATCGGTCAGTGTTGATAGGTGGCACCTTGGGAAGCTTGAAGTCTCACGAGACAGGGCTAACAGGCCAGAGCTGAATAACATGCCAGAGGTGTAGGGACATGTTACCCAGCATCCCATGCTGTAGCCCTGCTCCTGGTTGACTAACACTAGCGCGGCCAGCCTGGGGATGCGGTAAAGTTACTTCTGGGGCCGTGGAGGTGGCAGCTGAGTGGAATTTCGTGTAGGAACAAATTCTGGTACAGATGAGAACGTTTCCTAGCTGGGCCTTCAAACCTCGGAGATGAAAGGAGCCAGAGGATAGATCTCCAGAGCTTTTGATCTTGTTTTATGGGACTATTTCGCTCCCTTCTTTCCAGAGAGGTAAAAACAATGGAATTACCGGTCTGGTTCAGGGTTATGCCTTTTGGGGCCTGAGCCCGAGGCTATATTGCATCCCTACTGTGCTGCATTTATCTGACAGGCGGCTTTATACTGGTTAATTTTCACAAGGTTTTTTTTTTCATTTGCACCAATACCCTTTTCTACTTTCTACAGATGGTCGTTAAGGGTACATATGGTGCTCAGCCTTTCCATTGTGCACTACATCTATACCTTAAGGCAACAGACATTAAAGACAAATGGGTAACTACAAAAAAACTGGGTTGAAATAATTTCACTATACAAATTATCCATCCATCCATCCATTTTTCAGCTGCTAATTCAATACTGGGTTGCGGAGACTATGAAAATTATTTGAATTATATTTACCTGAAATTGAATTGAATAGAATTTCAAATATACAATTGCATGGAATATATACATGTTTTGTGAAATTGTCAAGGTGATGTGCTGACGAAAAGAGAACTGATTTTATTAACCTATTTCTTGGCACAAATTAAAACACAAAAAGTAATACCTAAATTTAATGACACCTCTTTTCGAACCATAAAGCTCTCAGGTAAGGAGGGTTAATAAAAGCCCAGTGCTCTTTTGAAAAACTCTGCTAATCCTGTTTGAAATAGCTGTGGATTTATGGGGAACAGATATGAAAAAATGCATCAGCTTCCCGGTTTTCTGCATTCAGTGAACCGCCGTCCTTCTGGAAAGTACTGTCAGTGTTCGGGAAAAAAACCAGCAAGGTCAAAGATGTTTGTTAGCTGGGTATGACAAAGGTTAACCTTACCGGCAATTAGTCATAATTAACGATAATTATCAGGTAAAGCTGACCATAAGCAATTATAATGCTCAAAACAGGTGATGCCAATCGTGCTGGGCCCCTCTGTAGCACATCCTGCTTTAACATACGCGAGACCTTGTTCTTCAACACTGGGAGACGAACATACTCTTCAAGCACCCAGAATTCCTGGGTTCGGTCGGTCACACGTCTGACCCACTTTCTAACTTCGAGTTCTGACCTACTTTGAAGTCTGGACAAAAGTGAGTTTGTGTAAGAATATTTTTATGTATTTTTTAACAGCTTCGTTATGACACTGTGACGACCCAGGTAGCTGACTGACCCTGGCATCCATGAAACATTACGTTATTCCATCTGGAACTATCCACCTAGTGTTTACAGAGCAATTTAGGTTAAGCACCTTTTAAAAAAGGTCCAAATACAGTTCTTCTACTGGGACGCGAACTGGTAACCTTTGGGTGATTAGTCAAGCTCTCTAATTGGTACTTAATAGCCCAACGCAACCTTACGTGGCGGCTGAATCGTGGTTGAATCACGGCATCGCTTGGTACCCTGTTTTCTGAACCTATTGGCACATCGTAGTGTCCATGGGGCACTCATGGAGTGGGGGTGGGGTGGGCCTGTGGCTGCCTCCACTGCAGGGATGGGCAAAATGGGCAAAATTGCCAAAATGATGACCTTTGACCTTCAATCCTTCCTCTCTGCTTGATTAAGGAATTGATTTTGTTCGGTGGGATTATAAACTCTTAAGTTACTGTGGTTCCAGTAGGATGTGCTACTGTGCTGTTGCGCACGCACACACACACACACACACGCACGCGCACACGCACACACACACACACACACACACGCACACGTGCACACACACACGCACACGCGCACGCACACGCGCACACACACACACACACGCACACGCGCACACACACACACACACACGCACACACACACACCTGCATAGCTGTGGGAACATTTATACACCCCCCATGTAAATGTATGACAATACACAGGGGTGTACGTAACTGGTACACATGTACGCATCCACCTTTAAAAGCGGTACGTGCAGCAATCGGCAGTTGTAACAGTGCAGGTATGTATGTATTTTACGTGCATGGGCACTACTGCGACAAGAAATTATTATTGCATTTTAACTTTTACATGCTAACTTGTACCTCATCTGCGGTATAAAATTTTAAATGCACGGTCATTTCTTGTCATAGCAAACGTATGCACTTGCACTGTTACGACAATCGCACTTGCATTGCTTTTATGTGCACAGCAGTTATGTGCCTCTGTGACGGTACGTCTGCACATGGGCGGCTGTGTGGCTCAGCAGAATAGGCCTCTGTGCGTGTGATCAGAAGGTTGCTGGTTCCAATCCCATGCGCAGCAGAATTTTTCACATCATCACTGGGCCCTCGAGCAAAGCTGCTAACCCCACAAAATGCTCCACAGGTGCTGGATAAATGGCCTGTGCTTAGACCCCCAAGCCTTGTACTTGTGTACTTGTTTGTACTTGCTCAAAGAGGAGCATGATGGGATATGTGAAAAGAAGCATTGCAATGTACCTGCACTCATAAAATAAAAGATCATTTTGTGTGTGTGTGTGTGTGTGTGTGTGTGTGTATATACATACAGCTGAACACTATACACTCTCCTTCTACAGACAAAAAGAAACACACAACCATGAACACCTAAATACTTCCAGAAATTTCCGTGACTGGTCTACTAACAATGAGCCCTGTCACAACCTGAATGGCTATGGGTTATTTACCCACACGAGCACACCATGTATGTGAATCTGCGTCCGGACATACAGGCGTCAAAATGGCTTACCAGAAAAGGACGATGCGATTGTGTCCTTGCTTCCAAAATCTTCTGGGTCTCCTTGCCCAGTCTGGGTAGTGTTTATCTTGCAGCATCATGTCATTCACCTGGAAACCAGCAGAAATCGCGATGATTACTCAGACGTCGACAGCAAATGGCATGAAGATAACATCAAGGTTTGAGGAGGGCTACAGATTTTGTAGACACTATTCTGCTACTAAGAGTCTATTTGTTACCCAGACAGGCAGAATATCTACTGCTGTATGATAAAGACTCCAGAAAACTGCCAGCTTCTTTGATTAATGACCATCCATGGACATCACAGCCCCTGGACAGGACTCGTTTGCTGGGATGTAATAAAAGCTAATTACAGCGTATGTAGCTGCAGGTAAGTGACCCAAGCTTTAACAATCCCGCTGAAAAGCGACACCACGTTGTTTGGCGTCTTTTACCGTCAGACACGGAAAGGCTGAATTATTAAAATGTTCAGCATTCAGGTACCTGTAGAGCACAGCGTATTAAACAGATACCAGTTTTGTGATTTGCACACACCTGGTTATAATTTCCCTGACATCTACCTTGGGATCCTAAAGAGTGGACGACTCTTTAGGTCTTTGATTCTTGAAGATCCTAGTACTTTTAACGCCCCTTAGTTATGGACCTGTCGAGGGGTCATGGCCAGCGGGGGGGGTGTTTATCACCACTCAAAACAGTCTTTTTGTCTGGGGCCCCCTGTTGGCCACAAACAGTTACTACACTTAATATTAAACAAACGCCTTTCCTTATTTAGAAGATGCTGAAGCAGCATGTGCTGCAAACCAGCTAGCTAGCTATCAACGTCTCAGTCTACTCATTAGCTATTTAGTTTCTGAAACATCTGGGGGGGGGGGGGCAAAGTGACCCAGAAACATCAAACCCACCCCCTGGTTAACCTATAACCTATATATGGATGAAGTCCCCCGTGAGCAGGCAGGGAGACCCTAGAGATGGCCCCCATGCAATGCCTATGCACATGTGTTCATCATCATGAGCACCACCCCCTCCCACAGACGTCGGGAATCAGAGGGGGGGGCTTCGCTCGCATGTTATCTCTCTCTTCCTGTTTCTGCGCTGCGCACCAATGGCGCCCATCAGCAGTCAGCGTCGAAGGCGGCAGCGGAGGGGCAGTCCCCCCCCCACCACCACCACCCCTGGCTGCTCCCTCCCAGCTCCCAGTACACCTGTACCAGCATTCGGTGATCTTTAACGAAGTGAAAATGTGGACTGTCTGGGGGTCACTAAGGACGATTACAAGCTGACCCCCCCCCTCTTCCACGTGAAGACCAGCTTGACTCCCAGAAGGCCATATCGATTACTGCTTCGTAACGCCTCCAACGCAGTTTATCCTGCCCAGGACGCGTCCGCTCGCATGACGCACCAATCATGCAGCTCCAAGACGCGTCCGCTCGCATGACGCATCAATCATGCAGCTCCTAGACGCGTCCGCTCGCATGACGCACCAATCATGCAGCTCCAAGGTGGGATGCAGGCAGAGCGGCGTCCATCAGGAGCAGCTGTGAGATGTTTGGTCCTTAAAAACCAAGCAACTGCTGATTTATGGGAATAAAGCGACTAGAGGAAGTTTAGCATCAGATGGAGGGTGCAGTATTTTGCACATAAGTAGTGAGACAACATCGTATGAATGTCATATGTGAGATGTTTACAGGCTTATAGTTGGACAAGAACGGCAAAGGGAGTATGTGGGCTGCAAGGTGTAGGAGACAGTGGGCGGGTTAATGTAGGATTTTTTTAGATGGGTAAACTAAGAGGAGCCATAATTCACACTGTGGGGAGGTCTACCTTAACATTAGCCAATGGTAGGTTTTGAATAAGTGAGTGACAGGGAATGAGAGACTCCAGGGGCCAATCATCTTTCAGCAGGGGCCTGTGCTCCATGAGGCTCCACCCCCTGAATACACCCCTGATAGTTTTTTAAAGTCCTCACCATCCAGGCGGTCACGAAATCTCCCATCCACGTTCCTACTGCTGCCATTTTCATGAAGAGCTCATTCCGGATGCCCATGTGGTCCGTCACCATGTATG
>JAODLC010000001.1:5042378-5055291 GCA_026781145.1 Hippopotamyrus pictus
ACGAAATACATGGATGTCTGCAGAGTATATACTGTCAGCTGTGATTGGTGTTAATATGGTTCAACATGGCCGTTGTCCTTTAGAAATCACAGGTACAGGCAGGTGACATTGCGGGGGGGGGGGGGTGAGGGTAAATCTATGTTGTCTCCATCAGAGAAACAGAATCGCACTTCCGCCGACCAGAGAATACACCCTCTCGACCCCCCCATGGGACTTGCACATCTTGCCCCCACCCCCCTTCTTGAGGTGAAGGATGGTTTTTGGTGGCAGTGTCTCTGCGCTCTCCAACAGCCAAAGGACGAGCATCAGTGATGGATGTCAGTGTCTCCGTGGCGACCGGCGTGACTGATGGGGTGATTACAGTGGCATATCCCCTGTCCCCCGTAAAACAAACGGTCATCTTTCCTTTCCTGTAATGGTTTTTGCAGAGGGTGCCGGCATGTGGCTCCGGAGCAGGGTGACGCTTGTCATGCAGCCGTTAAGCGACAGGCATCCTTCAGGCTGTTTTTGTCACGTGAGAATCAATGTGTCTGATGTTCCTGTCCAGCTCTCAGCAGAACAACGGGACACCAAATTAAAACAGTTAGTCTCAGTGGTTTGGGGACACAACTGAGCTTTAAAGATCTCTTGCTGACCTTCAAAACATTGAATTTGTCTGAAATGCCAAGATAAGCCTGTAGAAAAAAAATGACTGCGGTTTGTTAAAAATCATCTTTTCTGGTATGACATGAGACCTTGCTCTTTTGAAATGGATAGAATAACTGTGATCTGAAGGGAAAGCCATCTTGGCTCAAGATAAGGCCCCCAGAGAGCCAAGATGGCAGGTTAACGTGATAATACCCTCAATAATGGACGACTGTAAAATATCTGGATCGCTTCTTGTTTAGGCAGTTCTCTGGAGGGCAGAACAGCCCCGTCTGAGTGGGACAGAAACATCCATCATAAACTTATGTCTGGGATGGGAAAAAACAGAGGTCACTAAGGTTCTTACCCCATATCTCCAGCCATGAAGAGGAGCAGATTGTAAACGTGTGAGAAGAGGAAGAGGAAGAGGATGGTGCTGAAAAACATAGTCATCCACGAGCCATGGTCCTCTCGGAACATTTTCAGGCGCAGATATTGACCTAGGGTGTGAGAAAAATGAACCTATTAACTCCGGGAAATCTTGTTGTTGTCTCAGAATATCATAAATTGTATGTCTATACAATACCAGCAACGATAAAATAGAAAAAAATATTACATTTCTCACAAGAGATCCTGTCTTGTAAAATGCACATAATAATGACAGGAAGCGTCGAGGTGGTTTTCCCGTCCTGTGCATTACAGCGGCACAGACCGGGCGCGATCAAAGGTGAGCGCTAATTAATTTAAACTCCTCCCCAGCCCCAATTTAACGCTCTTTCATTTATTATGCTGTCGGTCCAGAAAATTACATGCGCTAAAAATCACTTGGTGTCAGGTCAGTTGCGTCGGTGCTGCGCGGAAAGAATGAACCCTGATGTCAGTATCCAGGGAGCCCGACCGCCGCGCCGTTCAGCTTCCAGCGGCTGGGAACACATAGGCCTACAGTATTAGGACACTACTGTCTCATAACTGGGATCGGCTAAAATGAAAAAATGCCACATCTATTACCAGAAAGAAAATATGTAAAACAGCACTGGCATGAATTATTTTGGAAGAAAAAACACGTCAATCATTTTCTAAGGCTATTCCCGATCAGTTAAATCCATTTATAGATCTGGCTTATGCGTGCTGCACTTTCTAAGGCTGCATTGATTTTACTATCTTCCAGATATCCAGCATGAGCTGCAGGGAAGCGCAGGTCCATCTTTAAATTCACGTCTTTATACTTTATCAGATAATTACTACTCGACTACAATATTGGACTATATAACAACGTTGAAACTGCAAGGTATTTTCTTTCCAAAATCGCTTGCGCAGCCCTGTGCTCCAACACCGGGCACATAACTCGGACGTTTTATCGTTAATTGCTTGTGCTGATTATATCCGCGTAGCAGGGGGCCAGGCTGCAGCTATTTCGCTGAGAAAGGAGCTCCTCCTGTATGGTCGCTACGGGCCCGGGAGACCATATCGGGGAAGAGTAGCGCCTCCCCATCCCCTCCATCTGAGGGACGGCGCATTAAAGCGAGCGGCACTATTACCATATCTGCCGGTCTACTCCAACGTCGACAGCCGGTGCCGCTTCCCATGGGCGCAAATTATAGGGGGTTTGTAAACCCCCTAATAATCAAACCAGCCAACACAACCCGCTGTACCCCCTTAAATGGGTGGAGACCAAATGCTCAACCCAAAGTTATGCCCTTCCCGTATTAATGTAGGAGGACATTAGGAGTCGCTTAATTGAGATACGCAAAGCTACACGTCTTGTACACTGAATTCATTTTATTTGATAAAAAAAATAAAATACATAGTACGGTGAGGTACTTAAAAAATGAAAGAAGCCTTTGTATTTGTGCGCTTCTCATTTGTTACGCCTCATGTACGTCTAATCTAATTAAATCCCCAAAGCCGGTTAGCCAAGCCATGGGGTATTAAATATTCATTTCGTTTTCCCCTATAATTATAGACAATGTTATAATAGAAAGAGGAAGACTATTAAACCTGCTGCGCTAAAGCGGATAGTCTGTGAATGTAGGTCTATATGCAAAGGACAACCGACACCAGTTTCATGAGTCCCTATAAAGCTACCGGCCACTGAAACCCAACAAAGACACACCATTTAATATGCATAATGCACAAGACCACGCTTGCTGAAAAGGTCAAGTAGTTTTAGGGCCGACGCCAATCCACTGAGTTATCCATCTGTCCATTGGGGTGTGACCTCGAACTCCGTCCAAACGACATTTGCTATAATTGCCCTTTTGCAAATGCGCGGCTTTTCCCTTCGACCTCGGGACCAGTGTTTTAAGAGCATTGCTTTAAAAAGCCCCCACATCTGCTCTGAAACGCATTTAAAATTACGCGAACAGGGAGCCATTTAATCGGTTATTTAAGCTTGAGCCATTCGTGCGTCCGCTGCCTGTTATATCTCTCCAGTTTCCCCACTTTACTTTTATTTACGCAGTTTGATATTGACTGAGGAGAGTAATCGAAAATATGCATAGCGTAAACTGCTCCACAGCGGTACTGTCCTTGAAATGTACGCTTTCAATCTCCTGATCATAAGTAAACAGTAATGTATTTTTTCATGTGTACAGAATGATAAAAAATAACAACAGATTTGATTCTTTCCTGCATGCCTTATCGGAACAAAGCAGCTCTCTGGAGACTTACTTTACTGTCAGTATGCCTGTTTTATATTTAAAAGACTATAGTTTTCACAGGAGCTCCTCGATCGGTACTGGGAGAAAAAGAATCACCTTGTCATTTGTTGGTGCCGCCGCGCTTGTTGTACCTGGCGGTTCGTAGTGCAGCCCAGCCGAACCCGCGGTAGGCCGTGTGAGTTATGGGCCTCTCACATCGGCTGACAGAGTCCCTCTGCTCTAACATCTCACAGCGACTCCATATATCATTTATTTCGCCATTACTGAAGGCCAGTTGTTTTAAAATCGCCCTAGAATGGTTTTAATCCCAAATCAGACTCTAAGCGAAATGTACATAATATAAATTAGATCTACACTTCTTTAACATTTTAAGTATGTCATTTTACGTTGAGCTATGTTAATGAGAGGCATGCATAATCGTAATTCACCTTGTTTTACAGTTAAATTCTTTAATATCTACGTGTGAAACATTAATAGTACCAGATTCTAATTTCTTTATTACATTAACATTTTAAAGTTTTAAATCTGACAGTGAATCATCCAAATGAAGTTGTTTTTTGCGGTGTAATTAATTCCGTGCGTCATAGCTTTAACTCAGCCGTTAAAATGATTATCAGCACATTGATCATGATATAAGTATGTAGGTCCCCGAGGAACCGACGTGCTACGGCTATGTGGCTTAACATAGTAAAACACTTTAACATTGTAGGAGGTGTAAAATATTTAAATTATAACGTAGCCCACATAGCTTCTATACTGCAGCATTACAGCTTAACTGGTTTGAATGGATGGGTTAACTCAGGGGAGTTTTTAGTTATTGAAAAGATCAGGGGGTAAGTCAAGTTTACCCGGGGCTTGACTTTTTCTGTAAGAAAGATTGGCATCGGGGCTAAAATACTCGGGGCTATACCCCCGAGGGATCGGACCTACGACGCCCACGGTTTAACATTCAGCCAGCAATGCTGCGTTAGGTGCAGAATCCGTATTAACACAGCCTTCCTAACGTAATCCGTCTGGGATTTATCGGAGAGATTACAGATTATCCTCTCTATTACTCTGGATCATTCCCCAGGCCTCCTCAGACCTGCGTGCTCCATATCTGCTAGCATTAAACGGGGAGATTTTGCCGGGGGAAGGGACCCGACGACAAAACTAAATTTCAAGAGCATGAAAGTGGTGGATGCGGAAAATCGGGTGTTTATGGGTAGAAATGGTACAACGGAAGTACAGCGTCAGGAGCGGTGGAAAACGGGGAAAATCGGAAGTGCCGACAGGTATGGCGTACTGGTGTCACACCAGTGCCGGTCAACCCGTTAGGCGTCTGAGGGCGCCACGTGGCTTTGACAGGTAGCCTACTGTGTCACACTGCTGCAGTCATAGATTTCACCATAGAGGACAGAGAGCATCAGAGAATGGCCACTGAAGGCAGGGGCTAGAGACTTTGGGCCCCCAACCCAGACCAGTCCTGTTGTGTTTTACTGACCCTGAAAATAATGGAACAGTCTGAGATTAACCCCCTTTACGGGGCCCCTGGCGGCAGGACTCCCAGTCGAGGCGATATATAACGCGCACCTACAAGGGCAACAGCCATATATTGCTCAGGAAAAAGAAACGCTATCATCAGGATTTCTGCAATAAGCTTAACTGAAATTGATATACTGCTATTTTATAACATTTAAACAACGTGCACGTTACACGTTTAAATTTTGCAATATACTTGTAATTTCTCTGTAATACAAAACAGCCAATGTTCCTGTTTGGTTAAAAAAATGACACTTCATCTGTTTATTGGCAACCCATGCGCAACAATAACAAAATCATACACTTGGAGATGTCTCCATCTAGTGGTTGGACACATTGATGAGCGACGGTTTGTTGCTGAGCTTCTACACTCTTACAGCTGTTTCAACATTACAGTTACGGTTTTTACTTTATCCGAAATGTAAAGCGGGTATGCATTTTATAAATGCACGTGTACGTTTTGTATGAGAAGTCAGATCTTAGGAATAAAAGCACTTTATTGTGTTGCCTGTTTGCACCTTTTGCCCTGTTGTATGTGATGTTCAATGTTACTATAGATGTTGCACCGGAACCATGGGGAAACTTTGTCTCATCACACTTTGTACTTGTATAAAGCCGTTGATGACAATAAAGTAGGCTAACCTTAACCTTAACTTGGATAAAATTAAACAATAAAGCACTGAACGGTCCACAGTTCTTGTAAAATGTGCATTTTATTAACATAAAGGATTAAATCACTGTAAGATATGTTTATATGAGTGTCACACAAGCATTTCGTGTCGTCTGATTGCAGCGATGCCGCTCAGGTAATACTCAAGGCAGCGGTAGGTGGTACTGTGATCCAGCCTATACCTGAAGGGAATGAATGGATGGGGTTTTTTACGATAAGGACGGGTTTTTAATATACCACTGAATTCGGGGACAGAGGAAATTGATCCTGCAGCAATGCAGCAGTACCTCGTCAATGGCTCGAACATAAACGGTAAGTGTTAATATTACCGCAACCGACATAAATGCTTCTGTTTATCCGCTAAACTTGTTTCATAAAGGATGACAGAGTTAAAGGAACATTCAATATCAACACATAAGCGTGCGAGTCTCGGTCTTTTTTATTCAGAGACTAAATCATAAAGCGGCAGAGTAGACTTTCAGCAGGGGATTATCATGTGCGCCGTGCTTATTATTGCGCATCTCATCCATCACGGTGCAAGAGCGTAGGGTGGAACTCTGTAATCTACCGAAACACTTACGGGGGTATTTCTTTTGAAATGACAAAGTTCGATCTTTTAGGTTAGTACACTTTTCGGGTACTTGCAATATTTAGATATTGCTCTTCATATTTAACGGCCAGATTAAATATGGGAACATTACTTAACACAAAAACTTAATTTAATCAAAGTCATCGGTTAGATACGAGACAGTGTGATATTTTAGGATACTTCCATAACATAATATGAAATGTAAAGTGTCATTACCTAAGTACAGAGCTTAGTTCCCGTACTGTTCTTAATACCAGTAACATCTGTAACTGGATGTCAGCGCTGTGCGGAGACTTAACGAGAGGCAGACTCTGGGCCCTATAGGGCCCCCCCTCGCAATTTTGCGAGATCGTCGGTGATGAAGAAGGGGCACTGAGTGGAACTTCAAAACGGGGTAGGACACTTTCAATCGCTGGAGCAAAAATGGCCAGGTGCACCCTCAAGCACGTGAGCATGTGCCTGCCAAGTGTACACGTGACTGTGGAATTATGTTTTAGTCAAAGAAATCATTCGAAATCATTCAGCCATAAATAATGACCCACGTGTAATTGCCTGGAAATTTCCAAAAGAAAATCGCGGTTTCATGTTACGGTGATAATAGTCGTGAAAGGCTATTATTTATATAATGAGTATAAATATTAACTGTGCTGTATCTTGAATGCTGTCAAAACAGAGCACAAGGTAGGGCTGGGTATCTCCAACTAGCCCATGATACAAAACACATAAGGATACCAGTGTCGCAATGGATTGCGTCACGATATTACCATTGTATCCTGATGGTTAACACTCCAGTGCTGAAATAATGAAACTACTAAAATGTGAGAAAACGTGGAAAAAACTGCAACATTTGACTTGTAATTTAACGTTCCAAAGATAGACACGTCAGTGACGTCACTGCATTTTCGCATTTAGAGTGCATTTAGCATAGTTTACATAACAGCATTTTTTTGTATCAGCTAAAGTTGAGTAAAAGTTTGCAAAATAAAATATTTCACGGTACTGCAATAAATTAATAAGCAAAGGTTCAAAATATCTATAGAAAATCTTTAATCGCGATTTAAGATTAATTACGGAATTCATACAGCTCTAACACATGATGTAATTAAAATACCCTTCTATTTTAATTATATTGCTTTTATTAACAAAATTGCAAATAAGCTGCAGCAAAAAAAAAGAAGTCTGCTTAATGTAATTCATACACAAAATCTGCAACCTGTTGAATAGAGAATTCCAAGTACAATAAAATATCCTTTTTGCTTGTAGGCAACATGGAGCCTGACAGCCTGAACCAGTCCACTGAATTCTGTGGCAAATTGGGGAATGCACAGGGGTACTGTTACATTGTCCTTGGCCTCTGCGCTGTGGCTCTGCCCTTGGGAATTCTGGGAAACATCATCGCTTTGGTGAACTACACCTGTTTCAGAAAAACATGGACAACCAGCAATGTATTCCTGCTGAACCTGGCCCTGTGTGACCTCACATGGATACTGACCTTGCCTTTCACTATCTATTTTAACCTCCAGAGGTCTCACCACGGGGGTATCCAGATCTTCTGTAAGTTTAAGAAGATATCCTTCAATGTAAACACATACGGCAGCATAATGTTCCTGACGTTTGTCAGTTTTGACCGCTATGCCGGCACCGTACACCCCATCAGGTCCCTAATGTGGTGGGACGTGGGTAAAGCCAAAGTGTGCTGTGTTTGCACGTGGACACTCCTGCTCATCGGCAGTGTCCCAGACCTGTTCTTCACCTTCGCTGTCAAAGGAAACGTGCTCGTCTGCGTGGACCAGACCGAAATCCCTTTCAGCTATATCAAGACCTTCTCCATTGTACGCGCCGCCATTGGGTTCGTCCTGCCTTTTGGCATGATGTTGACCTTTTATGTCATGACGGTCAAGGTTTTGCGCCGCCTGCCTAGAAGTACAAGGGTCCGCCAGAGGTTTGGCAAGCCCCTCTTGTTGCTGTCGGCCGCCATCTTGGTGTTCGTGGTCTCCTTCGGCCCCTATCACGTAATGGCGCTGACAGTGGTGCTCGTGGGGGTCCAGAAGCAGGTGACCAACCGTTCCACACTCTATATCTGCTACGAGTTCTCCAAAGTAGTGTGTGCCATCAGCAGCTGCCTGGACCCCATCCTCTACATTCTGGCTGGCGGAAGCTTCCACAAGAGATGGCTGACTCTAACTGGACAACGCTGCATGCACTGGGGGTGCGTGCAGGGCTGCTGCCGGTGCAGGTTTCACATGTGGCAACGGCCAGTCGGCTTGGTTGGCGGAGAGGCCTGTCTGCCCACGTGCATCCCAGTGCCAGACTGCCCTAGGGTGGCATGGCCTTCACCGGACACCCCTGGAAAATGCCAGTCACAGCTGGACCAGGCATGCTAGTGTAAAAGAAGGGTAGATGTTCCAGGAACAGGATCCACAAGAGCTACCATATTCCTGGAGGACTTCTGTATAAATCTCGACCCTTCAGCTCTGGAATCCACAACGGTCAGCTATTCCGGCCAAACCATATATAATATCTTCTCACCGATCCACATCATCCATAGATAGAATTACTTTTTTTGTTGTTTTTTTTTTGTTTTGTAGAACTGAAAAGCATTTACAGAAAAATCAGCAAGATAAGATGGAGTCATTAATCTGAAAAATAAATTGGAAATCTGCACCCATGACCCTGTTTGTGGTATCTATTAATATCGTCTCATGTGGAATCAAACGGCCAACCTGTGACACGCATTCAGTTGAGTGTCTAGCTGCTTCTGGGAGCCAACCTCGCATCTCCACAACTGACTGATATAAAGCACCACTGTAGAGGACTAAGAAGCCGCTAATGTTAAAGACACGTCTGTAATAATACAAAGGCTCTGTCATATTTAGTCCTAAGAAGATATTCATCTACTCAGAATCTGGCTGCTGTGTTTTGGTAAGAATATCTGCTGAATGGGCTCAGTGTCCTAATTCAAGCGTTATGGAAGGTGATTTGTATTTGCTGAAATATACATTACATGTTCATTATATCTTCAGGGCATCGCTGTTCCGGAAGCCTGGCCACAACACTATAGTCTAATATTAGACGTGATCGCAAGCCATCAGGCGTAACTGGGAAAGAAGTTATTCAGTGCAGTGTCAGTTACTCTTCCAGTTAGTGAGAGGGCTTATATCCAGTTCTCTCCCCTTGTTACATTCAACGTCATTGACAGAAAACAACTCGGACAGCCCTAGATGCTGAGGATTAGCCTTTAACGGTGTCCGGAATCTGAAAAGCAGAGAGTTTAAAATGGATACCTAATATAGATATGAGAAGGTCACAAAAAACATTGCTCACAAGCATGAAGTTGCTCATATTTGTCTAAGTATTCCAGCTCTGCGTGATTTTAATTTTTTTTAAGTGGTTTGGAACACTGGAGAGAAAAAGTACGTGTTTAGTTTTGTTTTTTTTTTTGGTGTTCACGGTAATCAAACATGCAAGGCATTCAGCCCAAATAAATGATCATCATTAGAAGCAGCTGCTTGAATGTCTTGGTAAACAATCAGGCCTGATTTTGTGCTCCACCTGTCCAGCATAAATCAGTTACACTGCCCCTTGCCAGCAAAATGAGAGCATGCAGATTGTAGATACCAAGATCACTTCAGGATCAAAATAAACTTCTGGAAACCTCTGTTAAAAAGTTCTTGATGCCTCTGAGTCTGGAGACTGACATTTTTGAGGAGGTTTCATGTCTGCACTGAACTTCAGTCAGAATCATTGTCCAAATTAAGAAAGTCTGGCACAGTAGTGAATTGCCTCAAGTCTAAGTCTCCAACCAAAATTACTCTGTACACAAAATATTAAATATGCCAGAAAGTTCCAAATAATCTTATAGTAACTGGCATCACCTTTGCTGAGGTCATAGTTTATGACTTAATTAGTGTCTCAGGGATTCATGGGAAATGGCACAGTCTGGCACAACTATTCATAAAGAAGCCTGTAATATCTGTATGATCATCATCATACCAAAGTCTACACAAGTCATCTACCCTACTGAGAGATGCAAAGTCTGCACTGAGAACCCACAATTGTTTTATGCATAAATAAATGATTTAGGCTTAAAAGTCATCCCATTCTGCTTAGTTACTGCAGTGAGAGCTTGACAGCAGTCATTGTTATACAGTTTAAAGGGGCAATTAGGGTGGATTAAGTACCAAGACTAATAAAGTGGATTTGATGTTTTTCTTACTAAAAAGGCTCTCTAATTTAATATTTAGTTTTGGCAAGAGGTGTGGGAAGGCACAGCGTCTAAAACATGCAAACATTCAAAGAATCAGAGACACAAAATGTTTTTTTTTTCTTTTCTCAATATGTCACCAGCAGTGGTGTTCTAGTCTTTGTGAGATGACAAAATAATGATCTGTGTTTATATTGTTGCATTTCACTGTTGCATGTTCTTAGAAACGTTTGCAATAGACATTGGTTTGACCACCAATACAGTTTCTTATTCAAAAAACCAGATTGGCGAGTTAAATGGGGAGTGGTGTGTAGCTCAGGCAGATAGGGCACTATGCCTGTGATCTGAAGGTCGCTGGGTCAAATCCCAGGGTCAGCAGAATGATTTCACCATTGACCCCTTCAGCAAGGCCCTTAACCCCCAAGCTGTCCAGTGAGTGGCTGACCCTGCTGTCTCAACTGTACAGGACTTTAGATAGAAGCATCTCTTAAGTAAATAAAAGCAGTTAAAAATATAGAAGCGTGATAACAGCTGAAAGAAGCTGTTTAGCTACCCACAAAGGCATCAGTAACTGTGTCACAAACACTGAATTTGAACATGATGTCACACTGATTTAAAAATACTAATGTATCTGTGTTGAACACTAAAATGGCAAAATACAAAAACTATCCAATATACTGTATATTCACTGCAGAAAAACTACTTTCTGACACAAACTATAGTCATGTGACCCTCTTTCAGTTATATGGCACTACGTATTAGCACATAATACAAAAATCATCTGGTCTTTAGCAGATTCAAAAATTATTTAAATCTAATCTCAGATGTAAAACACAACAGATTCCACTGTGTCATTATTTAACAAAAATAAAGCCAAAATGGAGAAAGCTAAGTACACCCTGCGATTGAAGAGCTTATAGAACCACCTTTAGCAACACCAGCTAAGGAATTGTTTTCTGTATGACTATCAGCGTCTCACATTGCTGTGGAGGAATTCTGGCCCACTCTTCTGTACAGCATTGCTTCAGTCCATTGAGTTCTGTTTCTTTTGCAGCCATTCTGTTGTAGAGTTGTTGGTGCACTTGGGATCATTGTCTTGTTACATGACCCAGTTTTGGCTAAGCTTTAGCTGCTGGACAGATAGCCTCACATTTGACTCTACAATATTTTGGTATACAGAGGAGTTCGTCATGGACTCAATGACTGCAAGGTGCCCAGGTCCTGTGGCTGCCAAACAAACCCAAATTATCACCCTTCTACCACCGTGCTTGACAATTGGTATGAGGCATTTGTGGCCTCTTTGGTCCAAGTTATCTCCACTTTGGTCTCATCTGTCCAAAGGACATTGTTCCAGAAGTCTTGTGGTTTGTTCAGATGCAACTTTGCAAACCTAAACCATGCTGCCATGTTCTTTGTACAGAGAAGAGTCTTTCTCCTGGCAGCCCAACCAAACAAGCCACACTTGTTCAGTCTTTTTCTAATTGTACTGTCATTAACTTCAACATTTAACATGCTAACTGAGGCCTGTAGAGTCTGAGATGTAGCTGTTGGGTTGCTGCGATTTCTGAATGTCTGACCTTGGTTTTAATTTGCTGGGACCTCCACTCCTGGGAAGATTGGGAACTGTCTTGAATGTTTTCCACTTGTGAATAGTACCTCTCACTGTAAAATGACGGATGTCACATTGTTTGGAAATGGCTGTAACCCTTCATGGCTGTAACGGCTGTATGGCTATAACCCTTCATAGATTGATGGGCAGTAACACATGCGTCTCTAAGATCACTGCTGACGTCTTTCTTCCTTGGCATTTTGTTAAAACACACCTGAACGCTCCAGATCAGCAAACTGCCAAAACTTCTGCTTTTAAACAGGTGGTCACACTCGCTGATGATCAAACACTCAGGTATATTTGATTAACAAAACTTGGCTGCTACTTACCCTGTTAAGCCCCATGGAAGCAGTAGGGGTGTACTTAATTTCTCACACACTGCTTCTACATTTTGGCTTCGTTTTTATTAAATAAATAATGACACGTGTAATATGTCACATGTTGTTGTTCATCTGAGGCTATAGTTACCTAATTTTAAGACCTGCTAAGGACCAGATGATTTTTTATTATGTCCTGATACATAAAACCTTAGAATTGAAAGAGGGTATATATATATATATTCACCTTTGAGAATTTACTGTCACAATGAAATGGCTAAATATAAAAATGACTCAATACAGATTCACCTCTGTGGAACTGTGAAATGTGAACACTACTAAGTCTCAGATTTCCTTACTGAAGCTATACATGATCCCTGTTACGTATTTATATCGATCGGCCATTACATTAAAACCACTAACAGGTGATGTGAATAACATTGATTACCTCGTTATAAGAGGGAGGCACGATGGTACAGTGGTCAGCACTGTCGCCTCACATCTGTGGGTCCAGGGTTCTTTGTGTATGGAGTTTGCATGTTCTCCCCATGTCATCATGGGGTTTCGTCTAGGTATTCCTGCCCCCCCCGACACTGAAGCTAATTGGAGTTGCCAAATTGCCCAAAGGTGTGAGTGTGCCCCCACAAGTGAGGGAAGAAGGGAGCAAGAGATTAACGTGGATCAGTGCAGCATTAGCAGTTATGCAGACACTCTGCGGT
>JAODLC010000001.1:5056150-5083136 GCA_026781145.1 Hippopotamyrus pictus
ACTGGGAATGACACTCCCTGGTTGACAGGGGTCACATCACCCCCATGCCAGCAGATTTACATCCGTTGCCTCAGTACTGCCAGTTCGGTGCTATTTGATGCAGCTCCGCCCATCTCTCCAGCCACGACGCCCCCCACGGTGTCACAATGTTACGGCGGAATAAATCGCGTCCGCTGCACAAGTGCTGACTGTAAGAGGTGCACACCTGGCCCCCTCTCCCCAGTCCCAGCCGGCATAGAGGGATTCTGTACCTATGCTTCTTACCATCATTTACTTCTAATGGATGAGTCTTTTTGGACTCAAGGGAGCGACAAAAGCACGCTCTCCCGGTCCAGAGCGTTACCAAGTGCCGTTGTAATTTTAGGAAGGACGTGCAGTGCTTCAGACCAGATGCATAGCTGCAAAGTAGCAACAATATCAAACCTTGCAGCTGGACTACACCTCAGCAAGTTAGGGCTTTGTGCCTGAATCCAGAAGGTTGTGGGTTTGTATCTCATGGTCGGCAGAATTATCAAATCATTGTCGGGTCCCTGAGTAAGACCCCAAATGCCAAGGTATGCTCTCTCACCCCACTCAATAAGCCCTCCTAGGATCACACTGCCACCAAACCCAGGTGAAGTCCATGAGGTCACCCTTCATGACCAGAGATTAGACATTTACCCAGAAACATCTCTCTCTTGTAAAGGATCTCATTTAAGCCTCTCAGCATCTTTTCATCATTTTTATGCAACATAAGTGCAACATTTTAACTGTAAATAAGCAGCTCTCTGATGAGTATATATACATCCATATCAGCCACATCATTAATTGTTCATTTTTTTCATTTTGGCAAATTACTTAACTAGTTTTAACGACCAGTTACAGTTAGCAGCTAGCACTACTAATTAGCCATCCTTACCGCGGGGGACATGATACAAGCTGTACAAGCTAAGAAAGGTCCTTAAAGCACCATGGAAGCACAGTCCTCCACGCTGCCCTAAATGACCCCCGAGGATCTGACCCGATGCTCTGGCGGATCTGTGGGTTCTGACCGTGAAGCCGGATCCCGGTTTGAACCCTGGCACCATTAAACACAGCCCTCGAGGGTCAGCCATCAAAATAAGGAATAAATTAAGAACCTTTTCACTGGTCTCCTTTTAAAAATAGCCCTGTTGTTTCAGTGGGGGGAAAGAAAAAAACGAATGAGTATATTTTTAATTAAAAGGATCAATTGATTCAGTCAAACGTAATGCAGAAAAAAACTTAATTTAATAAAAGCTGCCCCAAATATCAGAAACATCAATTTAATTAAATTTTGAATGTGGGGTGATCAATTCTTAAATCAATTTCCTTGAATTCAATTTATTTTCCATTAGCAACGCTGTTCCAAGCCTGAGCAAATTCCTCTCAAGGTTAAAAGTCTGAACTCGTGCTCCGTTTCCTGCACAGCCTTGCAAAGGACAGACTGTTATGCCTGCAATACTAGTTACCCTGAGAGCATTTATACTAAAAGGTACAATATGCACTCACTGGCCACTTTATTAGGTACACCTGTTCAACTGCTTGTTGAAGCAAATATCTAATCAGCCAGTAATACATCATACCACAATGTCTGAAATGGTCTCCTGTTAAAAATTGCCCAGGTGCATCAGTTGATCCTGGTTGTTTCTGATTTATGTTGCGATGCTCACATAAGAAGTATTACTAGAACTGCGTTCTAACCATCTAGGTAACATAGCTAAGCTTCGGAAGGTGCTCTCCTTCCATGATGCAGAAAAACTAATACATGCCTTTATAACTTCCAGAGTGGGCTACTGTAATGCCCTCATTTCTGGTTGCCCAACCAGATCCTTACATAAACTTCAGCTGGTACAAAGTGCAGCAGTCAGAGTTCTTACAAATACTAAAAAACATTGATCATATTATCCCAGTTCTATGCTCCTTTCACTGGCTTCCAGTTAAGTCTCAGATATAGAATACTGCTTATAAAGCACTGAATGGCCTTGCAACAGAATACCTTAAAGATCTTCTGGCCACTAAGAACCCACCTCGCTTGTTTCGATCTCATGGAGCAGGATATCTGGTAGGACATGAAGCAGAAAGATCTACGGCAGGCTACAGAGCATTCTCTCATAGAGCTCCACAGTTGCGGAATAGTCTTCCATCGGTTGTGTTAGATTCAGGCTCACTCTCAATGTTCAAGTCTAGACTAAAATCACACTTGTTCAGTCTAGCTTATAGGGACTCTAGTTCTAGCTCTAGCTAACTGCTCACTCCCAGTTAGATCTGTAGTGTGAGGTGTAGAGCTGGGTGGGGATCGGTGCCATTGGCTTTGGATGATCTGAACTGTCAGTGTTGTCACTCTAGCTTCACACCCCCTTGTGTAATTGGAGTGCTGACGTTCAGGGACTCCTGCCTGCATTCCCACCTGCCTCTCCCACCTGCTTATGCTGCCAAAGCCTTATCTGCCAGAGTTTACACATCACACTCACCGAACTGCTTGTACTGCCTCTAGTCTCCCCTACTTCGGCTAATTTATTTCCCCTAACCCTCCTGGGTTTCTTCCTTATAGGGAGTATCTCCTTGCCTCTGTCACCTCTGGCTGCTCACTGGGGCCTTTGGGCGGAGATAATGTAAAGAGCTTTGAGACAATGTAATGTTGTGAAAATGCGCTATACAATTAAAACTGAATTGAATTGAACTGAATTAAAATCATGCAGATAGAGGTCAGGATCTTCAGTTAATGTTCACATCAAACACCAGAATGGGGAAGAAAGATGATTTAAGTGACTTTGAATATGGCGTAATTGTTGGTGTCAGATGAGCCAGGATGAGTATTTCAGAAATTGCTGCTTTGCCAGGATGAATGCACAATCATCTCTAGGGTTTACAGAGAAACAGAAAAACATCCAGTGAGCAGCGGCTCTCTGGGTGAAAATGCCTTGTTGATGTCAGAGGTCAGAGAAGAATGGGCAGACTGGTTCAAGCGGATAGAAAGGCAACAGTAACACAAATAACCCCTCATTACAACCAAGGTATGCAGAAGAGCATCACTGAACGCACAACACGTCAAACCTGGAAGCAGATTGGCTACAGCAGCAGAAGACCACACCGGGTGTCACTACTGTCAGCTACAAACGGGAAACTGAGGCTACAGTGGGCACGGGTTCATCAAAACTGGACAGTGGAAGACTGGAAAAACATTGGCTGGTCAGACAAGTCTAGATTACTGCTGTGACACTCAGAGGGTAGGGTCAGAATTTGGCATAAGCAACATGAAAGCATGGATCCATTCTGCCTTGTATCAACAATATGGGCTGCTGGTGATGTAATAATGTGGGGGTTATATTCTTGGGTCCTGTAGTACAAATTGAGCATCATTACATATCGGGTACACAGCCTACCTGAGTACTGCTGCTGAGCATGGCCCCCCCTTTATGACCACAGTCTACCTGAGTACAGCTGCTGAGTATGCCCCCCCATTTATGACCACAGTCTACCTGAGTACTGCTGCTGAGCATGGCCCCCCCTTTATGACCACAATGTACCCAGCTTTTGATGGCTAGTTCCAGCAGGATAACATGCCATATCACAAAGCTCATAACATCTCAGACTGGTTTCTCCACAGTCACCAGATCTCAATCCAGTAGAGCTCCTATGAGATTTACATCATAAAAGTGCAGCTGCCAAATCTGCAGCAACTACGAGATGCTATCATGTCAACGTGGACCAAAGTCTCTGCGGAATGTTTCAAGCACCCTGTTGAATCTGAAGGCAAAAGGTGTTCCAACCATGTATTAGCAAGATGTACCTAATAATGTGGCCAGTGGGTGTATATGGAACATGTAGGTAAGTATAAGATACCACATTACAAAACTCATTCAGTACGATGACCTAAAATCAGGCTTCCACATCATATGTTATGAACCAAAACTTGCGAAATCCTCATGTAATCCAACTTTACTTAAATTTCCAAAATTCAATAGAAATACTCAAAAACGTATCCCGTATCTATGTTTTGGAACTTTGCTCTTCATTCATACTATAAGATATTATGAGATACTATATGGACTGTAAGAATGGGGACGTGTAGGATGATGCAGGAAAACGCGTATAAATTCTTGATTTATTCCCTTCTGCCAATTCCAGAATGGCCGTATTTCTGCAAAGTGCACTGTCACACTGATGGAGGCCTAGTGTTAAAGCCATGGAAGAGCTCGAATTAAAAACAACACCAGCCATCAGAGTTCAGACTCCATCTTCATTATTTTGATTGCTTTGCATCGTCTACGAATCGCTGATGTCAGTCATCCGAGTAGCTAGCGCTAGATCCTACGGTCTTTCAAGTATCTTTCCTGTACATTGCCCTTCAGATAACACCTTCTCCTCACCCATATTGGAGTAAAATCCCTGTTCTGTCTGGCCATTTCCATGCCATGTGGGTCGGTCCGCCGTACCACCCAGAGCAAGTCAAGAATAATGGAGGAAATTCAGACCAAGGCGGCTGTAAGGCTGCAGCCATAACTGCCCGTGACTGTCTGTCCCGGGAACAAACATCAACTGGACGTTATGGGGAAAAAAAAACAAACACGCTTCGTTTTCATTGCTCCCATTGAATCACCTTGCTTCTATCAGAGCGATCTGCTCCATGATGCACACAGGAAGACTGTTCACCAAACACAGCAGGACAAACGGGACGGCACGCGAGGGCGTCGGTTGAAAGCAAGCGTGTCACTAATGGCAGGGGGAGTGTCATCAACCATAATAGTGCTCGTAGACACTGCGGCTTTTCTATTGTATAATCACATTAGTGCAGCCACGCGTTTGGAAATTACTGCTTGTTTACATACAGCCTCACCAGCCCAGCAGCAGAATAAATGGTATTACATCACAGGTTTACCCATCAGGTTATTCCTGTTTAGAAGTATCTTAAAAGAAAATTGGTGACATTATGTTAAGCAAAGCTATGAGATGGGGTGGCACTGTGGTTAGCGCAGGTTCCTCATGCCACTGGGACCAGGGTTCGAGTCTCCACCCTGTCTCCATGTGTGTAGAGTTTGCATGTTCTCCCCATGTCGTCGTGGGGTTTCCTCCAGGTACTCCGATTTCCTGCAACTGCAATTACTAAATTGCCCATAGATATGCATGTGAGTGTGCCTTGCGATGGGTTGGTGGCCCATCCTGGGTTGTTCCCTGCCTTGTGCCCAAAGGTTCCAGACCCCCTGTGACCCATGAAAGCTGCCTCAAAAAAGCTCTACATGCAACGGTAGAGCCCCTCCCCTCCAGCACGAGTCTACGCTGTCGGCAGCCGCCTACGCCATAGCTGGATGCAAACCCCCCCACGAATGTATCTGAAGGTGTCAGAATACAATGTTGGGCATGTAGCTATGTTGCTTTTGATGGCGTGGATTCTACGCTGAGTGTAAGTCAGCCTTAAGTCTAAAGCAGGGCTCCCCAAGTCCGGTCCTGGAGGGCCAGCATCCAACACAGTTCGGAGATTTCCCCCCTTTACGGCACCCCGGCTTGCACAAATGATGCTGCGATGAGGTGGAGGGTCCTTTTGCTCAGGATGCAGTGCAGGCAGGTGCCCCTGTTACCTCAGTGCAGTGTTACATAACCGTGGTACAGCAGTGCGGCCCCCAAAATCCCACGTGGACCCTGTGCTCTCAATACCAGCTGGCCGGGTCTCTCTCTCCGCCCTGCTGCTTCCTGGCTGCTCCGTGAGCTCCTGCGTGGATTTTAACCGCTCCTGTAGCTAAGGTCAGATATGGGAGGTGATGCTGGCAGGAGGAGGTCACAGCTGACCTACAGTGAACGATCCTCCGGTACAGCAAACACGAGCAGGCTGCATGAAACCACAGCGTGCCGGCTGATAATGCAGCGAATTGAAACTACGACTGGACAAAGGCTCAATTTACGCCACACCACGCCCCACGCAGCCAACTCTCCTGACGCTGCCCTTTTGCAAATGAGGGTTTGTTCTGATGGTGCAGACCGGGGTAAGAGGGATAGAAGGGAGGCTTTTTAAGAGAATTAAAAACAAAATGCTGAGTCTACAGAAGAACTGAAGGTCACGAAAAAGCTTCTCTTTAGAGAAATACTGGGCTGCTCATGGACAACAGACGCTATAATCACTAAGCAATTCTCTAGAACATTGTTTGGGGACATCACCCTAGGTTATCATTACTAGCAACTCATCATCAAACACCAGAGCTCAGAGCTGTTCAGCTCCATTTAAACAGGTCTTCTGTCGTTGAGTAAGAGGATGAAAAAAGAACGTGTCAGTGTGACAGTGGGGGTGGGGGCGTATCACAAAGCTCCCTGATTCCACCAAACCTTGTCATTGCGTAACTAAGACCCAGAACACCAAAACGTGGATTACTTCTGTGTTCGATACTGCGATTTTTGTCAGTCTTAGGAATAAATAGACGAGGTTCTGAGATGAGCCTCCCCTTTTGTCGGGATCTGTTTTTTTAATCGCTCGCTTGGGCACACAGGTCTTACCGAAGATGCGTTTGTGGAAGAAGAACTTCCCGACAAAGAGGCCGACGACGATGGCCACCAGCCACAGAAGCACTTTAACAATATTCCAGCCTCCGCCTGGGTACTTGTTCACAATGAACGAGAAGCAGTTGCCCACCATGGTCATGCGTGCCTGCGTATGGCTGTGGGAGACGGGGTCCTCAGCGAAGATGAGGAAGTTGAAGAAGGTCACCAGGCTGGCCACGGACAGCCGAGCCCACGGATGCTGGAAGTAGTAGCGAAATCGGGCGTCAATGTCCATCCTAAATGACCTCGGCCTCAGGCCACCTACGAGACGGACAGAAAAACAAACCCTTCAACACCATAATATTTTAAGGGAGGTTACAAAAAATAAAACAGGCAAGGGCGAGGTTCAAGCTTTATAAAAGCAAGCTGAGCTTAAATTATACACTCTTAAGAGATATGCTAGCATTCACTGTTCCTCCTCCCTGTAATTTTCATTTACTCTTCATCATAAAGGGACATTTCTTCAAAAGCTCTGTAAAGCTAATTTAAGAGCTACTAATCTTCTGGGGTTGGACCTTCCACCATCTGACTGTTTCCCCGTCAGACCCAATAATACCCCTGGAAAAGTACTCCCCTCCCCAATGCTACAAAGTAAACCTGGCTTATTTTTAAACCAGAGGTTGGGGGATGGAAGCGTAGTGGGTTCCACTTTAAACCTTGTTGTACCCCTTTAGCACCCATACGACTCCAAACCGTTCATGTGACCCAAAATTACTGCTTCCAGGAATACATGCTAGACCACAGCTAAGAAATATAGGTTACCTAAACGCTAGTTATGTGTGTCAGGACTGTGAAATTTCAAGTAGTATGATCTCGCAGCTTTAACATACAACTGATCACGAAGCTGAAGCAGGCAGAAATACTTCTTGATGGTGACTCACGGTCTTTATGGCCATCCCACGAACGGATTCCCGCACGGAGGGCGTCAGCAGAGACGATTTACATAGAGCAAACCCCGCCGACCGACTGGCGTTGATAACGAAAGCTGTCAGAAATTCAGCCTTGCACGCCGGCATAGCTTATTTACTCTAGACCACCTTAAGATCTGCCCCGATCCTTTGTCTAATAATAGAATGTATTAGGGTGGAGCTCAGAAAATGTCACTCTCCCGCTTTTGTTTATTATTCCAAGGCAAACTGTTTTCTGTAATTCCGAGGGGTGCAGAATACCGTGGCTGTTCTCCGCAAGCGTGTCCACGCCGCCCTACCCTGTCTCCCTGCATTTCTTCGGGACTACACCGGCGCCTTCTCGCGTTGCCGGAGGGGGCTGCTTGAAAGCCGTTGCTCCACCTCCTCCGCTCCCCCAAAAACAATGCGTCCGAACCGATTCTTTAGGCTGGCGGCAATGAAACAGGAATCCCGGTAATGTGTGACTGACATGCACATGCTGTGCGCCCAGCCGGGCAATGCGGGCAATGCGGTCTCCTGTGAAGCACCATGTGCGGACGACGCGATCGAGCACAGGCGCGGGCACGCACGCACATAAACACACACCGACCTGCTCTGCGCCAGCTGCACACCCCTCCCCACTCAAGCTGCACCCTCCGGACCACTGGAAAGATCCCATTCGCTGCTGTGCTGCCTCATCGCACCAAGGGAGCCGACGGTGCCGTAATAACCCAAATGCTGGGAGCCGCCTGGCTATTGGAGATGAGGGGATTATCCATGTGACCCGTCGTCCCCTAGGGCAGAGGCAAACCCCAGCTGCTCCCCACCACGGTGATGGGGTATGTGAGTGCCGGGACGGGCTGCTTCCGCTGATGCAGCTTACTCAGCACAGATTAGGCGCCTCGGTGCCGTGTGTCAGGGGATCTCAGGATATAGAGACTCATACCATCCATCCACTGGGACGGAAACAACACGTCAGGGCTTCCCATAGCCAGCTACAGAGGTCGCTTTCAGGCGTGTATATTTATTAGCAGGAAGACATTGATAAAGCTTTGCTTCGAGTGACCACGCAAAGCTCTTTCACGGAGTCAGCTGGACAGGGGTGTAGATGTTTTTTACGCCACCTCAAACGGAGATATGCTGGCATTGCTGTTGTGTCAGGTGCTCAGGCTGTCTTTATAGTTAATATGTAATGATTTTTTTTGTATTGTGAGGTTTACAAATGATACATCCTTACAAATCCAACAATTTACAGGATTCGGTGTAGCCATGGCAATGTATCATTATTATTATAAAATAAAAAATACAAGAAAAAGTAATAGATCAATATGGAAGAGTATCTGTATTTTTAGTTAGTTCTGTCAGGATATTTAACGTTTAACATACAAAACATTTAAAATATTTTAGAATGATTAATTGACAGCTAATCACACAGCACTACAAATGACTTATCCGTCAGACTCCGCTTTGCGAATCCAAAATAAGACGGAGGAGAAAGAACTCCGCATCCCGATTGTCCATGACACTGTTCTGAAGTCTTCCAATCGCTAGCGGCCGTCGAAACACGTGACTAGGTGACGTGGGGAGGCTGGGCAATAGGCAGCTCGTGTATGTCGCGGGGCTGCGCGATCACGTCTGGCGGCGTGGGCGCGGCAGCGAGGTGACGTCACGGCAGAGCCGGGTCGGGTTACTGTAGTCCCATTTCCCTCTTCCGTCTTCAGACCCTGTTCAGCAAAGCGGCCGACTCGAAAGGAAATAAGTACAATGTCCCATCAAACAGGCATTCAAGGTAAATGCGTTTACGGTTTTTTCTAGACGGTTCATGGCAAGTTTTTGAGTTTCGTCTGATGAAAACGTATGATTGCATCGCTTAACGTTTGGATTGGGAGCATGCAGAATTTGCCTCTTAGGGTGAAAGCCCTGTTGTTTCAGTATCAGCCAGTGTGCTTTTTCCTTAATAACCTGTGGAGTATCGCAGTAAAAAGGGTTTTATTGGCAATCCTGGCTTTTGTGCTTCTGTACAGTTATTTACAGGTAATCTGTCACTTGGTCAGTCGTGAGTAATGACCTACTCATGCTTCTGTAGCGAGATAGCTTCCTGATTGTTATAAGAAAGGTCATAAATATAGATAAATATCAGCACCTGCAGTAAGAATGAGCCGAGACAGCAGACAGACACGCCTAGGCGACCAGGGGCCAGCGACGGCCGTCAGGGGCCAGCGACGGCCGGCGGGGGGCAACCACGGTCGGCGGGGGCGAACGACGGCCGTCAGGAGCCGGCAGTTGTTTTAACTATCAGATTTCTCAGATTGAAAAAACATAGCTTATACTCAGAAGGATACAATAGATATTCGTGATGTTGAGGATATTGAAAAAAAATTACCATACCATGTAAAGAAGGGTGCCATGAAATTCCCTCATCTATAAAAAGATAACGTCTGCAAAGCTATTATGCTGAAAAATCCCGTTTGCAGTTTTGCTGTAACTTCATCTGATAGGGCTTCATTTAAAATAGGGTCGATTTTTGCTGTAGTTGCACGCCTGGTCACATTGCCATATCGACTTTGTCTTTAATATTGTAGTCATTTACTTATTAAGCTCACGGTATATTTAGGTCAGAGTCAGCTTTGTCAGAAATCATATAAAAGATTCTTCATTAATTTTTATGAAGTTGCTCATTTAATTTAACATTAGGATGCTTAACAGTATTTAGCACTCTACTCGGATATTAAAACATTTGAGCTCTTTTGTATATATTCATATTTACAATAACGTTTAACCTACACTTGTACTTATTGTCAATGACAAGTATGCTTGTAAACTCAAGAGTCTTGAATTGTGATTATTCACTCATTTTTTCCCCATTTCTGAGACACTAGGCTTGCAAATCATAAAATTTAGGACATGGTATAACTATTTAACGATTATGATTATGCTTTGGTGCATGGTCTGGCACGTTTAGAAAGAGGGGTGCATTCTGCATGCAGCTCAGTGTAGTTCACTTTTCTGAAATGACGAAAGCGTAAACTCCGGAAAAAAAGAAGGAAAAAAAAAACGCTTTTCATGTGTCCATTTATCTTACGACTCTGTCATCACAGCTGCTGAGGAGGTGAAGGAGATTTTCGCAAAGGCGAGGAATGGCGATTATCGGGTCCTGAAGATTGTCATCGAGGATGGTGAGTTTCTGCTCCTCCTGCCAGGCTGGGCCCCGCCCATTTCAGGACCCCCGCCCCGCCCACGCACATTCCCACCAATTAACCAATCACCCAACATAATTACTGCAGACCGTGGCTATTTTTATACAGCTGCTCCTAATGTCCTGCATTTGCTTCCCTGCAAGGGCACAGGCGACTGAGAAACACAAAGCAGCGTTATGACTGTTTCCGCTGCTCTCATTTCAGAACAACTGGTTCTGGGTGGAACGAAGAAAGCCGCTAAACAGTGGGACCAGGACTACGACTCCTGCGTCCTCCCTCTGCTGGAGGACGGGGTCCCATGCTACATTCTCTACCGGCTAGACTCCTCCAACAACCAAGGATACGAGTGGATCTTCCTGTCCTGGTCTCCCGACCACTCTGCCGTACGTGTTGCTTAGGAACGCCCGGAGAAACCTGCGTACGGCTTAAGCGGAACATTCCGTAGTCCGGAGCTAATGGGAGCAAGTTATGACTTGTTAGATTCTTCCTTGGCGGAAGATGACTTCACAGTAGCTGCCTGCTGCTGTCATTTACACTAGATTTGCTGTGTAGGTTTAATTGGGGGAAAGATTACAGGATTAGGACAGGTTTTTCAGATCATATTTATTTAATTTTGCAGATGCTTCTTTCCAAAGCAACATACGATCGAGAAGGCAAGTTCAGCCAGTCCCCAGAGCAATTGGGAGTCAAGGGCCTTGCACAAGGGCCCGATAGCGAAATCACTCTGCCAGCCGGGGGATTTGAACTGGTGATCTTCCGATCATGGGCACAGAGGCCTCGCCCGCAGAGCCACACACTGCCATCACTCATTCTGACTGCTATATTGGCTCTGTGACAGCAGGATCTTATGTTTATGTAGGGTTTTGAGAAAACCGATTGTTTGCAGGACCACTTGAAAGGGAGTCATTGTCTGCTTAAGCGCAGCGTCGAGCATCCGTGATGCTAATTTGCTGTTCAGTTTCCCCCAAAGGGGAAGACTGGCAGTGACGGCATAAGATTTTAAAGGGCAAAACATGTCTACTGCTTGATGTTTACTACCCAGGAAGAGACAGCTTAGCTTTGTGCCCAGTGCCAGCAATTAGGAACATTGCAGTCGGCCTCCGGGTTTACGAAGGTGGGGAACGTGTGTCTCACCCAATAGGTGCGACATAAGATGCTGTATGCTGCTACCAGGGCGACCGTGAAGAAGGAGTTCGGAGGCGGGCACATTAAAGATGAGCTCTTCGGCACTGTAAAGGTGCGCATTACACCAGTGTTATTTTTAAATAGTGAGGTTACTACTTGCAACTTTTAACTGAGCAACATGTCAACTGAGTGCACGACAACCAGAGTTAACTGATGAAGAAGCACATGAAGTTCAGTGCTTTTCGAGTAATTAAAATACACCCACTTTAGTCTTATCCTAATTTTTACTGGTAAAATCTGCAGTGTCTGGTCTTTGTCCTTTTGTCACTCATTTGACATAGGATTGGTTTGGTACCATTAAAAAGAAACCCTTAAAATTACAAAATTTTGCTGAGAAAAGTTCTAACACGAACCAGAGAGAACCTAGAACATTCGAGTGGAGGAACTTGGAACAAGAGGCCGCCAGCTGTATAATCTGAAGTATCTCATCCTGGGCTTTGGAATGTCTCTGTTCTCCTGTGAGTTTTCTGTGGATCTTTTTCCAGGATGACCTGTCTTTGAGCGGGTACAGAAAATACCTGACCTCTCAAGCTGCACCTCTCCCCCTGACTGCCGCAGAGGAGGAACTGAGACAGATCAAACTTAGCGAGGTAGCCGGTCACCCTCTGTATGCTCTGAGGTCACACCTGTACACTCGTTGCTCACTGCCTGTTCTCCAGATACTTATTTGTTCATATTGTCACACACACATTCACAAACATACTTGGTTCAGCACACTACTACTGTTCCCCATATATAATCACACGCTAACTTGCTTGCTTACATCTATGTAATAACACAGTACATGTGTGTATTAACACACTAACTTGTGCGCTTATAATTTAACACTCAGTCCCTTTCTCTCATAAACGTTTAGCAGTTAAACCTAAATGTCGGATTTTGTATGTCTGGCTCTGTGACAGCCAGACATCCCGTTTAGGTTCTCCTCTGTCTCATGCACCGTCTTTCCTAGTAGAGGTTCTAGATGATTGTTGAAGCTGTTCATTTAGCTGATTCAGAGGTATTGGCACTTCGGCTTGCAGAATAGCCCAAGGTCAGCCAGGCAGGTTATGCTGAGAAGAGATGATCAATCACGCTAAAGATCGCTGATGCTGGCTTGAGTGAAAGGCTTTTCAGAATTAAACGGTACTGGGCAGCTTGTGTGTGTCATAAACAGGAAGCACATTGGAACTGGGTTAAAATTAAGGCTGGTTTACCCCAAAAACTAAGCGACACCCACTGAACATGAACTGAATATTCATGTTTAAAGAGGCTGCTTTTCATTCTGACAGTTGAGTATCACTGCGGTATCACTGCATGGGATTTACATGTGTGCCCATCAGATGTCAGCGCCATGCTCTGATTGGAGCATTTATGATGTCACGTCATTATTTGATTAGCATTTTCATATAACCGAGATAGGAAAACAAATTGTTCAGACGCAGTGATTTATCCCAGCAACCTTTTTGTCTGTAGGTTTTAATTTCCTTAATCTGTGTCCCATTGCTACCTGAAGTTTCTTGTCAAATAGATTCTTGAAGCAGATCCATTCAGGATTTGCTGTCCTGGAGGGGCGTCAGTTGTTTGTACCTGTGTGTGATTATACAGTAGATCTGCAAGCATGGCAATATATGTGTGCACCAGGATAAATTTAGATCATTCACTGTATTCATTTACTCCATAAAAGGAAATAGCCAAGTTGACTAGTAGACACGCCTTCTGTTTTAAAAAAAAAATGTTTATAACAGGAAGCTGTGTTTGCATTTCCCCTGCAGTCAACAGCTGCTGCAGATCAAGAGGAAAGGATTTGGGATATGTGTCGTACTTTTAGCTGGGAGGCATTGTGTTTAGCAAGCAGATGGGAATGAGGAGGATGACTTTTGGGTCGTGGGGCAGCTACATGAAGAAGACGAGCTTCTGGGTCATTGCCACATTGCTCTGTTTCGCCTCCTGAGATGACGGCCCACCAGCCAAGCAGACATTGCTCTCGCAAGCAGCCATTTGTGTCCCACTTGCAGATCTTATACAGTCGTACCCGGACACCCCAGCAGCTCCTAGTGCCACCTGCTCTTTTCTGTGAGCGTGTGGCGTCGCAAAAACCACTGACCTTCTGCTTTTACTACGTAATCACCAGCGAGCCACTTTCAGAAGTGCTTCTCTATATTTATTTTCCAGTTCTTACTGACCCATGACGGCTTAGTTATGTTTGGCATCCTCTCTCTTAGGTGCAGACAGACATCAGCGTGGACACCAAACAGCAGACCTTGCAGGGTGTGGCTTTCCCCATGGACCGGGAAGCCGTTCATGCTCTGGAGCAGTTCAAGGAGAAGAAGTTCAACTATGTCCAACTTGTAAGGAAAACCCAGATCCCCTCAGTTTCTGAAAACGACAATAAGTGCCAGCCGTGCCCCTAGAGGAATATGGGGGGGAATGTGATTGGCCAGAGGAGCATGAGGGGGAATGTGATTGGCTAGAGCAGTGTGACTGGGCTTTGAAGCGATAGGTGACTTTACAGGAGTGGACCAAGAATCTGTGTCACCTGCAACACCTAGTTTAATGCTGGCTAATATTTCCTGCGCTTTTCTTTTTTTTTTGGTAGAACATTAAATGGCCCACAGTGCCCCCCCCCCCCACCCCCCATGGCAGGCTTATTTTTAGAATGTGGCATTAAAGTGCTTTGCAAGGCAGATGGGTAACATCTGGCCAGCAGAGTGCGTGTCTGGCGAAGCCTAATGGTGACTTTCCCGTGTGAAGTGACTGCTTTTTGCCGTTAAGCCTGTATATTTTTCACGAAAACACAATTTCTCTTGACCGGAGGGTGTCGCTTATTTTTTTTCCCCCCAACAGGAAATCGATTTTCAGAAGGAGAGCATAAAGCTGTCCAGCACGGCTCTCACGGAGGTCAAAGACCTGCCGAAAAGAATTCCCAAAGATTCAGCCCGTTACCATTTCTTCCTGTACAAGCATTCTCACGAGGGAGACTACTTGGAATCCACAGGTAAAAAGGGTCGACCTCAACGGCTTAGCGAATAGCTGTCGAACAAGGCATTCAGAATTTGTTTGTGGATTTGGTGCTTATTCCATTCTGGCGCAGGTGATGCCCCCTATAGTGAAGTTTTTGTTTTCCAAAATACCTCTTTGTGCTGTCATGGCAATAGGACAACTGTCTTTGCACTCAGGGATGGGAGGCAGTTGTCCAAAGTCCGCCTCTTGGGTTGGCCACACCGGATTTTGCTCGGAAGCTGTGATGCTTGGCAGGGCTGCTATTTTGACCTGATCTCACGTCTGAATGTTGCAGTCTTCATGTACTCCATGCCTGGCTACAAGTGCAGCATCAGAGAGCGAATGCTCTACTCCAGCTGCAAGAACCCGCTAATCGACATGGTGGAAAACAGCCTTCACATCGAAATAGCGAAGAAGGTAAGGATGTGGCAACAGGATTACGCAACGAAACGATTTTTTTGTACAACTTAAAACAGTTAATAAGCTGACACAAAATGTGCCGAAATACATCTTTTGGAAATGAGCGCTCCGTAGCATAATCGTGGGCTCATCCAACAGCGTAGAATCGACGTTGCGTCATGCATCACTCGTCTGACGTTGCTGATCTGACTCTCTCTCAGCTGGAGATTGAAAGCGGCGATGAGCTGACTGGTGACTTCCTGTATGAGGAGGTCCATCCCAAGCAGCATGCGCACAAGCAGGCCTTCGCCAAACCTAAGGGTCCCGCTGGAAAAAGAGGCCAGCGTAGGATGATTCGAGGTCCAGGGGAAGGCGAGGACGAAGACTGATCACCCCTCCATAATGGTTCACATTGGAACATTCCAGATAGTGTAAGAAGACATTTTTGAAATTAAAGCAACCCCTATATTCCCTTTATGAAATCCTCAAAGTCCACTTGAGATTGATCTATGCACACAGATGATAAACTAGGCCTAGTCAAACGTAAATTTCTACTTGCAGGTTGCTATAAGGAACGTACACCGAATAAGATACACATGAAATAGAGTAACAATGCATTCATTGTAGAGCTAAGACAGGAAATGCCATATTTTTACGGCTTTGAGACGTAACAGGAGCGTTTATCTTCACGTCAGGCTGAGGGCAGCCTTCAAGTCGACACAGAGAGCAGCCCACATGTCATTTTTTGTTTTTCTACAAACGGGACCATCCTGTTTTTATGATAGATTAAAAGGCTGTAAATAAGAGGAAAAAAAAAACAAAAATAAATAACATAAAATTACATGCAGCTGCCCCCATTTTACTGTGTATTTGGGAGGGGGGGGTTTGATACAGTGGCCCACGTTTTTTTTTTTTTTTTTTTTTTAAATATGTCCATGTCCTGTCTGTTGCTCCTTCTGTCACATGACCTCAGTGACCATACTTGTGGTGGAGAGGGAATCCGTTCTTCTTAGCTGTCCCCTGCATGTAACACGCAGTAAGCGTGCAGGCTGTCTCTACGTCCTCCCTGTGCTGCGGCGGGGGGGGGGGGTGCCCTGGCTGGAAAGATCCGCTGAGGAAACGCTTTGTCTACCGTCTCAAAAAACCACTCTGTTAGGGGAAGCTACTACCTTATGGATTTACGTGGTATCGTCAGGAATCAGTCTCAAATGTGTATTTTTCTTCTAAAATCAATTTGTTTTAAGGAAACGAATAAATAATTTAAATCATGTCTCACAGGTGTATATAAAACTTTTATTTGGTCAGGACGTGTTCCTAATGTTGTCACTTCCTCCTGTTTCTCCTTGGTAGTGAAGCCTCCCTGTGCTACTCCACATTATGCAGAAATACCACAAGACAGTGAAACGGTTACTTTGGTAGGAAAATACACTTTATTTGGTGATTCTTCGTAATGTTTCACTGCTGCTAATGTCTTCGGGGTGAGATGTGGTGTCTGCTGCCATCTGACTTGGCTGTTGCCCTTTACTCATTGCTCTGCTGCTTCAGCGGGAATGTTGTGAGGGCATTTTCGAGCTCCATCAGCACCTAACAGAGAGAGGAAACTTGTGTGCATTGTAATGGTTGTGAAGTCAGGAATGTCAGTGTGGGTAAAATTCAATGTTTCTGTGCCTTGAAATGAGCAAGTAAAATTATGCATGAATAACCATAAGTGGTCACTGTGAGATTTTACTGGCAAAGCTTCTCCTTCCACCAGCCCATCTCCTGGCTGCTTATCCTAATCAGGGTCATCGGGCCTGGATCCCAAGACAGGTAAACACCCTGAAAGGGATGCCAGTCCATCGCAGGGCGTTAACGTATCTCAACCAGCAGAACCAAAATATCCAATACTAAGGTGCGCCCTTCTAGGTCGATCTAGATCCTGCCACCCTCCTTTCTGTTACCATTTGAGGACATTACAATGGAGAACATTACAGCCGGCTCTTATTTGTCTTGCATGAGCACCTCAAAGTCATCAGTAGGGTGGTTCTGTGGAGGCTACGTGTTCTGTTACCATACTGAGGCACATACCTCCTTTATTTGAGGACGCCTGTTCTTCCTCTCGTTCAGACACTTCTTGGACAGCGAGTACATATTTTCCACTGATGTTTGGTGCCAGGGTCCCATCTTCTTGTCCACAAAGTCCTCAAGTGTCATTTCCTCATCCTCTATTTCGTCTTTCATTTCCATCTGTGACGAAGAACAAATTCAGCAAATATGGTGTCGATACTCTGAAAGCTGTGAAGAGGAGCACTAGTAATGTATCACCGCTATTGTGTATTTAAGCTCACGTTTATGTTACATGCCTCTCTTACCAAGAATGGAAGGCAGGAATTATGAAAGCAGAGGAGAAGACATCTGTATACTTACAAGAAGCTGTGGTTGGCGAGTGTCATCAGCCGGGGGAAGTCCAGAGATCACCTCTAACAGCACCTACCAGTAAGGTGACCCAGAATCAGAGCAAGAGACTAACTGTTCCATTGGCAATGTACTGGAAGTAGGAGAGACCCTTAGTCAATGAAACACTTCTGCTTCTGATGAAAGAAGGCTGAGTAGAAGGAAATGTACCACGCCCAGGCTGAAGATGTCGGACTTGGGCGTGATCTCCCCCCTCAAAGCCTCGGGTGCCATATAAGCTGTGGTTCCCACAATCTTCTCAGTCAGCACCGTGGAGGAGCTGTGCTTGGAAGAATTCCGCGTCAATCCGAAGTCTGAGAGCTTTGCCTCGAACGTCTCGTCCAGCAAGATGTTCCCACTGTGGAGCAGGGCAGAGGTTCTACTGCTGAAATGGCTACTGCTTCAGTACAAACTCTTTTCTGCTGAATCTACTGTATGATCAAATACTGCAGGTGTAACAATAGCCAACTGTTACACATTGCAGCCTCATCAGCGGTCCTGTTTGGTTGTGAAATGTACCAGAAAATTGCAAGAGCAGTGGCTCACACCTGTGTGTTTGCAGTGGAGACCTGACAGGGATAACCTCGATCATACTGGGAGGCTTACAACAAACGCTGCATCCATAGACCAGTCAGGATCATATATCGGGTACTGAACTTGCAGAGCAAGGCAGGGCAGTTATGGGCGGGTCGTAACAAAGGCCCATTCTCAATCCTCCAATGAAACATCAATCCCAGCAATCTTATCCAGAAAGGGCCGTTGGGTATGCTAGTTACTGTGTGTGGGTTTTTGCTATAACTCCCTAATAAATTACAAATTAGAGGACTGGTTGGCTGAAGAGTCCTCACACCTGGGTCTGAACAGCTGACCTAAAGGTTATCCCAAAAACCTGCAAACACACTGGAGGCTGTATGCTTATGAAACAGTCGATTACAGAAACTGTATTCTAATGCAAATTACACACCAGAACACATACATAGGGAAAGTAGCAGCCTCCTCTGTAAGACCTGACCACAATTACCACAGTTAATTGTTTTGGCCAAGGTAAGAAAGTACCTCTTCACATCTCTGTGGATGTGATGGTTACCGTGTAGATATTCCAGGCCTCTCGCTGTTCCTACGGCAATCAGACACCTCCTAGTCCAGGAAAGAGGAGAACTCCCACCCTGCGGAGGACGTTTAGACATAGTTTGGAAGAAGGTGATGCACAGTTTTTGCAAACGGGACACGCTGCTTCACTATACTAAGTACTTGCTAAGAGTATTTTTGAGTGTGTGTTTTTAGATGTTCAAGGGAGTAAGCTGCACTACACTCATGTTCACTAGGTGACTGGTCAACACGGAGGAACAAATCAGCACTTACAAGGCAAGCCAGTCTGTCCAGCAAGGAGCCATTGCACATGTAAGAACACACGAGACAAGGATGGTCGCCGTCACAAGAAAAGCCAACCATGTCTAAAATATTCTTGTGTTTCAACCTGGTACAGAAGAGTTGAGACATGTCAGATACTTTATAAAAACACTGAATATAAACTGCTGTTAACACGTCACATTTAATAAAATGGTATTTATTCATTTTGTAGCTCTCTGAGGCTCCTGATGGGATAACCCATTATTCTTTTAATATTACCAACAAAAACACAAAAAAAGCTTCTTGTGTAAAACCAAAGCCACTACAGATCTGAGTACGGCCACCTGTGTTTGCAGAAGAAGGGAATGGCCACCTACATCTGCAAAGTCTGGACCTCTTGTTTGAACTGAATTTTCAGTTCCTGGGGAGAAATGTCACCCATCTGACAGAGAAAAATAAACAGATATGTAATCTGTTAATAAACAGCCAGTTTGACTATGATGTGATAGTTGCAGCTGGGTTTGAGTAATAAGTAGCTAGAAATGACTCTCTTACTTCCCAGACCTAAATGTACGTAATCAAACGAGGCACGAGTCAGCGCCTTATGTTGAATTTCGGAACTCACACAGCTGAGTTTCTTGACGGCCACATCTGCCCCATTGAAGCAGCCCCGATACACCACACCGAAGCCTCCTGCCCCAAGTCTGCTTCCGCCCTCCAATGCAGGCCTGTCGTTGAAGTTCCCGGTCATCTGGAGCAGCTCCTGAAAAGAAAACCCACGGAACCCTGGACGCCCTGGAACAGGGGCGACGCTCTGGTTAAGGCAACAGGGACTGAGAGAAAATGCCTCCCCGTCATGTAAAAGTTAGTGCTGCTATCTTGTGGTAGTATCAGAAACCCCATTCAATGAAACAAGCTCCAAATTCGTATTTCAGTTCAGAAGCAAACCACGATAATGTTGTCCAAAAATGCACTCTGAATTTGAGGCACATACAAACTTAAAATGAACATAATCAAATATGTAGTTACTTCAATTCACTACATAAACATATAATTCCACAAATTAATAGCAGTGATAAAATCGCTGGCCTAAAGAATGCCTGAGCATTAATCTGAGCTGGTCTTTTACATACTCGAGTCACTGGGTTGATCCTCATCTTCCACCGGCTCTTGAGAGGTTTGGGAGATCTGCAGATGTTCCACTGTGCCGAGTGGGACTGTCACCTCAGCGGACTCCTCTCTTCCTGGGACAGGAGACCATGACGCTGGGATCCTGGTGACTGCATCAGTAGTGAATAGAATTCATGCATTTTCCTGAATCTGTATGTCTGTGTTTATGTTATACAGAACTTAAGTTTCTTCTTCTTACCATTGGTGGCAAACCTTGTGTAAACTGGAAATACACATGAAATGTGTCTGAAATTTGTCATAATCTTTACAGTTAATGCCTTAGGTCACATGGCATACTCTGGGATGACCTAAGTTGCTTAAACATTTCAGCTTACCTGGGAGCAAAATATCGGCTGCTGCCAGAAGATTGTTTTTCTCTAAAATGTCCACCAAGTCTCCCACTGTGCAGTTAGTGGTGCCCCAATCGCACAGAAGTTCAACTGTGGGGCTTTTTCCTGAAGCCACCAATCCTTCAAACCTCCTGCAAGTGACAGCACAGAACAACAATGAAATATATTACCAAAGGTTATGCCTATATTTTGTAATTCTTGGGGCAAATGCATCCAAGGAAGAGGAATGACGCGAGAGCGTCCTTTGGGCTACCTTGGCACACCATACTGTAACAGTAAGCGCGCCCCCTGCTGGTCAGTGTGATTCCCGTAGCACTGAACGACGAGCATCGCTAACACTGCACATCTTTATATTCTAGTACCTTAAATGATTTTGACTGTATCTCGGCTCTCCTGTGGGTTTATAAATGTTGACAATAACTTTCTTCCAGTTATCCTGAGGATCCAAAAAGTCGGACAATTCGCAGAGTTTTCCATAAGTCAGATTCCGGACAAATGTAGATGGGGTTATTGATTTAGCCATCCTGAAAATGAAGTATGTTGATTTCATATTAATAATTTATTAATTCAACTAATTATACATATTATTAACTGCTAATCAAGTGCGCATTTACAACAGAAAATAATCTCAGCATTAAGTATTTAACTGATCCATTTCCCAGAATTATTCGCAAGTCAAGCAATCCGAAACTATTATTGAAAATGTATTCATTTCCCACATGATTTTGATACAATTAATAAGAACTCACCTTTAAAATCACAGGACCATAAAAAGCATTCACTTTGTTCAATACTGCTGCTAAAATCTCCATAATCTCACAGAAAACAAGGATTCATCTCTTATTGAGTAACTTCCTGGCCAAAACGGTTAAAGTGATTTTTGTCGACATACAGAAACTTTTGACCGTCACCTTTAATGGTATTAGACACGTGACGCGGAAGTAGTCCGACAGCACTCTGCTGTACAACGTGCAGGACGGGCACTGTGGCTTCCGAAGCGTACAGGACGAAGCGAACGCGTTCGTTTTACATTTATCGTTTTTCTTATGCCTAGTATTGAATTACACGTGATGTTGTATCTTCAAAAGGAAAATGTAGAGATTAAATAGCACAAGAAACGTATTTTGTTTGATACTGTCAAATGTATGGGGTTCCTTGCTTAATTATAAAGTTAACCAACTGCATACAAGAAGAGTGTACTTTGTTTTGGATAACATCGATACTGTTTAGTGATCACATAAAAAGGACTAAGTAGAAATGACCTGCAATTCCGTATCTTGTTTTATTTCAAACCACGAGGGTTTCCAGGGAAGCATAAAAAAAATCACAAGTGACTTTGTAGTGACTGAGATTAATATAGACGGGCAGATGGTGTATGCAGAAAGTTTGGCCAAGTCCCATTCGGAACCATTATTATGTTCTGGTAACCGGCAGCGGGGCCGTAATTATGAACCAAAGATTGACCAAACCGAAGGCTCTGCATTGACTGACAGCAGCAGAGAGGAGAGAGCATCACAACAGGGTGTGAGCGACCATGCCTTCTCTGCATGTGTGAATGTGTGGGAGCAGCATCATGATCTGGAGCACATTCTGGGCCGTTCGGTAAATGATGAACTTGAGAAGTTTGCCATGGAAAACAGTTTGTGTTATCATAATGCCGGCGAAAATCCAGGCAGGGAACACATATCTCTGGGTACATTTCCAGATAAGCACCAAAGGGCGAACGTGCATCGTGCTGTGCGACAGTCCTTCCCTCATTTAATGACCATAACCACCAAAAACGAGATCACAGTAAAGCAAAACCCCGATTACAAAGAGCTTTCCTGCCTGGTTTCGGAGGAAGAATCGCAGGACTTCTTTAGGTTTATAGACGCCAAGGTTCCCGATTCAGTCTTTACTTTCAAGAGTGACGACAATAAAGAGCACAGGAAAGCGGTGCATCATTTGCTCAGCAAGCGTTTCGGTAAACTGGTGGAAGCGAAAAGCTTCACCGGCCTTAATAGCGGTGAGATGCGAGGGGCGACGGTAACGGTGCGGTTCAGGGAGCGGAAGAGGACGGCCGCCGACTGCGTGGAAGAAGACATCGTGTATACGGGCAAGTCAAGATCGCATTTTTACATTTTATCCAGGCACCCTTTCATTCCTTTTTTCAAAATGTTTTCAAGTCTCATTTTCCTTTCAAGTTAGGTAAAAGGTCAGGGTTGCCGACTCCGGTCATATGGCTGGAGTGAGATTTTTAATTTGAGACAGTCCTGCACACGTATTTCCATGTATGTAAGAGTTTTATCACCTTGAAAATAGTCTGTAGGGTTTGCAAACTACCCCAGCGCTTTTGATATAGGTAATTCTAGCTTTATAATTTAATAGATATATAGATTCGCCGTAAGATTTCTTGGGTGAGTGTGAGTTTCATGCCAGCGATAGTTGGCACCCTGAAATGTGTTTTCTCTTTATATGTGATTTACTCTGCTGTAATTGTGATGTATTCTGCTTGTAACTTCCTGCAGCCTTTGTTCTGAAGAAGGAGAATCTGGAGACCCTGGAGGCTATAAGCTATATGGCTGCATCTCTGGGTGTGATGTCATCAGATTTCACCTACGCTGGTATCAAAGACAAGAGGGCCGTCACTTACCAGTCCATGGTTGTGAAAAAGATCTCTCCTGAGAGGTACACCAGCTGCTTTAGACATTCCAGAGACGTGTATCTGTGGTAATCTGATGTATCATAATTGCCTTTAAGATGACACTGTGTGTGCCGTACGATTTCAGAGAAAAACTCCTACTAATGACAGCTTTGCTGTTTAAGCTATGAATTCCCAAACATGCTGTTTAGTTTTTTTTTTTATTATTTAGATGCTGTAATAGTGAACTAAGGTTTTAACTGAAACGTTTTTTTTTTTGTTTAAAATCCCAAAATGGGTATTGGTTCACTAATGTTCTTTCTGTAACTTCATTACTGTTGAAATGAATAAGGTTGCGATTAACCAGGTTACCGGTGCGTGTCTTCTTTTATATTATTAATTAACAAAAAGACAAATAAACACACATGCACACAGTATCACACAAAGGCTGGGCAGCTAACAATAAGCGAATAAGTAGTGAATAAGTCAAAATCATATTTATATCCTTAAATCATATTTATATGTGGGAGCGGGTAATAGTGTCGTGTCAGTAATAGTGTGTGTGTCTTCATTGGATACAGACTGAGAGAAAAGTGTCCTGACTTTGAGAAGAGAGGGATCTGGCTCTCCGGCATCCATCCCGTGTCCCAGCCTCTGAGTCTTGGGAGGCTGCGGGGGAACCATTTTGACCTGGTTGTTAGGGACCTGAGGCCACACTGCACTGATCTGAGATCAGACCTGGCTCAGCTGGTGGACGAGGCAGTGGACAACATAAAGGTAACTCAGATGATACGAAGTGATCCCATGAACGTGTGTAAGCGTCTCCATCCTGTGACGCTGGCAGTGTGACACCGGCGAAGCAGCGCCAACTTGGGAGAGTGTTGAATGTGCTGATGAAATCCCTCATCATCCACTACGGAAAATGGCTGATCGCCCACCGCAAACATCTCCATCGTTTTAGTAGTTACGTCTTTAGCTCTGGTGCAGCTGAATTTGAGTTGAAATATAGACACGCAATATTTAAATATACTTGTTTGTTTTTGTGTGGGTCTCCTTGTTCTTTCAGATAAACGGCTTTGTGAATTACTACGGTCCACAGCGGTTTGGTACCGGTCAGACTGTTCAGAGTGACCGGGTTGGACTTGCTCTGCTTAAGCAAGACCTGGTACGCTGCTTATTCCCTGCAAATTTTCTACAATCAAAGCCTGTTATTTTGTTGCATTGTCATGGAAAATAAAACTGAATTAAGACTGGTCTGACGTGTAATGAATTTAATAATAAGAATATCCTTTTGCATCAGTTACTGCAGAAAAGGTTTTTCGTCACTGTATTTCATTGAGTTAATCATTACTGCCTAGTCTCGTCTGACACAGTATGAAGACTTTTTCATTTGCCCATATCTCCTAGGTAACGGCTATCCGGTTGTTCTTTACCCCAGAGGATGGGGGGGATGACCCCTCGAATAGGGCCAAACGCCACTTCCTGGAGACAGGCGAGTTGCGCCGGCAGCAGTCATGTGTCTGAGGAGATACTGTAGAGAAAGAAGTCATTATTGACATTTGAGCTTTTCAATAAACATCAGATTTCACGCACTGACCTCATCGAGCACTGGTCAAACACCGTTTCGTTTACAGCCATGTTTGCCAGGTGTGGTTGTGGTAAACTGGCTCCCCCTGGTGGCTCTGCGTTGATCCTCTCGTCCGCCGGTTCCCAGGTAACGCCAAGGAGAGCCTAGCCCTGATGCCGGAGCAGAAGCCGCGGGAGAGGCTGCTTCTCCGTGCTCTGCATCGCTACGGGCCGGCGCAGGACGGCTGCACGCGCGCATGGCTCAGCCTCCCTCACGGCATGCGCGTCTTCTACACGCACGCCTACTGCAGCCGGCTGTGGAACGAGGCCGCCACCTACAGGCTGAGGCGGCTAGGACGCCACGTTGTACAGGGCGACCTGGTTTGGGAGGACAGGGAGCAGGGAGAGGGAGGGGAACAAAGCGCTCGTCGGGTAAGGGACCAGCGACCTCAAAACAGTCCAATCGTATTCAGTGCCTTATTTGGCTGAGCAGCTGGTCTGATGTGTATTGCATTAAATAATTAATATTTCCTTTTGCAGATATATTTAAATTCAGCCATAGCTCTTTGGGTGTGGCTGTTGCATATTTTTTTCCAGTGCTCATGGGAGTTTCTTTCAGAGGTTGTTTCCTTAGCATTATGAAGTGAAGAGATTAATTGTGATTGTTGACACACCACAGCACAACGACGAAATGCATATAACCCATATGTGACATTGTGACATAGTAGGGAGCAGTGCTTGGGGGCGGTACCTTGCTCAGGGTACCTCAGTGGCACCTTGCTGGTTAGGGATTCAAACCAGTAATCTTTCAGTCCTAAGCATGCCACCATAACCATTAGTCCACCACTTAATGTATGTGTGTAAGTAACCCTTCAGATGTTATTGATGAAAATTTTTAGCTTTCTGCATTGACCTATTGAGTGTGATCAACTCCAGTTTGGAATATCCATCATAGATTAAACAAATTTATCTCTGTAACCTTGACTAGGCACCATAGAAATGGGACAGTCTAGTCGGCGATAGTCCTGAGTTTTGAAAGCTCTATGGACCCATAAATGCACATGTAACGCAGAAGCTCAAATAAGTCAATGGCCATTGTGCTTCATCTGTTTGCTAGATTCATGTGGTTTCGGCCCTAGAAGCAGCAGATGGCGTTTATTCACTCCGACAGGTATGGACCCAGTCTCACACACACACACACACACACACACGCACAGACACACAGACACACACACACACACAGACACACACACACACGTTGTCTTGGTTGTAAACATCCTGCCACCTCAGCATGACAGTGCATTGATGCTGTTTACAGGTTGTTCTGCCAATGCCTGGAAACACGGTGAAATACCCAGAAAACATCGTGGGTGACTGGTACCAGGAGAGGCTGGCGTCTGACGGATTGCAGGACTGCCGGTTCAGAGTGGTGCCTTTGAAGCTGAACTTGCCTGGCTGCTATCGCCCCCTACTGGCCTATCCCCAGAACCTCACGCACAAACTGCAAGGGCACAGTACATCTCTGGAGACCCAGGATTACTCAGACCACGCCACTGTTCCTCATCTCACTCTGTCGTTTGATCTGGATTCTTCCTGCTATGCCACGGTCTGTCTCTGGGAAATCATGAAGTATGAGCTGTAGCATCTTGCACAGTTCATACTATCAGAACTTACTGTTGAGGTTTTTCAGATTCATTAGATACAAGAAGTCAAATGCTGAATGACGTTCAGTCTCCTTTTTCCAGTTTCTAAGATTTAGAATACTGCCCTCTTGTGGTAGAATACGGGTCAGAATTTATCTGAAGGATCTGACATAAGATACTTTCTGGAAGTGTTCCTGGGAATTTAGTTTTTGATCTTTTGGAATGACCTTATATTGGCAGCTGTAACTTATAAAACCCCCCAGAAGACATTTGAAACTATATTATGATGTGCAGGAGAAGTTTTTTGTAAAGAGGTTTTGGTCTCACTGTGTCTCAGAAGTTCCTGATTAGAATCGTCTTTTAAACAACCAGAACTGTTTAATCATGTATTCGGTTCATGTATATTAAATATTTGGTTCTTCTGATATTTCAAGAAGCTCTGTGATTTATTCAACGTTCTTTTATGGAGGGTGGAGTGTGCTTGGGTGGTCCTAGGACTCTGGTAAGATCAACAGCAAGATGAGGGGCCTATTGCCACCTGGTGGCAACTTTGTGCACAACAACAAAGCAGTTTCATGGTGGAATGTTGCACAGTATATAAGTACAGTCGAACTTCGTTACAACGTACCTCGGGGGACATTAAGAATTTGTACGTTATAACCATAGTACGTTGTAA
>JAODLC010000001.1:5083344-5102710 GCA_026781145.1 Hippopotamyrus pictus
GAAGATGAGGCTGTACGTTGTAACGAAGGTCAGTTTGCCTATTTTCCTCTGAAAATCATACGTTATATCGAAGTTTATTTTTATTATTATTAGTTTTTATTTTTCATGTCAGTTTCATAATTCCTCACTCCTATGCACAACAGCATCGCCTGACACCCCAAACCGTACGTTTTTAGCTTTTTTCCCCTCGTTTTTTTTAAACCGAAATCGATGTTTATTCCACATGGGAATGCATGGTAACCTTTCGCTAACATAAGAACTGTATTAAACTGAGGAGCATATATATCTGCAAAAATTCCAACACTGTCAGTATTTTATATAGAGCGCCATTAAAATGATTAATAAAAGGCAAGCGGCCAAAATCGTCCTGAAACGGCTTCCTTGGGTGCGATCATGATTCGTACGTAGAATTAGAGAGATTTGTTCTGCTTTTGTTGTTAAAAAAGGGGTGTGCTTTTAAAAACCAGTTTGTTGTTGGCCATAAACAGGTAGGCGCAATGTTTGTGGTGTAAATATGTTGCATTATGGTGCCAAAACCCTTCAAAGGGAACTCCGACTTTGGCGGAGGCAGCTGTCGCGCGGGTCTTGGCGCGTAGCCCTTGCACCTGCGCGTGAGACTCCTTTGAAGTGGGTCCCAAATGCACGAAGCTCACGCGGGGCCGCGCGAGTCGCACGCATGCGCCTGGTGCAAGGGGCCGGTGGAGGTGGGTGCGGGCGAACGTCACTAGAGACGGGGAGGTGATATCGGCAGGGTGACAGCGACCGACAGGTTACTGGCTTGGTGACATGATGCGTTCATAATCTTAAGTTGTAACAAAATTAACTCCTGGTACTCTTTACAGAATTTACACAGTTTTGTCATTTTTATGCCAAGTCTCTGTCACTGGGTTAAGTTCACCTTTGTGATTTATTGGTGTTTGCTTTCTAAAATATAATCGCAAAACTGCTTAGGTCAGGGGTCTCCAACTCCAGTCCTGGAGAGCTACTATCCAGTAGGTTTTCTATCCTACCTGGCTTCTGATGAGCCACATCTGTGCTCAGGTAAATACCAGGAGCAGGTGTGGCTCATCAGAAGCCAGGTAGGATAGAAAACGTACTGGATAGTAGCTCTCCAGGACCAGAGTTGGAGACCCCTGGCTTAGGTTAACCAATATGTTTCAATCTGTACTTCCCGTTAATGCACATAGGTGGCAGCAGTGACTGCCATACCTTCTGCTGTGATATAAAACCATCCCGGACTGGTGTCTGAAAACATGGAAGGAACTGAAACTGGCACACATTACCTGTAGCCTCCATGTGCTAGACTGGTCTCCAGTCAGAGTGAACCCCTGCTAGTTCCCTGTGCTGCCTGAGCTCCAGGCCCTCTATTGACCCTCAAGTAATAAGAAATTTGAAGAAATGAAGCTAGAATTAGCTGCTGCACATTTTGGAATCAGTATTTTATGGACCTTTTAAACCTGAGATAATGAATCAGTAAGAAATATTAAAATATAAAATTTTGTGTCTGCTAAATGTGATGAACTTTTTTACAGCACAAGGTGTAAAAGATTAAAGTTGTTTCTGTTGCTAAAAGCCTTGATTTCTGTAGACTGCTTGTGTGTTTTGCAGGTGAAGTGAATGTTGGTATGTGGGTATCTGGAATGATGTAACACATCTGGTCGTTCTCACACGTCTGGAGCAGCTGTTTCCCTCACCCATGCCTGCGTCACATGACCAGTGACTGACATTCTTCTCTCTTTTCCCCTGAACTGGGGGACTGCGGGTCGGGGGCCCACAGTCGTGGCTGTCAGCGTGGTTCCTGAAGGATCGTTTACGAAAACGCATCCAGTAAGACGGGTACAATCCCAGCATGCAGTGCTGCTGTGGCTCTGCTCTATCGGTAAATTCTTTGACTACATTAAATTATCCTGTGGTTTGGCAGCTTACTGAACGTGCATATGGTTCCGCGTTTAGCTGGAACAGATAGGACAGCTCACTTTGCTCAAACAGGACCCAGCTAGGGGCCGGAGACTGCAAGCTTTTGATTACTAAAATTCCATTGACAGTTCTGACAACACAATACAAAATATACAGGTACATGCACAGTTATTCCATATATACATGCTTTGCATGGCCTTCAGTACGTTTATCCAGAGCCTAACATTCTGCCAGGACTAGTTCACTGCTGCATGTGCTGGGTGTACATTATTTTTTTTCTTTGCACCTCCCTAAAATTGACCAAATTATCTCAAATAATCTGAGGTAATTCAGCGAGCCGAAACAGGGACTACAAATGGTGTGTGACATGTTTGAGCGGGAGGGAAAAGGTGACTGTGGTCCGGGAGGTTATGAGAGTCACTCAAGCATCGAAAGCAACGTGCTGCCAAGGTATGTTCAGGTTGATTATTAAAAAGATTGTGAACAAAGTAATGTTTTCACAGGGAGCCCGCCTGCTAGGCTTTTCCATATCGCCACAGGTTACCAGGCACAGGTCAAAGGTCATCTGTCCTCTGGTGTAAGTGTAAGTGCAGATCCTTGTACCACAGACTAGTTCTGTATGAATAGTCCTGTGCAGCTGTAACAGCCACATTTTATTTTCCTATGTGAAGAGTAGTGATAATCACAAATAGTGGTTCTCTTAAAATTCCCATGTAATTCTTTACATTTATAAAACTACGTCATAAAGTTTTAAACTTTAAAATTGAAATGTGATTCAGTCTTATCACTTCAAAGCCTGAAATGAGCCACATTGCTTATGGATGTAATTGTAGTTATGCTTAGCAGGTTAGATATAATAAATTCAAACTGCTGCTCCTTTTGAGATAAATGCCAGGGCATCAGGCTACCAGCCCTATTCTTGTCAGAGATCCCCAGGGATCTTTTATGACCTTAGAGAGTCAGGACCTCAGGTTTACATCTCACCCAAAGGATAGCACCATTTTTACAGCACAATGCCCCCTGCACTGGGGCACTGGGGTCCACACAGACCCCAGGATGGGCTAACCTGCTGTCCAGTGTCCCCATTGCTGCATTTGGGCATTAGGACCCACACAGACCACAGGATAGGCTTTCCTGCTGTCCAGTGTCCCCATCACTGCATTTGGGCATTGGGATCCACACTGACCATGGGGTGGGCTATCCTGCTGCCCAGTGTACTCATCACTGCCTTTGGACATTGGGATCCACACTGGCCACGGGATGGGCTAACCTGCTGTCCAGTGTCTCCGTCGCTGCATTTGGGCACTGGGACTCACACAGACCACGGGATAGGCTATCCTGCTGTCCAGCATACCTGTCACTGCATTTGGTCATCAGGGTCCACACTCTCCACGGGATGGGCTATCCTGCTGTCCAGCATACCTGTCACTGCATTTGGTCATCGGGGTCCACACTCTCCACGGGATGGGCTATCCTGCTGTCCAGTGTACCCGTCACTGCATTTGGGCATTGGGATCCACACTGTCCACAGGTTGGGCTATCCTGCTGGCCACACCAACACCTCTTCTAGCAGGAACCCAGATTTCCTAGTTGGTCTCCCATCCAAATATTGCCAGGTCCAAACCTTCTTAGTTTCAGGCGGATTACCTGGTCTGAGCTGCAGGTGGTGTGGCTGCTGTCCTTTCATCCCCAGAGTGTGCCACAGAGTGGTCCTGGCCTTCTCCTCCGTCCAAATAGCAAACAAAACATTTTGTCTCCATCCTCGTTGGGATTTTAGGAAGAGAGGTCTGCTGTACCTCCATAGTTGCCCCCCGAGCTCTGAATCTGCATGTCCCCCCATAGAGAATTCCCTCTCACTTTGAACTGGGATCATTTGTGAATTCCTGTGACACTGATGGCTTCTCAAGATGGCAGGGGTGTTTCCACTTACGCCCAACGTCGCCTGTTAATGGGGGGAGAAACCCACAATTGTTTGGAATCATCTGACTTTGAGGAGCTGATTGCAGGCTCACATGCCCAGAGAGGGTGTGCTGTGCGAGTGGAGGTGCCTGGGGCACATGCTAGGGGCCCCCCAGGATGCTCTCCCCCAGACAGCTGTGGTTCTGAGCAGGGCCAGTGTTCCACCTCTGGTCCATCAACTGAGGAGTTTGTTTGATCTGATGCCTGCTCAATGCTACAATCATCCCCAGAGTGTGCCGCAGGGCGATGGGGGCATCTCGACCCTCTCATCCATCCGAATAGCAAAAATACATTTTGTCTTCAAAGATGATGCCTCCCAGATACAAAAGTCTGCTTATCTCTATGTGGGAGGCAGTACGTTACTTAGGATTTGAGAAGTGTGTCACCTAGAACAAAAAACAAAAAAACAGTATGTTTCTTAGAGCTAAAGAAGTATTTTGCCTAGAGACGGAGAAGCATTATGTTGTTTAGAACAAGCAAAATCATTTGCCTAGAACCAAAGAAGCAGTGTGTGCCTTACAGCTTCAGTGGTAGCATGCTGTTTGAAGCTGTAGTATGCTTGTCGTTCCCATGTGTCTTGGTTCTATTTTCTGACATCTATCGACTTAAACTGATTCGGAGTACCATTCATCACGACTGCGATGTCGCGCCCATTACAAAGTATTAGTCAGGAAAGCCCAGCTGGTAAGCAACACTGCTCTCGTTTCAGCGATCACGTTTCCTCGGAACTGTTCCGTGTCCCCTGACGGAATGTCACACATCGGGACCGTGATGGAACAGGGGAGTCGGATAGCCCGGGAACAGGTGGAGAGATATAGATAGACGCACATGCTCTGTGGAGGACCCCTTAGCATCTGTTCTGGAAACCCATACAAGGATCCTTATCCAGCTCTGGACAAGTTTGGGAGTGAGGAGGAGACATGTTTACCTCCAGGATTACCGTGGCGAGTGATCAAAGGACGAGTAACAGTGTCCTTGGCCAGAGAGTCGTCCACATGCACTGCTTTGCTGTGGTTAGGAAGCCCTTCAGCAAAGGGGTCTGAATGACATTCACTCAACGATGGCCTGCACTTTGTATAATATTAGGAGTCTTCTTATTAAAATAATTTGCTGGTAGCAGAGAAACAGATGATAACCATTCCTTTGTGGATCATTGGGAATTTAATCGAGTTTGCCACTTGCGCCCCTCGCAGGAACGAATCTGGACCGAAATCTGATCAAGATGCATTATTTGTAGCTCCTCCAGCTCTACACAATGCATTAGGTGTGCTCCACTCTTTAAAGACATGTGACTATGTCTCAGTGCTCCTTCATGTGTGTAAATTTTATTCGGTGATCTTTTGCCCATCTGCTCTCAATGATCAGTAATTATGGCAAGTCCTGTCCTCTTGGATGTAGGACTCCGGCCAAGACGAAGAGGAGGGATGTGTGTGTGTTTTTTTTTAAGGATCTCCTCACTCAACAGCGTTACAGTGACTCCTGTGTTCACCGGGTCAGTTCTGTCCCACAGCTTGGCAGGCTGCACCGTTGAGGTAATGGCATTATAACTTTAGTTCAATTTTATAGCTGGCGAAGTGGAAAAATTTTGGCCCCTTCACCCGAGATGACACTGCCCCCTGGGGCCAGATTTAAAAGTACCTCAGCTGGCATGATGGCCTTTCCTCTTTCTTAGCTTGCCTGACCTGGCATCTCATCTTTTTAAGGCTGTAGAGCCAATGGCACAGCCGTATATCGACGTGTTTTTTCATCTCTTCTCATCCTGTTGCATCCAGAGAATACAAATAGGTCAGGTGACTGGAGAAAGTCCAATTTGGGACAATGATTGGTTCATTTGAGCCCCCTGCGTCTTATTTAGGGAGATCTTGTTCTGTCCTGAGAAATCTAATAGGTTAAATGACAGGGGATGGTCAGATTTTACTTATGGGACATTGGGGAACTCTACCAGTCGACCCACAGTAATATCCTTGGTTCACACACAGCAGGGTTTCCCCATAAATGGGAAAAAACTGGCTTCAGAACACCATAGATCAGTGTTAACATCTGTTAACACGATAGAGGCAGTATGATTGAGAAGCAGATGGCGAGTTCGTAAGTGATGTAGTTCATGGTTTCTCAAAGCTGGGCAAGCAATAGAGGTAACATTTGTGAAGATGTTGAACATTGATGTTGAACCCCACAGCTTCATGAGATGCACACCTGAACTTGATGGTTAAGGGCTTGACGATTAGATGATTAGTAGAATCACACCTAAACCTGTTGGAACACACACAAATGTGGGCTCACTGAGGACTGAGCTCAGGGTTGAGGATGGTGCATTCTATTTGAACTGGGAAGTCGGAATTTCTGAGTTTCTAGTCAGACATTTCAACTGGAATGCTCCCTGAAGTCGGAATGCCGACTCGGAAAGTCGGAGGAGCCTCTGCAAACCCATCCTCAGAATTCAAGATGGCTGCGCCCTCGACCAACAAAAGTGAAAGCTGTAGATACATACTGTTTCTTAGTACTTATGTCTTACTTGTGTCTCATTAAATCGGTCGTATTTACAGTACTGTACCAACCTCTGTCTGTGGACATGTTACTATGGTGTGAAATACCACCTAATGCGTTGTTATCAACTGGTATCGCTAACAATGAGCCTGACTAGAACTGGTATTGCTAAATGGCTGGAATGCGGTTAACCCGGATGTGATGTCATTCCCAGCTCTGACCTCCAGCCTCCGAGGTAAATGGAACGCAGCATCAGTCTTGCTAGCGTTCCTAGGTTTTAAAAAACCCAGTATTGTTTGTTCAGCTTCTTGCAGGATAATGTTGCATCTTTGCAAAAAGCGTCAAATTTTTATGAATGCATTTGAAACTGAGCCCGTGACTCTGACCAGTGCAAGCGGTTAGGAGATGGATGGATCCATTACTGACGAGGAACAGGACTTTTATTGTGATTCACGGGCTTAAGTTTAAAGCTGTGTTACACTTCAGTGCTATTTAAAAAGGTAAATGATCGATTTTTCAACCTTGTGTTTCTTGGAAATTTTCCATAGAGTCAGACCTAAACAAATGCAGATGAAGGGAGATTTCCTTTCTAAATAGGACTCTGTTCGATTTTGAGCTGATTTTTTTGTAGTGTCCTATGCAAATGGAATCTGTTGCACAACAAAGAATGAAAGGCCATAAAAATATGACACTGAGCTCTAAAGCATCTCATTTGTTTTGCATGAGTTAGTCGTTAAATCTTCCCTGTCATATTTAAATCATAATACTTTGTTGTTTTCCTCATTCTAAGGCAGAAATGGAGCTATTGGATTAGTGGGCTGGTTTCCTCAGTCCACCCTAGAGCTTTGTTTTTGCTGTTCCGAAAAGTTGACCCTAGAGTGGCATGTCAGTGTGCCTGTGTGCGAATCTCAGCCCTGCATCTCTCCATGTTCCGTTGTCATCTGAGGTGTGCGTCACTGTAGGAGGGACCTCCAGAGTGTGTGACGAATGAAGCTGATCGCCCTTGCAGCTCACATGGCAAGAGCTGCGCCTCGAACCGTGCACAGCGCTCCCTACGCCACATCTATCCCCCAGGGAATTCTGGGAGAGGCCTACGAATGCTTCAATAAGTCATCGGTCGGCCCTCAAAGTGAATCGTGCGGCGATGAAAGACAGGCATGAAGAAAGGACGCTGTACCTGTCTAAGTTCACATTCATACCCCGCTGTGTTAATTCCATGGCTTGAGCAGTCCCCAGTAATCCCAGTTTTTTTTTTCTTTCTCACGGCTCCAAAGAGGGACCAGATGGGGGCCCCGACTGAGATCCGGCGCCCGGGGGGCTCCTCTCTCCCACCCCTCCGCTCAAAAATAACCTGTTTAAACTCATTATTTGCTTAACTGGGCTAATTTGGCATGTTTTCTGAAGGTCTTAAGTAGTTTACGATTAGAGACGTGACCATGGGAGAATGCGGGGGTGGGGGAGGGGTCTGCAGGCCATGATGGGACAATGAGCTGCACACCTGCATGTCAGCGCCGAGCTCCGTGTCACCCAGGAAAATCCAAAGGGTGATTATGGTCACCCTGTATTGCAGAGCCGGGTCAGCTCTGTGGGCCAGACCTGTCACTACAGGAACTCTCTGAAACAGAAGCTATTGTTTTCTCTGCCATTGTTCCATTGTCACAAAATTCAATCAGCCGTGGCCTAAAAGGAATCAGATACATCTTCTGGGCACTAGAGAACCTGAGAATTTAACCAAATTTAATGAAGGATGAAGACATCGCATTCTTTGCTTGTTTTAAATTTATTAATGGCTCATGGACCTATAGATAGCAGAGAGGGCGCAGTGTCACGGCTCCTGACTCAGGACACACCGCTAAACCTGCCGCTATCGCTCTGCCTTCTGGGAAACCTAAGCAGGCGTAATCAGCCGCTGCCTTTGATAACCTGTGACCCTGCAGCCTGGGAACCTGAGCACGCTTCCTGAAGACATTAGAGGGGAATGCTGGGAGAGAACGTTGCTCAGTGGGAGATTAGTAGCATGGAGCATAGGGCAGAGTCACCTAGGAGTCATATAGGGCAGAGTCACCTAGGAGTCATTAGGCTGCAGTCTGACTGTGTGTGTTTTTGTGTGTGGGACAAATTCTGGGAGATTTTACCCTGAAAAATTAATATGAAGCCCTGTTCAGAAGATATAAATACAAATGTGTGTGTGTGTGTGTGTGTGTGCACACACTTGCATAAGTCATGCTAAAAGCCAAATACGATACGTGGTTCAGTAAGACGGAGCTCCTTTCTGTAGGTTCTTCCAGATAAGATCTAACTCAGATGGCTGCCCCCTCCCCCGCACCTCTGGCCCCTGGTTCCCCTCCACATGGTGGAGAGGAAAGTTTAAAATGCAAAGCCCTCCTCTGGAATAAGGGCAGCTTTCAGTCAAACACAGGGCGTGTGATTCTGAGATCTGCGCATTGTCAGAGGAGCTGAGTATAGCCTGACCTTTGTCACTTATGAAGATACCAGTTTGAGGTTATCTTTGCCGCGAACACCAGGTCTCATTCATTAAAGGGTGCTCCTGAAGGGGGGTGGGGGTGTTTAATGCTCATAAATCACACGTGTGCCTCATAGATCCCGTGTCACTTGCACATGCAGTTCTCATTCTCTGCTTGTTCTCTACTCTCGCGGACACATTGCCCACTGCTGCTGCCTCCCAGCCTCTGCAGGTTGATGATGTCACTCGTGAGCCGCTCCTGCTGGTGACATCATTGCTCAGCTTGCTGTTATGCAGAAGCTTCTGCCCCAGGTCTTCACTTTGGAAGCCACTCAGAATCTTTCCTTGTCTCCCTGTTCCTGCTCTCCCCGGCACCTCCTTCTGCACCGGGTTTCACCATTTCCACCTCCACTTGCCCTTTATGTTTTTTCTCTTTTTTCATAATGATCTCTTCTTGGCCATCGACCGACCAACCTCTGGAACTGTGTTCCACGTCCAACCCAAAGTCCTGGTAGTTTTCTTTTTTTTGCTGTGGGGGATGGCGGTCACTTACCCTCTATTTCCATTCAGTGTTTTTATAATGTGTTAATGACAATACCAATTGTGTCATGTCACATGACAAAGAGGTCAGGTGATGGAAAGCCGGCCCACACTTTGATGAATGTGGTATATGTAGCTATCTAATATAAAGGTGGATAAACACGGAGCCTATTTTTGACAGATTTTTATAGACTGGTATTCTTAATACTCGTGTAGAATCAAGAGACTGATGGGATTTTGACTAGCTGATTTACATTGTGGTCCATTGTATTGCTTCTTGTTTGGGTACAATATGTCATGAATAGTTTGACTGAGTGCATTTTCTTTCTCGGACAATGCAGCCAACGCAAAAGCTTTGGCTAAAACCTTCCACAGGACATCATAATAAGGCTCAGCTACATCATGTAAGGAGGGACTGCCTTCCATAATTGGCGAGCCCCCTGCCCGATTTGGTTTCCGCTTTGGCTCTGACCTAATGCAAACCACGTTTGTTGACATTGGGCCAAAGTTATATAGAGCTGACCTGCAGGGTTCCACTGTCTCACCCGTCAACTCGTCGCAATCCAGCCACGTTTCCGGACTACCGGGTCAGTGCGTTGACCTGGCTGCTGTCACTCTGTCCCTGTGGTATGTCAGTCCTGTTGCGACCCCCCCGCCGCTGGAGTTCCTCAAGGGCCTTTTGTGTGATGCTCGCCGCATTGTGCCGGTACACGGGAAACGGGGAGACGTGGCATCGTGACGCCCCCCGCATCGCCGCTGGAGTCCGCCGCTCCGCCCGACCTCGCCTGAAAGCCGACTCCGCCAGAGAAAAGCCCTTTCCGCCATGTAGAAAGGCGACTGGCAGTGCGCAGAATGGACCTGAAGTCTGAATGAGCAGCCCGTCAGTAAGAGTAACGGGTGGCCCCCCAGCCGCACGGGCCGGCCACGGCCAAAGGGACAATCACGCAGTGTCAGCCAGACAATAAGCGGTGAAAATTGCGTTTGGGAACCTCAGACTTCCTGTGAGCACACTGGATTTATTTACTGGATTTTAATGCCTTTCTTAGTCTTCCGAAGTCTGTTGGGTTGGGTCCAGAATCTTACAAAAATGTATATTAAAAAAAAAAAATGAAAGAATGATCATAATAGTTGAATATTTACATATTAAGTTTGTGTTGTTAGGATAAAGATTTGGCTAGGATAAAGACAGTACGTTTATGTATTTATGATTATATAATATTTTTAACAGTCACTTTTGTCCAAAGCAACATACAACTGGGGATAGCATTTTAGGATTCCTGTGTCACGAAGCCTGGATCTGGGTTTGTGATTTACTGAGAAGTAAGACGACTAAGATATCTACAGTCAGAGTTTGGTAACTGGAGAGTAAGTCCAGACCAGGATTTTGTTTCAACCAACCAGTTGAGTGTTGACTGTGACTCTTTATGCTCAACTGGTCTCTGGACCTCAATTACCCAACTCCGTCTACAGTGTAAACTGAAGAGACAGAACTTTTTCCTAGAAAGTACTGACATTTTGACTTCATTTTAATATACAATTTAATATAACAATTTCTTCTACCTGGTAATAGAATTAACTGGTTACTGGTGAACATGTTCCAGAAGAATGTAATTTCTGGTTCTGGTGACTTCTTGGCCACTGAAAAAAACAATCAAACATGCTGCTAAATGCTGTTATTGTTACATAAGAAGATAGATATTGTAGCTAGTTCCAGCAATCAAAGACGAAAATCTAAAAATCGTTTAGTCTAGTGTAGTCTGCAGACCACCTGCACATTAGAGGATACGCTGATAGCACAAACAATGAAATGCCACAGATAGCGGAACAACCTGGAGCAAAAGGAAGATCTGCGTTCATTATGATGTCTCAGGTATTCCAACAGAAAGGAAACTCCATTTACTCACATGGAATTGACTACATTGGATGATTTTGAAAAGTTCAGTCTACTAAATATTTATAATTAACATCACACATACAGCATTTAATAATGTTATCTCTCAGAAGTTGCCAGACGTGGCAAGGTAACCGTCTGACCAGCCAATGACAAGCCACAGATGCTGACATCAGAGGATTTTGCAGGACACAGCCAAGAAATACAGCTGCAGTTGTCCTTCCTCTGGGCCCAAGGACATTTTCAAACATTCCTGCTTCCTCCCATGTCCTCTCTGACTGGAAAAGAATACTGTAGATCTCAGTCCAGCTGCCATCAAAATTAAAGATCCACTTCCTCCTCTTTCCTTTATTTCTGTATGCATTTCTTCTGCTTCTGTAGAATCAACAGTGTTGTTCCTGGTCAGGTTCCCCGTAGGTTTATGTGACTATGCTCTACATACACTTTTGTTGAAACCATTTGACCAGCTGAGTAAATTCCGACCTCTGCTCAACTGATTTCATAAATTAAGGTTCTTGTTTCAAATAGCTCAGGAACAAGAACTGTTAACATTTCTCCATTTGTCCATCCATTCAATCAGTTAATCTCCAGCACAGGATCATGGCATATCCCAGGATGCACTGGGTGTGAGACAGGGGACACCCCGAATGGGCTGCCAGTCGACTCAAATATAACTGCTCATAAAACTGGCTCATGCATGTCAGACTAAAATTCAGCTGAAGGAATGGAATGCTTCATTAAGAGGGGAAGGATAGTCAGGGGTTTGTCTCCATAGGGCCTAGCCAAAGCAAACATCAACAAGCCAGAGCATTCTCCAGGCAAATTGGGGCTGGAGTGACCCCACTAAAGCCCACCTGCACATGCTAGAGCTGCTTGGATGAGCGAGCAGACTTGTGGCCGGTCATGTGTGGACTGAAGATACCCTCATAGAACATTTGCTTCCTTGGCAAACTCGAAGGTACCCGCCCGACTCCTGCCCTGCCCCGATCCTTCCATTTAGCCATGAAACCCGAGATGGCACAAAGGCACTCACCTCGCTCCAGGACAGGCCCACCAGTTGGGACTGCAACCCCCAAGGTATGCATGACTGGATCTCCCATCCATTCTGGCTGCACACTGTGTGTGCATAACACGTGGTGTGTCCTTCTTTTAATCATGACGCCATGAAGAAAATGCAGATCTATTTTTATCAGGAGCACAAGTCTGTCTGCATTCTTACAGTCATTTTGACAGTTATTAAATACACATGCAGGAGTTAGACACTATTCTGTCTGTAACAGCATGCGATAATAAATGTATACAACCAGGCAATTAGGTTGGTCCTGTTAGATATCACAATGGCTTTGCCTTCAGCCGGTTCCAGTGCGGCTGCCCTCCATGGAGAATTCTTCACGCTGCACATGGCGTTTGCCGTGATGTAATCAGGAAAATGATCAGCAGGGGAAGCAGTGCTAAGGGGAGCCGGGTAACGTTACGCACTTACAGAGGATAAGCTGCAATTAATAAGGTTTTTCTTTTCGAGAGTGTGTCCGTCGAGAGCTGAACTCAATGGATTGATTCTGCTTGGATTAAGAGGACAGGAAGGAGCAGAGCAGCCTGTGTGAGGCCAGTGTACGGTGGCTAAGCAAGGTGATCTGTGCTGTGTATTACATTCAAACACAGACAAAAAAGACATGGGCTGCACACGAACATTTAGATTATTTTACAACAGTTAAAGTATCGCTGAAAGTCCATGGAATCTTGTTCAAACTGACCTTCTCACCATCAGAGTTTTCTGAATTGAGGAGCTTGTGTAAGATACATTTATGCTGATTCATTTATGCTGATTCATTTATGCTGATACGTTATGTGACTGCTGAATGGATGCTGGTGCCCAGTTAATCCCGAAAATAAGAAAAAAGCTATTTAGCAGACAAGCTAAATGTGACGTTTTCACTAAAGGAAAATTCTTTGCTGCTGTGATACCTCACTCATCAGAATCATTGTTAAATGAGCAGATGTTTTCTTCGACAGTTCTAGATAAAATTGTGGAAATTCCCACTTTGTTGATCTTGCTCCAAAATTTCAAATGTAATGCTTCAAAAATACTTATGAGTGAATTTAAGTATTAATACTCAATTCACATGTTTGTAACGTGAGGCACGTTGTTTCCTCTCGTTTTTTACTTTTTCCCATGATGCCTCTGGTCATAAGGGACAGACGCAGGCACTGTACGGATCACGACAGTGTTTCACCCGCTTCACCAGTGAGACGCTGCTTCAGCCAAAGCAGCGACGGCGGATGGGCGCGTTTATGAAGACATCTGTCCACAATTTGCAGCAAAAGCTGCAGTGACCTCGCCGGACTGGAAGCCGGAAAAGGTTTTCAGGCACGTGGGCCACATTGTCGCAATACAGCGAAACAAATGCATCCAATGCTGAGTCGTCTTTGAATTCGGGCAGTCTGCAGAACGCGATTCTGAATCAACCCTAACTGGTCACATTCAGTGACACTCTGGAAGCTTTTGAAAAGCCCAACATGTTTTCCCCTTGCAGAATAAAAGACAAACATGCCATGCTATTTGCTATTTAATAAAAAAGATATATTTGCTTCCTCAACCTTGCACTGGATAAGCAGTGGAAGATGGATGGATGGAGATGCACTTGCTTGAAAGACAGAAGTTCATTCATTACCTTAAAGACTTTCCATGAGCCATGTGAAAACCCAGCACTCTGGATTTAAACCCAGTTCATCTGGTGGATCACTCAAGGGCTGGCTTTGTGCGTCTGGGCCTGCTGACTGAGAAAGCTCGCTGTGCTGATTACCCACCAGAAATTCCACTGTAATGCTCAGAGGGATGGCAGCCAGTGCGAACACTGTACCAACTGAACCAGTGCATGTGGGGGGTTTGGAGGTCACTGCGTTGGTGGCAGAACATGTGCAGAGCAGCTTCATCCAACCAACGGGGACAGTTGGAGTCGGGGGCTTGTCAGGTTGTCACCTCCTGGACAGTGTTCTTAAGAATCAGTGATGTATCCAGTTCTCACAGGGCAAAGGGCTAATGGCTAAAGCTAGCTGTCATAGGGATTCCACCATCCTGGTCTATTTGTGAAGCATATTTGTAAGATGTGGGAGTGGTGAAGTAATGGACACAGTAATGCACTTAACGTTAACCCATACACACAAAGTCATATTCTAATTCAAGCACCAAGACCACTACGTGTTCTAAAATACAGTCTCTGGTAAAGGATTATATGCAAATAGCCCGTTGATGAATGATTATAAAGGAACGTTAATGTCTAAGAGTACACCTTCCCTTCCGTCAGTCAGTCATATTTCGTAAGCTATTTAGAAGAAGAATACGGATTCATATACGGTTTGTTCGTATTCAACACGCTTTGCTCGGGATTATGTCTACAGATCGCTCCCTGAAATAAATTCCTGCATTGAACACAGGTATAATTTCACTGCTGATATCCCAGAAAAAAAAGTTCTTGCCGTCACATTTATCTGTGCAACATAGTTTACATGAACAGGTTTAAAACCGCAATGTCAATAGCAAGTAATAAAAGGCGAGGTGGTCTTGCCGCACTAAGGTGATAATTAAACAAACACGCGTGAAAATAAACCTGACTTAACAACACTGGGTTTTAATCTCCGGAGCGCCGCAGCAGCGTCAGTGCGGATGGTGAATTTTCCTGAAATTTTGTTTTAAAAAAACACAGGGGGAAACTTGTGATTGGTGCACAGGGGACGGGGGCGTCGTCTCCGTTTGATGTAGGAGCGGGGAGGAGGGTGTTTCTATGGATGGCTGGAGCAGGAGCAGTGCTGGCACCGGCCCCCCACCCCTCGGCCCGGACGCATCGTTTGCATGTGTATGTGTGAGTATGCGGAGCGCAGAAGCGGTCGCGCGCCTGCGGATGCCATGAAGCCGGCGCACTGGGGCGGACTTGCGGCGCTGAGAGCCTCATCAGGTCCCGGGACCTGTTGCTGACAAGCCGGTGGATAAAATACAGTGAAGGTGGAAGGGGGGCCCGGCGGACTGGGAAGGTACTGCCCAGCGAACGAAAGCTGCAGTTCCTTTGCTGAGAAAACCATGCGGTTAGCTACCCAGCTGGTGGGACTCACGTGTCACCTCCTAACACTCGTCTGGATGTCGTCGGAGTACCGATTGCACCCAAAGCAAGGTAACGTCTTCTGGTATGATGCCGGTAGTCATACGGTGTGCGATATGATTGCATTTTACCAATCAAGTTCAGCGATGTCTTGAAGCTTAAGTGAGTAAAGTGCAAAATGGTTTAATTGCAATAAGTCATATGTCAAGAACCGGTGTATTCAGCCCGAATTGCATATATGCATCCAGTTGTAAACGCAACCTTGTCACCCATTTATTGTAGCTGATCGCTTAATTTCATTTAGGTGCCCTTTCGTCACACTCAATCATCTGTGTTTTTGTTTGTTTTTGTCTCTCTCATTCAGAAAAATTTGTTAAACAGCTGTCGTCCTATGAAATCGTCACCCCGCTGCGAGTGAATGATTTCGGAGAAACTTTTCCGCACGCCTTGCACTACAGGAGGAAACGGAGGAGTTTGGACGCGACTTTCCCTGGCTTGCGGGCTCACTACCGAGTCGACGCTTTCGGACAGCGTTTCCATCTCAATTTAACGGCCGATTCCGGATTTATTTCTCCGTCATACACGGTGACACACGTGGGAGAGCTGGACAGCAATGAGAGCTTCCCCCAGGATGTCGCCAGTGACATGAGGCACTGCTTCTTCAGTGGACACGTCAACGCCGAGACGGAGTTCAAGGCTATCTTCAGCCTCTGTACTGGCCTTGTGAGTATATGTCTTCTTTGCAAAGCTCAGGTCGGCCTGGAAGACTCTGACGCTGGGATATGCACTGAAGCAGGAGTGTGTGTCCTTGTGCGTGGCATCCTTTCTGCATCCTGATTCTGGAAGTCTTTTTATTCAAAGTTCATGGAGCTTAACTGTGTGTTTCACCATTATGTAGATGTGGCAACAGTTTCTGAAGTTAAATGTGCGTAAACAGCTATTTATAAATCAACCAGCTGGAAATGTTGCTTTAATTTGACCTGATTCCTCATTTCCACACCCTGTTTTATCATCTGGTCTAATCTATTTTGAAAATGTCAACACTAATACATAAGGACAGTCATATCAAGACATTTCATATTGTAAAGTCTTACTGAGCGGTCGTGTTCTGGTTTAACTAGTGAAGCTGGGAGTTTATGCCAACATTGGTGGGTATTTATTTAGAATACTAACTTCAGATCCATACGCTGGGATCACAGAGTCCAGCCTCTGTGCATCATGCTGTTCAGAATAGAGCACTGTGTGACCAAATGCATGACAAGCCGGCTTGTGTTGAGTCAGGCCTCCGTACTTGTGACCGGGGTAACGTCACTCATTACTCATAAGGCAGTAATCTGGCACGAACCCGTTGTCACCTCAAAGGGAAGCCCGAGTTTCAGCGTCCAAGCTACATTTCAGCACCCGTCTCTGAACAGCTGCCATCTTGGCTCCATTTCAGCGCGAGTACCCAAGAGACAAGAAACTGACATGGCTGGTTGGCGCGGGTCCTCTGGTAGGGCTCCTGTGACTGGGTGTGACCCCCGCTGGTGTAAGCCTTATATTTAGGTGGCTCGGCGACTGAGGACAAGGGACTCGAAAGGTGTTGCATCCTGGGAATGCTCCTGCTGTAGGGCTCAAGAGCCAATGAACATAACCCCTGATACCCCAAGAAGATATTCCAAGTAACTCATTGAAGCTGACTGGATTAAAGCCTTAGTGAAGAAGGTGAAAATGTGTGTGTGTGTGTGTGTGTGTGTGTGTGTGTATATAATATAATATACACATGTATCCATCGCCGTGCATCCGGGGTTTGTCCCAGAAGGGAGGACGTAAATCAATCTGGACGTATCTCGGTCATTATAGGGAAGAGGTCAAATATACTCTGTAATATAAGATACAGTATCACACACTTTTATTTAAACCTCTGTAGTGGCAACTATTGGTTTGTTTTGGTTCTTGCTGCATGCTGCACACGTGGTAAAATATATCTGCTGACATCCACTACGTCTGCTACCGACTTCTCTCGATACATTTCTTTTAAGGCTCTTATGGGATGTAAGTACGGTCAGATGTTACTCGGTAGGACCCTGGCAGATTCCGGGGGCCCAGCACCTGACAAACACTAACAATGGGGAATTATGCAAGCTAATGTTTTGTCAGGGAGCTCGGAATTCCCAGGTGCTCCCCGGTCCTGAGAGCAATTTAGATAAATCCATTGTTTTTATTGTATCTGTTTGATCCTTTGTCACAGATTTGGCATTTTGGTGTCTAAAACCCTGTTTAGCCAAAGGAGAATCCAGCCATTGGCCATCTTTAGGCTGTAGGATGTTGTTTTACCAAAAGTCTATAATGGGTGCCCAACTGGACTATCAAGCTCTGTGAATGGAGAACAGCCTTAGCGGGTTGCGGTTAGAAGCCCGCAGATATTCGGGATAACATGGAAAACAGGATCGTAGGACCAAGACATTCCTAATTGGTCGTGAGAGCGAACAGCTCTGGGAGGAACGGAGTGTGATTTCACCAGCTTTCCATCATAGGGGACATGCCGTTCATTTCTAGGCATAAAGACACATTGTGTTTGCAGTTACACCTGTTCCATGACTTTTGGTATGACTGTGTGTTTCAGATCTTATGCTATATATTACATGATGGAGTTTGCTCTGTAATTCATCTGGACTTACCCACACCGCGTCTCAGTGCTGTGTGACATTCTCATTCTTTGACTCGACGACAGATTCTGTCATCACCTTAATGTAATACCAGCATATACAGCTGGTGTTTAGCCACACAGTGCTACATGTGACAGCGACTCTGTTTATTAATTTAAGTAAAATAAAGCAATAGGGAGCGTGGACCCCCAATAACTGGCCCAAATTACAGTATATTGCTAAACCAGGATTCAGACGCCCAGTACTGGAAATACATCATGAATCATATTTTCATGGTTACTGTAAACAGAGAGGTTAATAAAAATCACATTATTTTGTTTATTATGCAGTGCAGACAGAATTTGCTGCTTAGGGGTGGTGATGTGAGTTTCGATGGATGAAGGCATTGTGTTTTGTTTCCTATGACAGAGTAAAAATGTTTTATTGTTACTTATTGATTGACTCAACCCAGCTGACTTTCACAATCCAAGCGATTGTCTTTATTATATATACATTGTGTGCGCCTAATAAAGACCCTGAAATGTTCAACTTTCAGTCGTGCGCTTTGAATACTGATTATGTACTCTCCTGAGATGTATGTAAACTGGGGGGAAAGGGAAATTCTAACTGGGTTTGTCATCTGGATTTCTGTAGGTTGTTTGCAAAGATGTCTGAGCTTCTCATTGGCTGAGGAATGATACCTTTACATTTGGTGTAAGAGTAGATGACTGTGATGTCAACTTTAATATTATTTACTGCCATACAATAAAGGCAGACTAAATGCAACGCTCTCCTTCACATCTAGAATGCTGGAGGTGATATTTGCAGAGGTTGATTCCTACTGGTTATATAGTGACTCATCGGCCAGACCTGCGATGGTTACGGTTGCCACAGACGCAACATTCTTCAGTTGAGTGCAGTAGATCCCTTGTGCTCCATACCAATGCCTGTGTACCTTGGCCTTTCAGGTCGGGACCTTCACGACCCACAGCGGCGAGTACTTTCTGGAGCCTCTGATGGCGGCGGAGGGTGAGGAACACGACGAGGAGCTCAACAAGCCGCACCTGGTATATAGGCACGAGAGGAAGAGGCGGAGTTCCGGGCCAGGCTCCTCTGAAGCGTGTGCAGTCCATGGTGAGCTGCTCCTCCTTTGCTCCATGGTGTTCAGCCAAGCGCTGACCAACGGGGTTTCCTAAGCATGAATTATACTTCTGCATCAAATCGTTGCTGTAAGGACGGCGTCGATGTGGACCCTAACCTACACCTTCCCAGCAATGTAACTACACATCACAGCAACGCAGACCGCTGGAGCTGTGATTGGTCGGCTTGGTCGCATTCGTTTATTTACGTGAGTGAAGACAGCGTAGATCCCAGGTGTACTTATATC
>JAODLC010000001.1:5115000-5133219 GCA_026781145.1 Hippopotamyrus pictus
TTATGCTGGACTTTTATTTTTAATTGATTGCTCTTTTTTCTCCCAAAGTGGTGAAATTGCACCATTTGTATTTTGTATTTTGCATTTGTTTTGCTCAGGTAGAATAGGGAGTTGTATTTCAAATAAAGTTTGAATCTGAACCTATGTAGTTTGAAGGGGGGGGGGGCTCAATAATGTTCCTATCTAGAAAAGGGGGGCCCTGCAGTGAAAGTTTGGGAACCACTGACCTAAACTAGAGGCAAGATATGACAGTGGGGACTTATGGAATTTAATTTAGTGCCAAAAGTATTAATCAAGACTTTGAAAACTGCAACCAAATTATTAAGTATGAGAATGAAAATATACATTTCAAATATCAAAAAAAGAGAAATAGATACATCATTTTTTCTTCTCTCTTCTTTATTGCCACAAAATTCCATCGGGACTTACCAGCACAAATGAAGATTGATTTTATTCTCCAAATATACATAATCTGCCAAAATGTTTACAGCAGACAATAACATGATGTCCTCATAAGTGTTTTAAAATAAGTCCAAAGAGTAAACGTCTGTTTAAAGGATTTGTTCTTCATCGCAGTCAGGATGTCAGCTTTTTGTTCTCTGATATCTTCCACATTTTGCTGACAGAAGTAATTAGTTCTGCACTGTACCAGCAGGAACAGCCCCCATCTTCGTTTTACAGATAACACTGAAGTGTGACGCTTCATTTCACTTGCATGTGGCATTTTCATTAGCTGAACTGACCCTAATCTAAGTACAATTTTTAAGAATCCTCTGATTCTTTGGCCGTTACACCACAGCATCTCCCCTCCCCTAGGGCACCACAGCATCCCCCCTCCCCTAGGGCACAGCATGCCCCTTCGCTTGGAACTGTGTTTATGATCCTCATTCTCCGCCTGTGCCAGTGACCATGTGTTTTTGGCTTAGACGTAAAATGAGATCTCTGTTTGCACAGGGTGGCCTGGACTTGAGCTTAATTTAATTCATTCAGGTCTGTTTCTTTAAAACATATATAGTTTTTTTTCTTCAGCAAAAATATAAAGCAGTAAAAGACCATAAGTTGACGTGACCCCCCCTTACAGTCACTGCAGTTAATATTCCCATCTCACAGAGTTAATGGGTTCACATCCCGACCACTGCTGGATGTTTGTATGGATTCGGGCCGTGAGCCATACTTAGGAGCAGGACCCGAACAGCTGGTTCACCTCAGTCCACAAGCGTCCCACCGCCCGCTGGCTTTGGTTCCTGTTACTGGGCCACAGCCAAGTCATTTGTGAGCAGGGCTCATTTGTCCCCATTTGACATCAAATGCACAAGATCGTAAAGGTTTGTGTTCCTCAGTCATTATCTTCCAGGCACAGTTTGCCTTATTTTCCTGAATTACTTTTAGAACAGCACTGTTTGTAATTAAACCTCCCTTTTCTAGTTTAACGCTTGGTTTAGGGCAGCATCGAACAACCCAGTCCTTGTAGACCTCAAGACCAGCTTCCAGTACACATAGACAAGGTTTTCTGTGTTCTCGATTGGCTGGGAGAAAGCAACCATGTGGACTGTGTTGAGAAACACCATTTTAGGGGCTCATGTCGTATTACTAGCTCTTCCATGTATCCATAGCAACAGCTAACTTACCACTGCCACTAGCCCACTGCATTGTGGGAAATACGTGCATGTAAAGTGGATCAATCTCTGGGGTGAATCTCAGGACCGTGGAAGATGAAAGTGGGGTCGATCTGCTTGTTGTTAGATTTTCTGAACCGTAGACTTTGTAAAGACACATCAGGTATTAGAACTGGACCGTCGAGTTAGATAAATAATAATAAAAAACCAGAGTCATGTCGATCTTCTGAATTTTGAGCTTGATGTCACTGTAACCAAAGTTTCTCCTTGATGTAGGTTCAATATGCCCCATGACGACAATCCGAAGTGCAGGGATGCTGGGATGAAACAGCAGTACCACGTCATGGCCCCCATGCTCAACGACGAGACCAGCCCCTGGACGTGGTCCAAGTGCAGCCGGAAGTACATCACCGACTTCCTCGAGTAGGTGTCGTGCGTGAGAGCGGGGACAGGAGACGCGTCTCCTGGTTCTCCTGCCGAATCCTCGCTCCTTAAAGCTACCACAGTGTGGTGACTCGATTTGTCCTCTAGCTGTTCTATTAGCCTAAAATATATCGACCTAGTGAGGTGGCAGGATGGTGCTCTGGGAGCCGGGTTCGGGTCACCTCCATGGCTCCATGTGTGTGGAGTTTGCATGTTTCCCCATGTCATCGTGAGGACTCCTCCAGGTACTCTGGTTTCCCCCCACAGTCATGTTGAGGGTAACTGGAGTTACCAAATTGCCCACAGGTGTGTGTGTGGGTGAGTGAATGGTGTGTGAGGTTGCCCAGCGATGGGTTGGTGTCTCGTCCTGGGTTGTTCCCTGCCGTGCCCCCATAAATTCCAGGATAGGCTCCAGACCCCCCGCGACCCTGCATAGGACAAGCCGGTATAGAAGATGGATGGATGGGTATTGATCTAAAAGCATCGCAACAAATGAAAGAAAAGTGAATTGAAGAGGCCCACAGTCGATCTCATTAAGAGAGCATTTCCTGTTTCAAGGAGTGTCCAGCTTTGCTGGCTGCCTCTCGGGATGCTGGACAAGCGGTCCGCGACCGCGGCATTCTTTCCCCGCGATGGCAGTATCTTGGGGCAACCACACTTCTCTCGGGCCAAAGCCGAACGGTGACCACAGGCCTTTCTGCTGGGGTTCCCCTTTAAGATGGGAAATGTCAGTTATAATTAGGTTTCTTTCCCCTGGACGTGACCCTTTTGATCTCTGTCTCCCGCTTTGTTGATTGTGCCGCTGTACAAAAGGCCGCCTTGTTGACGACTTCGCCCTCCGCATTGTCAGCCCTCTCCAAAGCCTCCTTGCGATGACGTAGCGACGCACATATTTTCCGCCGGCAGCTTGGGCTCGAGTGGTCGGCTTAAAACACTCCTCTTGTTCCTCCGTAAGTCAATAATAATCAGCCTTTTGGGGGGTATTTGATTCACAGCTGTGAGAGGGGGAAGCGAAAATGTCAGTCGCGATAGGACAACTTTTCACACTGTATTTCGGGTAAAAAAAACTGATTTGTTTAACAATGAGACTGGAATAAATGCCAGAAACCAAAGGTACGCGGCCTTTTGCAGAGTCCCTGTGGCACTGGGCCTACAGCCTACGGCTTTGTGGGGCCTGATTATTTGACAGAGATGCACATTCTCTCCTGGCGGAGGTTACTTGGTCAAGTACATCAGTGTTTTCACTGGTCTCCTGAAGAGAATTTCTAGCCAACTTTAACAAAGTTAACCATAAATAACCTGGCCTTACAGGGAGACAAACTGGAGTGTGCGTCTTTGATTGTTGCTGTTTTGATTTCAGAGAACTGCTACCGGTTAGGTACGGTGGCCCTGGGGTGCCAAACAGAACAAAGAAAACACAAGTGAAAATGCAAACTTGTTTTTCTGGGTTTTTTTGTTTTTTGAAAAATTTGTTTCTTCTGTTGTATTATGAGCCAAGTATCCCCAAGTATTTTTAGTGAATCATGTTTTAACATTGCAACTCCACTTTTATTACCTGCGGTTCAGTTTTATTTTACTGCTGAGCGACACAATAAGCATTAACTGGCAGTGGCGTCTCCTTAATGGGGAGAGCTTACGGTCCTGAAGGAAAGGCCGGCAGGGTTCAGGGTGCGTATGGTACCCATTACAGAATCGCTTGAAATTGAAATTATCAAAATTGCTTTCATACAGAGCCCTTAAAAAAACAGACCGTACAAAGAGGCGTCCGAAGAAAAGCCGCCTGCTTGTTTTGAGTCCAGAGCGTCTCAGATCATTTTTTAGTGACAGAACCTAAAATATCAAATGGCTGCTTTTTGGGCCGATCATACTCATGTTTTTAATAATGGAGAGTTGAAGTTGGCCCCTTTTAATTAATGGTTGACAAAACGGTGAAAGACGTCCCGTGCAAGTGGCTGCTCCCCAGGTTTTATCTTTTAAAACCGACCCCCCCCCCGCAATGGAAATATTTCGCTGAAAGTCTTTGAAACAAAGGAACCCTTATGGTTTTGACTGAAATGAAGTTGCTGTTGTAACCAAAGTCAAGTCGCTGTAATTCCTGGCTGCAGCTATCAACCTATAGGCTGGAAAGCAGGTGTTTTGTCTTCATAAATGGACAAATTGTGAATACAGCACCAACAAGATGGGTAAGCGTTTATCAAGCCCTGATTTATCTGTTTTTTTTGTTCCCCGTTTTTCTGCAACCAAATGGGATAGCTACTCCAAAAGCGGCTAGCGGAGTGTTGGGGGGGGCGTTACTTCTTGGCCTCTGACGCCATTCTTAGAAAGTCACAGACCTGGGGTTTGTCCCGATAAGAAAAACGTCCCGCCCGAAGATCGCCCCCACCCCCCGCCTTTGTTGAGGCCTTGGGCTTTGAGGACGGGTGTGGTGAGCGCGATCTCCACGGACAAAAAGGTCTGACAGCGCAGACTGATTGATATAATTAAACACCGGCGTTTTTTGGCAGATTGATTCAGGCCCCAAATCCTGCCTTTTCACGTGGCTCCTGCTCGCTGGCTGCTTTCTTCCTGCCCAGTCTGACACCCCCCGCATCTTTTCACTTATTTCATGCCTGCAGAAATCCTGAACTCCAACCATTCAGGCTCACGGTTAGGGAAAAAATGCGGACCACCCAGGCTGACAGTGGTAGCTATTTTGTTCTAGTTTGTCTGAATATCAATTTATTATTAGATGTCAAGGCTGAGCTCAAAGGATGAGCAAATGGGACCCATGTTGAAGAAGATGCTGTCATGACGATGGAATCGAGGGCAGGCGTGGTAGCAAAACAAAGGTTTGTTGAACAGGGACCAAAAACGGGAGGAGTGGACCAAAGAAGGCACAGGCAACAAGAGGGTTTAGTGTCAATGACCGGACTGGGGAACACAGTCCTGGGAAGCACATAAATATGGGACTAACAAGGGAACTAATGAGAATCAGGTGGGAGTGATGTCCACTCATGGGTTAGGAACGAGAGGTAAGACGAGGCACAGGCATGGCTTGTTAGGGCCATGACAGCGAGGAGATAGCAGGGATATGACAGGTGCTAAAGGAGCCAAAAGTGTCCAACTCCCTCCTGCAGGAGAAGCACTCATCATGCATGATGTGTTGCCACAGTTAACATTAAATCATCTTCTCTGTGCTACCAAGCTGAATCTGGTGTATCATAATCATGCGGGACACAGTTACGAGTCTTAACTGCTGTAAGAGGATGACGCTCTGCTGTGTCTCTTGACTTGAGTTCATCTGTCATGCTCTCAGAAGACAATCAGACATGAAGGTTTCTGTCGAAAAAAAATTTTGTTCATTTTTCTGCTCATTGGCCTTGAAAGAAGGTTGAGGTAACTTTGAAAAAGGTGCATTTATATCTTGTTTTGTTTTGCCATTCAGCACCGGGTATGGGGAGTGCCTTCTGGATGAGCCAGAACTTTCCAGATCCTACCAGTTGCCACCTCAGCTCCCAGGCCAGCTATACAGCGCCAACAAGCAATGCGAGCTCATGTTCGGACCAGGATCCCAGGTCTGCCCATACATGGTGAGCAACACCGTCGGGTCACTGCTGCCATCAGGGGCGCCCAAGGAAGCTGGTTCTAGAAAGGTCTAGAATGGGGGAGTTTCTCTCGTCTGGGTTCCCTCTTTTTTTCACCCTGTTCGCCTTTGCCTGGTTCATTCCCAGTCATGTAGGAGATTTATGATCACCTGATTGGAACATGGGTCCTGAAGCGACGTTCAGGTTCATTGGACGGAACAAGCTGATTGGCAGATCATGTTGTTAGTCTAGTACTAGGGAGACCCCCGAAGGCTTTTCTTCTGCCAGGTGCTATAAGTCAGGTGCTGGGCATGGGACGCGTGACCACCAGCCCGGGATCGAATCTCTGCGTATGGCGTCTCGGATGCCCGGCTCAGGATCAGACATCTAACAGTGTCTTAGTTTTAGACAAGGGTTGCTGTTCTACCTCAAACCGTGTGTGTGTGTGTGTCTCTCTCTCCCACCCGCTCTCCACCCCCCCGCCACAGAGACAGTGCAAACGGCTGTGGTGCACCAGCACAGAGGGTAACCACAAAGGCTGCCGCACCCAGCACATGCCCCTGGCTGACGGCTCCGACTGCGGCCACGGAATGGTAGGAGCGCCTCGCCGGATCTTATTCTTATTTGGTGTTTTCGTCCTAGAAGCAGAAGGATACAATGAGGTGTTTTGTCGTTCGTTTATCTAGTGCAGGGATGCAATGATCCTTAGCCTGTCTCAGGAAGTACCTCGCACCCTGAGCACTGGACCAGTACATCACAGGGTCCAAACTTACACACATTCGCTCTCAGGCAGTAAAGGCTACTCAACAACTGATTAGGTTACTAGTATGGACACGCTTCTGTTTTTTTATGTTCTACTTCATCGTCTTATTTTAAAAGTTCTTTTATTTTACTTTCTTTACTATAGGAAGCTCTCAGGGGAACTCAATTCATTGCCTGCATCTTCTGCTCTACGCTGTACAGTTGTGCGTTTGATTAATAAACTTTAATTCGATTTTTGAAAGTCGCACATTATCGGAAGTTTGTAGACAGAGATTCATGTGAGTTTTGAACTGTGGGAGGAGACCACATGACCAGAGAGCCGGGGTTGGGAAACAAACCTACACCACCACAGACTCAAATAGCTTTTGTTTTTCTCTGCAGATGAATGACTCGTTGATTACCAAATAATAGGTATTATTTGCTCCCTCTGTGACTTTGTGTGGGAAGCCGGCTGCCGGCTTGTAGGTGTCGAGGCAGGGGGGTATGAATAAAGACACTGATCTCTTGTAAACATGGTCCGCTCCCCCACAACCTTCAAAACGCAGCCCGAAAGTCCGACACAGAACAGAGACGGGCCAGAACTTGCTCATCGCCTCAACAGCGTAAAGGAAAAAAATGAATTATGGAAATGTATTTGTTCATCGTATTCTCAGTGAAGATGTATGGTCCCTTTTTCAACATCCCATTCACATTCTTGGCCTTGGTTACCACTTTATTTGGCCGCTATGGTCCAAGGACAGTTTTAAACATTTATTTTAACTCCATACCCTGGGGCAGGGGGCAATTGGGGTGATTTGGAGTTTAAGGCTTTGGGTTTCGGGGGAGCGGCGTAGAATCCCGACTGTCTTTGAGCCCAAGGGCAAAGAGAAGTGTGATTTCAAGGAGACGTTCTTCGGGTGAGACGAGGTGGCGGGGAGGTGTGTGTGGCTAAATTCACGGCTTTGCGGTTGAGGTACCTTGTGGTGAACCCGTGACCCTAGGCCTCTCGGAGAATGTGGCTGAGAGGGTCGGAGGTCAAAGGTCAGGCATTAATGGAGCAGAAGGATGAGAGGCGCACTTTGCACAAAGGACCCGCGTCAATGATCCAGCCAAGGAAGGTGGTGCTCCACTTAACCCTCTACCTCCTGAAGTACCACAGACTAACAGAATGGGGTAGCAGTCGTCTCAGAGCAGCCTTGCCGGAGGGCAGATAACGTTATCAGCGCGCTGTTTGTGCTCTGTGCTCTGTGGCCCAGCGCTGGGAAAACAGCCCCCTTTGTCTTTAAGGTAGGGGTTCTGATGTTGTCTGGGCCCCCCAGCTCTTTGATGTACTCTCAGCTCACCTGCCCCGTGGGGGCCCTTTCATGTGGCACATGGAGACTTCGGGGGGAGTCTGCAAAGCGTCCCTCGTCGAGCCCGGGGGGAGTGTCTGTGCCACGTGACAGACGCATGCGAACAGGCGTGCCAAGTAAACCTGTGTAACGAACCGCAGTATGACACTGCCTGCGAGCAGAAGGTCGCTGGTTCAAATCCCAGGATTGGCAGAGTGGTTTCAGTTTGGGGCCCCCCAGACCCATAACCCGGCCCAAAATGCTCCAGGAACTGTCTGACCCAGCTTTCTCAAAAAAAAGTATCTCTTTGAATAAAAGCAACTACTAAATAAATAAAACGTAAACTTGTAAATACTTGTAAATACTTGTAAATACTGCATTGAGTAATTGTGCATGAATTTGGCAAACAGTTCTGGGAGGCAGAGACAGGCACACAAAGCTTTGGTGACTGTCATTGATGCTGTTGATCAGGCCATTTAAATCTGCCAATATCAAATTTCGAGAGGGGTTCAAACCCATTATTTATGGGTTTAAATGGGGCAGGGGGCTTTAATTGCTCCTGTTGAACACATCAGTTGGTCCAACACACAGTATGATTTCTTCACAATAAAAGGAAATGATGGTTTTTGTGTCTTCCAGGAAACCCGGGGGGATTCCGGCCTGGTCCCATTGCTGTTTGATCCTGTTTTTTCTCTCGGGTTTGTGTATGGGAATGGTGGCGATTTTACTGGAACGGAGGTGCGGGGTACAAGGCGAGGTATATTTTCATTTAACACACCCCCTCGATTTGGCTTGTAGCTGCATGCAGCAATGAACCAGTTTCCCCCCCGTCGTAGCATAGCAATGCCAGACTGGGTAGCCGGAGGTGATCATGTGACCGCCAGTGGCATGTCTGTCATGTGACTCAGGAGACCATACCCTAATGAGGGCCTCCCCTTGCTTGTTGTCTATAAACAAACTCCTTTCTGTAGGTTCCTGACCCAGTTTTGGACAAAGAGCTCCAGGAAGTCCGAAATGTTTAAAAACTATGAAAACCAGCTTCATGATCTGAATGCGTCTCAAACATAATTGAGTAAACGCTCTGGTGACTAATTTAAAAAAGTTTTGGAAAAATGGGATGGATGGAGAATCGCTGTAAGAACAGAAAATTATCTGGACGTCCTTTGAAGCTGCTGCTTTGTTTAGTGTAAACCTCCTTCTTAATTATGTTCATGTTCTCATACCTAAATCTGCTCTGCGACGTTGAGGAGAGTCTGAAGTGAGTCGGTCCTAAGGGCATCCCCACATGTGGGGCTTAATGGCGCGTTCCGTGTTGTATGTGTCACATGCTCTCGGGACACATCGCCGGGTCGTAGAGGCTAGGATGTGATCGCCGTGTGTTTATTTATTTATTCATTTATTCATTCTAAATGGAGTAGCCTTAAAAACTGCACCCCCCTCCTCAAACTGATGAGGTCTTTTGATCAGTAAATTACTCTGAGAGACCCATGTAATGCTCAAAAAAAATCTGAGTTTATTTTAAGCTTTGAATCATTACATCATTTCCCTCAAATGTGTAATTAAGTGCCGTTCGCATTCGATGTCACGTAAAAGCTAAATGCCATTGGGACAATTTTTTTGCAAACTAGCATTGTATGAGAGCCTTCTAGATTCTAGATGTTTCCTGAAACCACGTCATTATTAATCATCATGTAAATCCATGCAGACTTTGTTGTTTTTTTTTTTCCAAGTCTAAGCAACCCAACTGTTTTTTCCATTTATATATACATAAAGCTCTTAACGTGTAAATAGAAATATTACAGAACAAATGTATGAGTCAGCCGATATAGTAGCATCAGGCAAAAATAGTTTAAGAAAATTGTTTATATCGCATTGCGGGTCAAACCATTAGGCGACGGGGTAGACGACTTATGACGCCAATTTTGCAGGTGGTGTATCTTGCCTAGAGAGTTTTGTGGGCTTTGACCCTTCATCCATGTGAGAAACAGGCAGCTCAGAGTTTCACCGGCACAAAGCACCTACAAAAACTATGGATTTGAACCCCCGCCCCCCCCTCGAAAATTGTTATGTAGCCTGGTAATGAAATAAAGCAGGGGTATCCAACTCTGGTCCTGGAGAGCTACTATCCAGTAGGATTTCTGTGATGAGCCACACCTGCTCCTGGTATTTACCTGAGAACAGGTGTGGCTCATCAGAAACCAGGTAGGATAGAAAACCTACTGGATAGTAGCTCTCCAGGACTGGAGTTGGAGACCCCTGGTCTAAATATATGTATTCAGCTAGTGTAAACATGCACGATTCTATCACAGCGAATGCGAGGTTGAGACTGAAGCGTTACCCTTTGTTTCCGCTGAGAGACGTGCCGCGTGACTCATTTCCCCACGGGTACAAGTTATCTTAGGTCGGCGTTCACGGTTTGACTTTTGAGATTCAGATCGAGTTCTCTGTAATTTTTTTTCGAACTGGTCGGTTCGACTTTTAAGAAATTCGAGTTCTAATGAGTTCGAGAACTGAGCTACCACTGTATATGTGTCATAAACCCATCTAGAAATGATGTAAACAAAGACGAAGTGATTATGACTAGCTCAGAAAGCGCATGCAGAGCTCATGGAAAGCAGCAGTGAACTTCAAACCCCACGCGCTGTAATGTCTGGACGGTATGAAGAAGCCTCATCTAAGCCCAACCCGACTGTCACCGTCCTTGCGATGTGTGAATTGCATGTGCATAACATATAGTGTTGCTATTAATATCGCATATCATCCAGCCCTATGTAGTTTTTGAATTCAGTGCAGTTTTTTCTAATTCTGACATTTTTTATATTAATTTTCAAATTCAGTGCAAAATACCCTGCCTTGCATTGTGCTGTCGTTCAGCAGTGGTAGCAATCTCTATGCCACTGGAAAAGCGACAAAAGAAAGTCCCGTTCTTTTGATACTTTTTTGAAGTACCAGAAATATGACACCTGGTCCGGTAGAGAAGAGCCTTTAAAGGGACAGTGAGTAAGAGTCATGTGATGTGTAACTGAGCACTATATGCTGAACCCGCAGAGTTCTGAGGTGCTGCAGCCGGTAGACGGTACCCTCTTGAGCTTTAGAACGTCCTGTCCAAACAGCAGAGGTGACTAACGAATCCCCCCCCCCTCCCCCCCCAAGTGCTCCATGCCCTCCTGCATCGTGGCCTTCCATGTGACCTGCGCCTTCGACCACGGCCTGGAGATGCGCACCATCCTGGCAGAGAATGACGAGGTTCGCTTCAAGTCCTTCTGCGCTGAGCACAGCGGCCGCCCGCAGGGCGATCAGCCCGGCCTGGAGCAGCTCCCCGCCCCGCTGGAGAAAGCCAGCCAGCGAAAGCAGAAGCTGCAGGAGTTGGAGGACGAGTTCTACCGCCTGGTCGACCCGCAGGACATCGCCGAGAGCCTGGGGCTCCCGGGCGCCCATGTCGACTTCCTGTACCAATTCTGGAAACTGCGGCGGAGGTCCAGGTTCAATCGCCCCCTGCTTGCTGTCAGGCGTGACGAAGTGGACAACCTGGCCCAACAAGAGCAGGACGTCTTGTACCGCCGCCTTAAACTCTTCACCCACCTGAGGCAGGACCTGGAGAGGGTGAGTGAACATCAGCACTGCAACAGAAGTTAAAACTCATCCAGTCGTCAGTGTGGCACATTTGGAGGTTATCTGAATGTCTCACTGTGGCTTTGCTGTGTTCCTCTTTGTGATCTCATGATAGTATATACTGCAGGGGAGTGTAAGTAATGTCATTTGCTCTTGTGAAAAATTTTATTTAAAACCTGTCTTTCTATGTGTATGACCAATGTCTTCTGTCTCTCAGTTTTATAATAACCCCAGTTAGGGTTGCGTAAGTTCAGAGTTGGTTGTGAGAAGTATAGAAATTCAGCCAGGAAATGCAGCAGTCAGTCACCAGGCCCTATCGCATGCAAAGCGACTCTCAGGCAGGCCATGCAGCAATCCGTCACCAGGCCCTGTCACATGTAAAGCGACTCTCTCAGGCAGGCCATGCACCGGTCTGTCACCAGGCCCTGTCGCATGCAAAGTAACACTCTCAGGTAGGGCATGCACCAATCTGTCACCAGGCCCTGTCACATGTAAAGCGACTCTCTCAGGCAGGCCATGCAGCAGTCCGTCACCAGGCCCTATCGCATGCAAAGCGACTCTCTCAGGCAGGCCATGCAGCAGTCCGTCACCAGGCCCTATCGCATGCAAAGCGATTCTCTCAGGCAGGCCATACAGCAGTCCGTCACCAGGTCCTGCCGCATGCAAAGAGACACTCTCAGGCAGGCCATGCAGCAGTCCGTCACCAGGCCCTGTCGCATGCAAAGCGTCTCTCTTGTACCATTTCGGCCATTCAGCCAAAATGTCCATCTTTGGACTGCAGCAGGCTATTCAGTGAACTCGGGAATAGCATATAAACTTCTTTCGCACAGCCTCAATGTACAATCCTGTCAATTACAAAAATTGCTGTCATCTATGACCGTAATGCCTGTGAGAAACACGCATGACATTTCCCTTCGACTGGTTGGCAGGGTGTCGTGATCCCGCTCTCTGGGGCCTGTGTGACACTTCTTCCTGTCACGCGCTCCCCCTGGCCCCAGTGCTCACATCACTGATGATCCAAAGCCATTCTGTTTCATAAGGTCCCCAGCCGACGGCCCCCTTCCTCTCTTCCTTGTGGCGGCACTTGAGGCACAAGCACTGGACTTCATCCTACTTACTGCCACCCCATGATCCCCCTGAGCGTCATACCTCCATGAAGGATTTTGGCGATTTTGAATCCTAATTACACTCCGGAATTGGATCCTCGAGGAATTTGTTGGGTGTACCCCGTGGTTAATAGACTATTTAGGCATCATTTTAATCCTCTTAACTGAAATCGCTCTATGGAGGTGCATTTGTGTGTGTGTGTGTGCGCGCATGTGCATGCATATACGCATTACTCCTACTGCCGCTGAATCTTCATGCTTGTGTGTGACTCAGTGGGCGAATGCACGAGGAATTATCTGCTGCCTGCGGTGATGCTTGCTGCGTTTCCCCTGAAGCGCCTCTCTGCCCCCCCACCCCGGCTGCGGCGACCTCTTAGTCAGCAGAGATTCAGGATCTGTGACCGTCAGCTGAAGCTTTAGCCATAAATCCAAAAAAAAAAATAACTTGTTTTCTGCCATAGCTAATGACTGTTATTTTGGGCACGGTAGTGGTTACATTTGGCATGCAGACCAATGCCAGCAGGGTGACTCTTATTTTATAACGTCTCATTTTATTAGGATCCTCCATATTATTTGCATAAATACTACATTGACTAAAATGTCATATTCTGTGGTCACATCTCAAAACTATATTTGTGGAGGGGGTGCTACACTGCAGATCGTGTGATCCGTATACAATATGAATGAATGTCAGCATTTCAGATGAAAGAGATTAATGCATAATATGTGCAGCATATATTGCATGGTTATAGTCTTTGCTATAAGTTAATTAACCTTTAGCTGTCACCATACAATAGTTAAAAGTTAAAGTTTCTGATAATCATTTGTTTCTAAACAAGATAACTTAAGCAGATCTGAAGGTTCAAGTTGCAGGTGTTTTTTCTTGTGAACCAGGAGAGAGATGTGGTGCTATGACAGATAACCAGGCCCACAGAACCCCGCACCTAAGCCCTATAGAGCTGATTGGGGATCAGTTGGATCAGAGTATGAGCAAGTTAGCCAACTTGTGCCCAGAACTTGTGGGAACTTTCTTCAGAACTGATGGAGAAGCATTCCAGGGATCTTCATTCGGAAACTGGTTGCAAGAATGACACAAGTCTACCATACTGTCGTCAAACCTAAAGGGGGCTATTACGAAGTGTGAGAAAATTTTGAGATGTTGAACACTTCTCTTGGTTGTTTCAATATTTGATATAAATTCTTTCATTGCATCAAGGCCTTTTATTGTAAGGTGAATAACAGCTAAAATGGAGATGGAAGCATTAAAACCAGATAGGTCCGGACTTCTGACTGGTACTGTATGTACTGAATTGAAGTCTGTCTGGCTCGTATAACTGGGAATCTACGTGCAGAGATCGGAACATTACTGGAAGGTTTCTGGGAATGTTCTTTCCTGGGAATGGTGCCACAACCTTTTCATTGTAATAGCGTCCCTTCTGCTGTCTTCCAGTTTCCCTCTCGATTTCCGTGACCCAACCCTGCAATCAAGCAGCCCAGTAATTTGGGTCATGGTGGGTTTAACTCCTTAATGGTAGCACAGTAGAAGCCAGGGCTGCATTGTCTGTTACAGGAGCCGTCTGGGTGATGTTATCGGTAACCTTGTGTCAGCTGTTCTGGGGGTCCAGTACAGGTGGATGGTGTCTTTGCGCTGAAGTCTCAGTTGGGAAAAATCAGACAGACCAGATATTTACTGGTTCTCTTCCTTTGATTTCACTAAGGGGGCGATGTGATCTGTTCATGTCAGCACTACCAATGCACTCTCTGACCTAGCGTGCGCCCCACCCCGCTCGACTGGCACATCTGCAGAAGTGGCCCCCCTCAGTGGCCAGCCCAGCGGTTACGAAACCGCGCGGCAATTGGTGGGCAGGAAGCGTCCCGGTGCTGACCCGCTGGGTTTCTGCGCGCGGTAGGCGGGAATGAGTGCATCGGCATGTTTAGCTTGGCTATGTCGTCTGAACACCACAGCGCTCGCCTGCGTCCTCAGTGACTGTGCTCAAGAACATCGGACAGGCCTGCAGGGGGGAGGCGGGGGTTGGGGGGGGGGGGCAGGAATGTGCCTGTGGACAATGTTGAGCCACCTTGTTTGCTCGTCCCGCCTATTCGCCCCTTTATCCATCGTAACACATGACATTTTCCTACCCTTGGGTGCATGGAGGGTAATGCAGAGACCACTGTGCTAACAGGAGGCCTGTGTTTCAGCCATGAGAGGCCTGCCTTACAGGAGACCTGCTCTCTTTCTCTGGATGCAGCCCCCTCCGATAAGCCGCTATCAGCCCCTGGGCAAACTGACTGTGCCCCGCCACTCTGCACTCATTTCACTCCAGAACCTGCGGTGGAATCTGCTCCTGGCTGCCTGTGCCTTTTCTCCTCTGCCGACCGGCCGGTCAGACAGTTGAAAGTTGCTTCCTCAGCTCCTAGTCTAGCTGCAGGGCCACGCCCAGAAACTTTTCTCAATAACCTTTTCATTTCAGCATTTCACTTCTTTTGGTTATTACTCTGCAGTGTATCAACTTCTTGACTTGAAATGTCTGAAATGATTAAATCTGGGATTATCCCTTTAATCTTCTGTCCTGAAATTTCCTATGTGTATGTCAATTTTTCTCGGCTTGGCATTTGGTTTCAGTCACCAAAAGGTCTCGCCATAGTTGGACTCCCAACTCATATCTTGGTACATGGGAGGCTAAGGTGAGGGTTTCATTTTCGGATCCAGCCGTGTGTTCCCTGTCACTGCCAAGTCTGGTGCTTTTGTCCCTCATCCCCAAAAAAACGACAAGTGGGGTTTTGTGGCTCGTTGGATTAGGTGGCCGTGTCTGTGAGTCGAAGGTTGCAGGTTCGAATCTCAGGATCGGCAGTGATGTCGTCGTCGGACCCCTGAGCAAGGCCCTTAACCCCCGGCTGCTCCAGTGATTTCTGAGCCTGCTTTCTCAGTTGCGCATTGTTTCGGATACAAGCATCTGCTAAATGAATAAAATGTCAGAGCACATTTCCGAAAAGCCAAATAACTGCATTTTGAATACCGTAAATCTGCGGGCCCTTGGCAGGGTTCTGAGTTACTGGAGGACAGCAAAACGCCTAGCCCTGAGCACTTCTGGCGGGGTGGACCCATCACCAGGAGGTGGGGTAAAGATGGACTCGCCGGGGGTGGGGGTGTGTGCTTGGGGTGTTTTCATCATGGCACCCGCAGAGCCGGCTTTGGTCAACAGCAGCCCACAAACACTGTTGCCTCTGCTAACCAGATTCCGTATCGAATTGCAGTGCATCACCAAGTAATGAGCACGGAGGCCGGGCCTGGTTCGATGGGCTTTTGATGTTTTTGCTGTGAGGTTTTTTGCTGCGGTGGCCCTGCTCGCCCCTTTGCATTTTGTCTTTCCGCGGCCTCCGTGCAGCCCAGAGGTTTGCCTTATTCAGGCCTCCTGTCGTGGAGCCGATTCAGCCACTCCAGGCCACAATAGCAGCTTAGCCGCTGTGGGAAAATGTTCATGTTGGTTAAAAAAGGTGCTAGAACTGTTGCATTTGTTTTAAAACTATAAGGATTTGAATTTTATCAAGTGCATTCTATTTGTAATGGAAGCTCTGGAGGACAATTATGTTAATGCATTTGATACATATGTATGTATTCAAATGTATATTTTTAATTAACGAGCTATTAAATGTGTCCTTTTGCTGCGGGCATGGCTTGCAGCTGTAGTGAAGCCCCGTCTGTCTGTGATCTCGCTGATATGTTCCGCACGCCGCGGCCCTGCGCCGCAAATGGAGCTTGTTTATCTATCTGGCTCTTTTGTTTTCTCGACGTCCGTGAATCCCCGGGGACAAACTCAGTCACCTTCCCTGGCATCCCTCTGGGCTGTTCACGAGGAGCCCTTCCTCCGCATACCTTATGCCTGTGCTGGCTCTGTGCCTGCACGTGGATCTGGGGAAATTACCATTTTTTGAGATATTGTCATAGAAATTTCCTATTACAGGTTTTTCACACACTTACACACACACAATTTTTTTTATAGTCATATACACACACACACACACACACATATATATATATATATATATATATAGACAGACAGACAGACAGACACACACAAACACCCACACATTAACTGCCTTCAACAGAAGTGTGTCATTTGTGTGAATACTCTACTCCAGTTTTGGACTGATTGAGGGCAGTGTGATTTTAGGGATCCACGGGACCGTCTGATACATTGTTACTCTTTTGCAGAGGAGCTAATGAATAGTAATGAACCTGGGACACTGTTTTCCTGAAGCATATCGGGGCCCCACCCCCTCATTTGTAGCCTGCACAGAAGCTGCCTTCTGAATGAAGAGTTCTGTTGTCTGACCTACTTTTCTTCTCCCTCCCACCTTCCAACATTCTCCACTGTTAAGCTAAAAATTTCGGCTTTTGCCTGTGATGAAATACTCGCTCTGCCTTCCAGCTGCCCACTAACCATTTACAATGCAGTGACTGACTTATAATAGCCTGTCAAGCTGCTGTTTACAAAGATTGCTTTAATGAAGCTGCTGCATTGAGTTATTCGATTGGGACAAAGCTTCGATTAACCTGCACCTGGGTTAAAAAATAAAGAGTGTGTGTGTATAATATATATATATATATATATATATAGCAGCCAGTGGGATCAAAGACCTTTATCTTTGTGAAGAACAACTCTGGGGAGGTGAGGTTTTCCTTTACATGGTTAGAGCTGCAGTGAATGTTTGCTGCATGGTGATCAGTGTGCTCGGTCCCTGGAATGCCACAAAGGCTCCTTGGGGTGTGATATCTGTTAACATATTGGTCTTTGCTGATATCTGTTAACATATTGGTCTTTGCTGATATCTGTTTACATAATGGTATTTGCTGATATCTGTTTACATAATGGTATTTGCTGATATCTGTTAACATATTGGTATTTGCTGATATCTGTTACCATATTGGTATTTGCTGATATCTGTTAAAAATCAAGACCTAAGCATCAGTCTGGCCGGTCAGTTTTGACCAGTATTACCAGCCAATATTAAGCCTGTAATCTAGTAGCACCAGAGCTAAAGACATAAACTACTGAAGTAACAGATGAACAGCCATTTTCCATAGTGGAGGACAAAGGATTTTGCTGGCTCATGAACCACTTAGAAGAGGTCTCTAAGTACCTGCCTTTGGCATTTTTATTTCATTATTGATGATAATCTGGCCTCCCAATTTAATAACAAAGTAATATACTTCAGGGAACCCCCCTCCCCAGGTCAGCAAACTAACGGGTGGTGCAATTTAGCCACCTACCTGTATTGGTTATCAGTATAGGTATTATTATGCAAAAGACATATCAGTCAAAATTTCCACATCAGTGCACCACCTGTTATGCTGCCACCTTGTGCTTGTAGCTGGGAGGCTCCTTGTCATTGGCCAGTTGGGAGACTCCTTGTCATTGGCCGGTTGGGAGGCTCCTTGTCATTGGCCGGTTGGGAGGCTCCTTGTCCTTTGGGCAGTTGGGAGGCTCCTTGTCATTTGGGCGGCCGGGCGGCCCCTTGTCATTTGGGCGGCCGGGCGGCTCCTTGTCATTTGGGCGGCCGGGCGGCTCCTTGTCATTTGGGCGACTCCTTGTCATTCGGGAGGCTCCTTGCCATTTGGGCGGCCGGGAGGTTCCTTGTCATTCGGGAGGCTCCTTGCCATTCGGGCGGCCGGGAGGCTCGTTGTCATTCGGGAGGCTCCTTGTCATTTGGGCAGTTGGGAGGCTCCTTGTCATTTGAGCAGTCGGGCGGCCCCTTGTCAGTTGGGCGGCCGGGCGGCTCCTTGTCATTTGGGCGGCTCCTTGTCATTCGGGAGGCTCCTTGCCAT
>JAODLC010000001.1:5135845-5151788 GCA_026781145.1 Hippopotamyrus pictus
ACGGTCCCCACATAGAGCTGATCTACCCCCCCCCACAACATTACTCAGGGGTCACATCTCCAGGCACACTCCAGCCCTCCACTCCCCATCTAGCAGCTCTACATTCCCCAAGGAGAACATTTTGACGTTGCTGGCCAATTGTGAAAATCTCCCAGGCGGGTGTGCAGGAACGTGAGGGGGGGGGGGGCTGTTCGGAGTTCACATAGGAGGAGAGAGCATGCATCTAGAGCCTGGGGTCATTTCATACACCCATAAATCACAGAGCGACTGGCTAAGCGAGGCAGACGACAGGGTCAGTGCTCTCAGTTTGCATCCCAAACACGCGTGTGCGAGCGTGTAATATGCAGTCTGCGGTTTCTGCACTGTCTCACACACATTTCACTGTTTAAACATTGCATATTAATTTGCTTATTCAGAGAAGATTTTAAAATTGAAATAATGGAAAACAGACGTTTTCAGGTAGACTTGTTTAGCCTCAGGACCAACATTTGTCCTTGATTATTAAGTCATGACCCAAATTTGATCAGAATTATTCTATAACCATACACTCCGTAACCCCCCCAAAAACAGTCCTGTGGGAAACAGCAATCTGGGCTCAATGCCTCATTCTGCAACCACGTCCGACGGTCATGTTGGATGGTGGGAGAGGTAGAGAGACTCTGTTTGTGTGTGTGTGTGTTGGGGGGGTCATGTTTACATTACATTGTGATAAAAATGTCATTATGTTATGTCATTTTTTTTGGTCCCCACAAGGGGAAACTCAGTTTTATAAACATATCTGATGACAATTAAGAAACTAAAAACACCAAAAGTCGTGTATTTAGTTTGGTTACTTATGGTTAAGGTTTGGGCTGGATAGGGTTAAGGTGTCATTCTTGGGATTAGGGGTTTTTCCCATATAAATGAATGGAGGGTCTCCATTTAGATAGGTATGCCAATGTGTGTGTGTGTGTGTGTGTGTGTTCCTCTGTACTCTGACAATATGGTCACTCCCTCCTGGTATAAATGCCCTGCCGTTGTGCTCATTCCCTCCCCAGCACTGGTGTAAATGCCCTGCTGTTGTGCTCATTCCCTCCCCAGCACTGGTGTAAATGCCCTGCCGTTGTGCTCATTCCCTCCCCAGCGGTGGTGTAAATGCCCTGCTGTTGTGCTCATTCCCTCCCCAGCATTGCCGACACGGGCTCTGTGTGAGCAAGGAGGCAGATCTGCGGCCTCTGGATGGGATGTGGGGCCCCTGGGGGGCTTACAGCGCCTGTTCGCGGTCCTGTGGAGGGGGCACCAAGAGCACAGTCAGAGACTGCAACAACCCTGAGTAAGTTGCCCCCCCATCTCTCACACACACCTGCAGCACCTGTATCGGTACTGCAGTCCTAGACTAAATGTCCTGATTTGCTCTTCTATGGGAACAACCCTGTTATTGGTTACACCCTAATGCTTCAGAATTCTCCAGAAGCATGTGGCAATCTCCAGAATTGGACCAGGTCATCAATGCAAATTTCCAAAACTCTCTTTTATAATGTTTTTGAGATGACCCAATGACCTGAAGTCAGGCTTCCTTGTCATATGTTACTCACATAGTCTTATATAATCCAACGAAGGACTTTGTTTAAATTTCTCCCTCAGTCTCGTAAACGTTTCCCATGGGCTAAACGATCTTCGGACTTTTGCTATTCAGTGGTTCCAGACGTCGCTTCCAATCCTGTCCTTTCAGACCCAGGAACGGGGGTCGCTTCTGCGTGGGCCGCAGGATGAAGTTCCGTTCCTGTAGCACAGATCCCTGCCCCCGCGACCGCAGAGACTTCCGCGAGGAACAGTGTGCCCAGTTTGATGGCCGCCATTTCAACATCAACGGCCTCCTGCCCAGCGTCCGCTGGCTGCCCAAGTACAGCGGAAGTGAGCCACCTACCTGTCATTTAGCTCCGCCTTGAACATGGTGCCTTGGATCAGGGCAGCATTTCTCAGCCTAGTCCTCTGCACGTCCCAGACAGTCCCTCCCAACATACCTGTACCAAGTATTTGGTGTTTCTGATTGGCTGAGAGCTGGGAAGAAGGGATTTTTTTTTTTTTTCACAAAGTGAGCATTTTCAAGTCCAGGGTGTGATAAGCTGCCCAGTGTGTGATAAGTGAGGATATTTTCCAACTCTGTAAAGCTTTATTACGAGAAATAGGATTCCGTGTGCATCTCTGTTTATATCAGCTCTCAGTCTGATGGCCGCAGGGACAAGCATGAGGAAGACAAGACTTAAATCATCATAATTGACAGTGAATACAAGCCAACAGGAAGCTACTTGTATTTTAATAATTTAGTAGTAAGTCCTTTGAAAACATGAAAAAATGCACATCAGTTAAGGCTAGTGTATGGCACTAGGTCATACCTTTTGGGTCAAGCCAATGGATCAGCCAAGAAGGTCAATGTGGGCATCATACCCTGACAAACCCGGCTGCAGTCCTGCCACGATCCAGAAGCGCTCCAAACTTCTGAACCGCAGGGAAATTGCTGCAGCGTTTAACCGTGAGACGTCTCTCTGTCTGACTCCCTCCGCAGTTCTCATGAAGGACCGGTGTAAGCTCTTCTGCAGGGTGGCGGGGAAGACGGCCTACTACCAGCTGAGGGACCGCGTCATCGACGGCACGCCATGCGGCCCCGACACCAGTGACATCTGCGTCCAGGGCCTGTGCAGGGTAACTGGAGACCAGCAGCCGTCACACATTTCCGCGTAAAGCCTACCATAGCTGAATTAACTTTTACGGATTAGTTTCACGCTCAAGATTTTTGGACCGGGTACCAATTCAAATTAAATCCAAGTAGCCAAAATATCACATATGGAAAAAATAACACTAACAAATTTTCGGGTACCAACAGGGGGCGCTAAAGGTACCACGGGTGGTGCATGTACACAGTTTGAGAACCACTATTCTAGTTATAAAGTTATATAGTTATACAGCCCAAACGGGTCTCTTCTTCTTCATTTTTTGCTTACTTTCCTCATGTTCCTAATGCCATCAGACTGATATGAAGAGACAGTTTCTCCGAAAGCAATTACGTTCGCTGTACTTCGCATTACATACTGTTATGCACTCAGCATTGTGTTTTATTTATGTCACCCCCTAACCCCAGTCCGAATGCGCGCTCTGATCACGGCCTTCCGCTGACAGCCTGCTATTTGGATCTCATGCCGCAGTTTTATTTTCCCTCAGCAAGCAGGCTGTGACCACGTGCTGAACTCCAAAGCCAAGCACGACAGATGTGGAGTGTGCGGAGGAGACAACTCATCCTGCCGGGCTGTGAGCGGGACCTTCGATGACGCCCAGTATGGTGAGCGCTGGGGAGGCACGTCCGCGTTCGTGCCGCAGAATTAATGAACTCGCGCTGAACGGCCTTTGATTAACGCTGTGAGACAAGGTGCGTACAAGGCTATAAGAACATCCTCTGGAAGCCTGAAGTTCTGTAGCTATTTCTCAATATGCTCACGGACCCAAACTATCCACACGATAATCACATGTTAAACCAGTCAGAGGTACCAACAAACATTCACCCAGGATGCTTTGTTGTTTTCTTTCATTTAACGGGGTTAGCGTTAGCCTGTTGCTACACTACCCTGCTTAAGCACTGGAAAATATTTTCCGAATTTCCCAGAATGCCTTGTTTTTTGCCTTTCCTTTGCATGGTTAGCTTTAGCCTCGTCTGGGACAGCAGTGCCGTGAATGGGGCCTAGCTGTGAGACTCTTGCTCCACTACCATCTGAGCTAACTCCCCTGTCACACAAGACTTACGGAGAGGCAACTCGGTCAACTGCAATCTGTCTTCTAATTAAGGATCTGAGCAGATCATCCTCCCCTCGTCCAACCCGCTGCGTTTTTGGACCCGAAAAGGACGGAAATGACATGTACGGTTACTGTAAGGCTAGATGTGAATTGACAACCACATTATCTCTGATTACGATGATGCACAGGGATCAGAGGCAGGCTAAATGGTTCCAGAAATCGGTCACGTTGATGGTAGCTGTAGTAGCAAGTTTGCTGTACGGGTTAACGTTAAGCTACTTGACTGGGACGGGCCTGATCCGCAAATGTTTTCTGTGGGATTTTGGAGGGAAAGCGTAGTTTGAAGTGTGCAGTTGCATTAAGTTGCGTAGATTAACATGGAGATTTCAGACTCATATGGGTTCTTCTGGGCTCACACTGTGCTCACTGCTTGGCGATTTATTTTTATAATTGTTTCACAAATCTAACTCCACTTGAAATGCAATAATTAGTCTCCATGTTGTGATGTGAGAGTGAACTCTCGCAAATCTCACTTCATTCACCTTGATCTTTGTCCAAAAGCCTGTAGACTCCAAACGGGGTCAAAAAGTAGGAAAGTACCAAATAAAAATGGGATATTTCATTTCTATGCGTCTAAAAAGAAGGCATATGTGGTCAGCTTTGAATTGATTGGGTTGTGAACAGCAGCTGGAAAGCCTCTACCTGATCTTTGAGCTTGTAGGTGTGGCCCTGCAGGGTGGTGGGGGGAGGCATATTGAGGGCCTGACCTCCTATAATTTGAAGGTTATATTAGGGGCTGGACACAAACACTGCACTGAATATCACGCAGCTTGTAGCTTTATAGAAGGTGGTGATCGATTCATGCCCCGTTAAAAGAATTATGTCTCTGATTTCTCTGTTAGTTAGGGTAGAACTTTGGGTCACTGACAGTGTAAATGTTACAGCTCATGTCTGTCACCTGTCTGCCCCCTAGTGGCCCTTCCTATTTTACTACCATTTCTCCTGTCCTTCCTGTTAGGTGGTAAATATGAATAATGGAGAATCATATAATATATGTCACACTGGATTTTTGGATATCTCAGGCTTTTCCCTCTATCTTGATAGATGAATGATCTCTGGATTATTCCGAAAGAGTGGCTGTTGTAATACTCGGTGTGCTGTTCCGGGTGTTTCTCCTAGGATATAATATCGTTGTACGAATCCCCGCTGGGGCCACCAACATCGACATAACGCAAGTCAGTTACTCGGGAAAACCAGAGGATGACAACTACCTTGGTAAGCAGAATTCATACAAAGGGGGTGATCTTGGCCAATGAAATGTTTTGAATCATTGAGTGACAGGGGATGGAGCGCTTGGGGGGGCCAATCAGCTTTCAGCAGAGCCAATGTCCCTGTGTCCCCGCCCCTTATACGTTCCTATGTGTGTGGGGGACCTGTTTACAAAACGTAGTCGACTGGGGAGTGTCTGATACGTGCCTGATACATAATATTTTTCTAATTTTTAAATTGCAGTTTTAAAAAATGTCTGTTTATCCAAAAAACTTTGCTGATATCATTGCTTTAATTAAAAAATAATGATTGATTAGTCAAAATAATACATTAAAGTACATAGTACATATGACTTATATTTCAGTTTTGCTTAAATCTGTTTCGTTTTCTTTTTTTCTCCCCCCAAATAGCTTTATCTGACAGCCAGTCCAACTTTATCCTGAACGGGAATTTTGTGGTGGCCATGTTTAAGCGGGAGGTGACGGTCAAGGGGGCCGTCATCGAGTACAGCGGCTCGGACGCCATAGTGGAGCGCATTAACTGCACCGATAGGATCGAGGAGGAGCTTGTGCTTCAGGTTGGCTCAGGATGGGGTTCTGGGGCTGGAACCTCAGGCAGGGAACCTCAAACCCAAACAGCCAGACAGCTGTGTTTGTTCTGGGCCCAGGTGCTGTGCGTTGGGAACCTGTACAACCCAGACGTGCGATACTCCTTCAGCGTCCCTGTCGAGGACAGACTGGAGAAGTTTGTCTGGAGCACTTCTGGATCGTGGCAGGACTGCAGCCGGGTTTGTCAGGGTATGGTGGCCACATTGCCTTTCATGGCTGATCCATTGGCTCATAAAGCAGTTTCCTCACCTGCCTTTGTGAATGGATGGAATATTGCTTTAATGCTATTGGCCACTGGGACTGAGGAGAACTGGAACGGTGGAACCTAGCAGAGGGGTAAAGCCCAGAGCAGCTGTTACTACAGTGCATGAGTGCTCTCAGTGGTACCGCGTAGGTGTGAGCCTGTCAGACCAGAGACTTAAGCTTTACTTTCTGGGGAGAACCCAGTCTCATTCAAGGGCTTCATACGTCTTGTTGAAGGTTCATGTGCAGCTCATTCAAGGGTTCCACAGGTCTCATTCGAGGTTCACGTTATCATTGAAGTTTCCCACTGGGAATCCATTCATGGTTCCCATAGAATTTTTTCAGGGCTCGTAATTCAAAGTTTATGTAGACCTTATTCAAGGCTTACACGGGCTTAATTAAAAGCTCATGCTGGTTACAATTTACATCCTGCCCAGATGAATACAACAATGCAGATCACATATCCTAGTAATCAGCCTAAAATTACTAGAAGGTTTTTTTTTTTTTGTACTGGGCTGCTTTGTAGACTTTAATGAGCGAAATATCATCCAGCTTTACCTTTTGGCCCAAAGGTGAGAGGCGACGCAAAGTGTTGTGCATACGGAAGAGCGACCACCAGGTGGCATCAGACCAGCGATGTCACCAACTACCCCAGCCGGACCCCATCAGCGAGCCATGCAACACTCACTGTGAACTCAGGTGAGCGCCACCTGGTGGCCGACAGTTGTGTTTACCAGGAACACTGAGCCGAAAGCAGCGTCCGGCTACATCTGTCAGGTCAGAGCACGTTGATCCTCCGCAGGTGGCACGTGGCGGGCAGAAGCGAGTGCTCGGTGAGGTGCGGCCCGGGCCACCGCACCCTGGACGTCCAGTGCGTAAAATACAGCCAGCTGGCGGAGCGCAGTGAGTGGGCGGAGCCTGTAGCCTGTGGCGAGATGCCCAAGCCACCCTCGCGGGAACCCTGCCACGGCGACTGCTTGCTGCAGAGCTGGCATTACAGCGCTTGGTCCCAGGTGAGGTGGGGGCAGCTCACACGGAAATACCCTCCTGTTATTCCACCCCCAGCAGCAAACCACAGAACCCATCCAGAAAAATTCAGGGACACCGGTATATATTCCACATTTACACGCCTTTCAAGCTTTCCATCTGTCCATCCATCCATCTATCATCCTTCCAGCCAGGGCCAGCCCAATGCTTATTGGGGCCCTAAGGACAATTTGATTACCATAGTTGTCATTTGTCATCTTCCTTCACCGCGGAGAGAGATTAGTTATGGCTCATGGTTTGCTGTATTTCAGTGCCATATGCACTGTAGCGGGGCACACCACATAATACTGTTCTGGTATACTATGGTTTGGTATACTTCAGTGCGATATGCACTGTAGCGGGGCACACCACATAATACTTTTCTGGTATACTATGGTTTGATATACTTCAGTGCTATGTATCTGACTGCTGTTACCTCTGAAATTTTTTCGTCTCAGTGCTCCAAAACTTGTGGCCGCGGCACAAGAACCCGAGAGTCATACTGCATGAGCAGCCTGGGCCGCCGGCTATCAGACAGTGAGTGTGCCATCCTCCCCCGCCACAGCGCCGAGACCTGTGCCGACACAGCCTGCCCCGAGTGGGCGTCCGGCGAGTGGACTGAGGTGAGAGCACCGTCCCTCCTTGGCCTCCTCATATCCCCACGTGTGTTGCTCCTCCCGTGCTCACCCCGGTTCTCTCACCGCCACCTCAGTGTCTGGTGACCTGCGGAAAGGGCTCGAGGCACCGAGAGGTCTTCTGCCGCATGGGTGAGGAGACGCTCAGCGAGCAGCTCTGTGACCCAGACACCAAGCCCCCGGCAGTGGGGGTCTGCCAACTACCCGAATGCGCGTCCTGGCAAGTCGGGGCCTGGGGCGTGGTGAGTCAACCACAGTTTCGTGTTGTGGTTTGGGTTGGGGTGGATTAGCCACAGAAGCAATGGACGAGCCGGGTTTAAGGAAGAGTGGGTTCAACCAGAAGACCTGTGGAAGTGTTGGGTCTGCAGTAGGGTAGAGAACAATAGAGGATCCATGGAAATTATCTGGCAAAGGGTGAATAAACTAGAGAACCCATGAAAAGTGTGGTTTAGGGATGGGAGGTTTCAGCCTATGAATCTATGGAAGATTCTGGTCTGCAGTAGGATGGATAAAGGTAGAGGATCCATGGAGGAGGAGGGTTTGCGATAAACTGTGAATGAAGTGGGGGACTTACAGAATTGAAGAGCAGAGTTTATACCAGGGAATACGGTAATCCTCTTAGCGGCTTTATTAACTGCGTTAACATGCCTTATTCATTCAGGCCTGTTATTGTTACTGTGGTGAAATGCTGATTAAAATATTTCCTAAGGCAGCTTGCAGTTATAATTTGTTATTCGGTGTTATTTAAATAAATGTGTATGAGGTCATGAATTATCCTGTTACTATTTATCTACAAATCATAAGATTGGGGTTAGCATTGGCCTCTTAGGAGCCCCTGTGCCGTGATGAACATCGTAATATATGACTGATCTTTGGCTGTCGCTTCCTTGATGTCCTCATGGGGGCGCTATCCCATTGCAGTGCACTGTGACCTGTGGCCATGGCTATCAGATGCGGGCTGTGCGCTGTGTGTCGGGGACCTACGGAGAGACACTGGTTGACTGGGAGTGCAATGCCGCCTCCAGACCCAGGGACAATCAGGTGATTGTGTGTTCCAAACCCCGACCCCGTCTGACAGGATAGCACCACTGTAAGATTGTTACCCCGATGACCCAGATCAGGACTATGGAGGTTCTAACAGCTCCAACATGTTGTCTTACCTCTCCAGTAGAGGACGGAGGTCTTATAGCCCCACTGGAAGATGGAGGTCTTGTAGCTTGAATGGAGCGTGACGGTCTTATAGCTTGAGTGGAGGGGTGGAGGTCTTATAGCCCCAATGGAGGATGGAGGTCCTATAACTTAAAGTGTTTATGCATGTTTTGATCTATGACCCCCCTGGTTGTACCAGGACTGTGAGCTGGTGGCCTGCCCCCGTGCCCCCCCGACACTCAGCACTGATCATCCTGCAGACCACGGCCCCCACTCCACCCAGTGGAGATACGGATCCTGGACAACGGTGAGGCCTGTTATACCAGATCAGGGATCATCTTCCCCATCCTCCGAACCCGAGCTAGTAATTTAATTAAATGACCAGACTGATCTAGGACCAGTAACTGCAGCCATGTTGTATCTACACCTTCAGTGAGGGGTTAGAAGTCCCCCGTCATGACATTGTGTGTGCGTGTATCCCAGTGTTCGGTGTCCTGTGGGAGGGGTACGAGAGCTCGCTACGTCAGCTGTCGGGACACCCACGGTGGAGTCGCAGATGAGGCCTACTGTGCACATTTGCCCCGTCCCCCAGAATCCTCAACGTGCTTCCAACCGTGTGGCCAGTGGCGGGCGGGAGACTGGTCCCCGGTACGTTACCAAGTCTTGGCATGATTGGGTTTCAGTCTCACTTCATCCACAGTGTCTGGTTTTCAGTTCAGCCAGCATGTATTTGTTCCCCCCCCCCCCCCATTAGTGTTCAGTAACCTGTGGGGTTGGGCAGACGACAAGGCAAGTGGTCTGCAGTACCTACCACCACCAGGTGGGGGCAGAGGTCTGTGACCCAGACGAACGTCCAACTGCAGAGCAAGAGTGCGTCACGGTGCCTTGTCAGTCTGTCTATCGCCCCGGCAACCAGCCCCAGTTGCCCAACGCGGACTACCCCTACGAGCCAGGCAGTCACCCTGGGCACAGCAGTTGGAATGTACCATCTGCGAACAACCAATGGAGGACGGGGCCCTGGGGGGGGGTGAGTATTCCCTTTTCCTGTCCCGTGGAGCACCTGCACCCCCTTCCGTCTGTGACGCCCCCTTGCCCGGCCTGCAGTGCTCCAGCACGTGCGCCGGGGGCTTCCAGCGGAGGGTGGTGGTCTGTCAGGATCTGGAGGGCCACCCCTCGTGGAGCTGCGAGGAGAGAGTGAAGCCGGCCCAGACGAAGAGCTGCACGTCGGGCCCCTGTCCGCAGTGGAACCACGGAGTCTGGGGCGAGGTGAGCGTCCAATCAACAGCTAATCACATGATCCCATGTGGTCACACCCATCAATTGCAGGAAAACCTGCTTTTAATCCATCTGTCTCTGTTTTAGCTGGGTTATTCCCCTTATAATAAAAGGCCTGGAGGTAATATGCTGTAAATGTAATACAAATCAAATATTGTGTCGACTAAGAGAAGCGTTTAACATCTCAAAATTTTCCCAATTTTAGACTCTTCAAAATAGTCCCCTTTATGCTCCAATGACAGCATTGCGGGCTCTTAACATTCTCTCAGCCTGATGTATTCATGCTTCTCCAACAGTCCTGAAGGAGTTTCTACAAGTTGTCTGGGCACAAGTTAACTACCCAACTCATCCCAGACCAGCTGTATAGGGTTTGACTGGTCCCTGTACATGTAGGCAAACAGACAACATGCAAAGAGTACACATAGTGCAAACAGGTCATTGTGGTGCAAACAATTGTAAAAATGATACAGTACACAAGTAGAATAGCCTGAAAAACAAAAAATTGTATTATTACAGAAATAAATACACTATATTGCCCAAAGTAATGGGACACCTACCTATACAGACACATGAACTTTAATGACATCTCATTCTTAATACACAGGCTTTAATATGGAGTTGGCCCATCCTTTGCAGCTATAACAGCTTCAGATCTTCTGGGAAGGCTGTCCACAAGGTTTAGGAGTGTGTTTATGGGAATTTTTGACCATTCTTCCAGGAGAGCATTTGTGAGGTCAGGCACTAATGTTGGACGGGAAGGCCTGGCTCACAATCTCCACTATAATTCACCCCAACGGTGTTCAGTTGGGTTGAGGTCAGGGCTCTGTGCAGGCCAGTCAAGTTCCTCCACACCAAACTCGGTCATCGATGTCCTTATGGACCTTGCTTTGTGCACTGGTGTGCAGTCATATTGGAACAGGAAGGGGCCATCCCTAAACTGTTCCCACAAAGTCGGGAGCATGAAATTGTCCAAAATGGCTTTGAATGCTGCAGCATTAAGAGTTCCTTTCACTGGAAGTAAGAGGCCAAGCCCAACCCCTGAAAAACAACCCCACACCATAATCCCCCCTCCACCGAACTTTACACTTTGCACAATGCAGTCTCCTGGCAACCACCAAAACCCAATGGAGGGGTGTCCCAATACTTTTGGCAATATAGTGTATTTAAAGATAGTAATGTTAATAAATCAGCAGATGGTATATGTGCAGAAGTACAGAATGATCTTAATATTGCATTTTAGAATTGGAAAAGTCTTATTATTGCTTTGTAGATATATAGCTTTTGCTTGTACCTGGGCATTCACTGGATGCTCAGCTCAGCTGTCATAATGCCTAGGTGACTCCTTGACAGCCTTATCTCTGTGTTGTCTGCTTCAGTTCCATAACACTTTGGAGTAAAATGTCTGCTATATAAAAATGTAAATGAAGGTGATTGTACTGGCCAATGACAACGGAGAGTTAACAAATGCAACCGAAGTGGGCATCCAATGGGAATGGCTTAAATGGGGCCTTGTCTCTGCAGTGCACGCAGTCGTGTGGTGGCGGGAGCAGGACGCGCCTCGTGGTCTGCCAGGGCTCCAGCGGGCAGAGACTGAACGAGCGAAACTGCGATGAGCTGGAGCGCCCCCTGGAGGCGGAGCTGTGCAACACGCAGTCCTGCCCCGAGGTCGCATCCTGGCTCCGGCACCCGTGGAAACCGGTACGGTAGCCCTCCCGTTCAGCTCCTGCACCCACCTGCCATCGACCTGTTTCTCGGTGCGTGTTGGGTACGTCGTCGTCACGGCGACGGCGGGACCGTCCACACCGGTCCGTGGTGCTGTGGTGCGTCCGGACTCGTGCTGAGGGCCGGGATTGTACCTCACAGAAGCCCCCGCAGACAGCCTGGCCTGGGGGGCTCAGCACTTAACCAGACCCTCCAGACAAATGTAAACCACCTATGATAGAGGTCTTTCATTTCAACCAAAACTATAAGTATTTGTATTTATTTTTATTTTTAATACTTTGTATTGCTACACATAGGAGAGGTTTTAACGATGTTTATGGAACATTAGCTATCCTGTTTGTGATCTCAAGCTGTAATGATGGTACACAGTGTACGTTTGTCTGTAAGAAGGTCGTTCAAAGGTCATTTCGTGCTCAGACAGCTGTATGTCTGGTTCCATGTTTCACATCTTGTGCCTGTGTACAGCCTTTTCGTTTTAGACGTAGCCTCGTGACATTTATACTGTCGCATCCGAGTGTCACTTGCTGTCACTTTTGGTACTCCATGTTCGTTCACTTTTGCGTCCTCCTAACTCATGTCAGTTTGTACAGCGGAAAAGATTTTAACAGTCAGCTGCGAAGGCTTCAGTTTCAGGATGTTTTATTGACCATTTGCGTCAGAATGCTGACATGTTCAGTCACACCAGTACAAAGAATGAACAACGGCACATAAATAACGAAAGGATCAATAGGCGGTGATGTTTTTCTTCAAAGTTGTGTTCTTAATTTGTGTTTAAGACATTTAAATGTGAATGACGGGGATGGTAGTGTATTGAACATCCGTCTACTAAGACTCATATTTAATTTTAAAAGCTGTCTTCAGTCCACAAAACAGCTGTTGTGTTGTAAAACAGCGAGCCTGAAAATTGGCCTTGTTATACGGTATACATCAATTAGGTGTTTTCTTTCAGTTTAACTTTGCAATATCCATGGTTGCTAGGGGTGCAAGTTTTAAGTCAAATTTTAAGTTATCCAGTAACTTGAAAGAAAAAAATGCAGAAAATTGGCGTGGATGAATTTGTGCCCAAGGATAATAATATTTTGGTTTTCAGGTTAATTGATTTTCCGTTAAATTATTGCTGGTATATCCCGAAGGCAGCCTTAGCCAGAAGGTCTTTGTTTGAGGTGCTGCAACACGTTCTGCTTCATGCTCATCGTTTGGGAGGGGGGGGCTAGCAGGGGGGTTAGAGTGACCTGGGCAATACCTTTGGCTCCAGAAGCGCAGTGTACCAGCAGCGGTGTTTACCGTACCACCACTCAAACCTGCAGGGCCCCCCGTTGGCTATAAACAGCCACTACACTAGGCAGAGTGGGGGGGGACTTTTTGTGTGGGTCCCTAGAAACAAGAAACCCACCCCAGAACATGGAGGTCCCCTGGAGCCAGATCCGAGAAAGCTTCTGAGACTTGTGTTTATAGCGAGACACAGCGCTGAGCAAAGTGCAAGGGAGGAGACCCGAGGTAGCCAGGCTTAAACCTGAGTTAGCCAGGCTTAAACCTGAGTTAGCCAGGCTTAAACCTGAGTTTTTAAAAACATAACAATGTCCAAAGAGTCATTCATTTCACTCAGCCCTGGTTAGCTACTATTCCCATTGAAATAAATACCACCAAAATCCAGCATAAACAATGCGGATCCCCGTGTATAGGCAAATGTTTTTTTTGCAAAGTCCCTTCGGCATTGATAAATCTGCTTCGTAAGTGTGAGGCTTTGTGTGCTTTTCTGGCACAATAATGCCACTTTATTTGTGTTCTCTTGGTGATGTTTTTATTTCCCTTATTGATCTGTTTTGTGTTATGTGACATTACATATACATTTAAACTCCTAAGATATCATGAAACTAGAGTTACTGGTGAGTCTGATCACATACTCTTACTGGTTCATATGTCTCACCTGGCCGCTGTCACTCCAGGCTCATCTGTGTCTCCTGCAGTGTCAGACCCTCACATCCACAGCCCCCCCCCCCCAAAAAAAAACTGCATTTACACCCATAATGCCTCAGCGTCAGTGTAACATTCAAAAATAACACTGTTGAATGTAATTAATTTTTAAATCTGTGTTCTGTGTCTGCATATTTATTTTGTGCACATATATGTTGAAACCGCTGTTGACATTGAAAACAATTAAAGAATCACATGTCCATTTCCTGCATATGTCATCCGTTTGGAATAACTGTGTGATTTTTGCTTTGCTGGCGGGAGATAAAAAAATAATTTGAAATAATCCGGGGGGGGTGCGTCCTGAAAATGCGTCTCTGAGCATGGGGGGATATGGGGGAGTAATCGTCAGAATGGGCAGCTTTTATGCTCGAGTTTTGAAAGCGGTCGAGTGAACAGGACCCACTCTGAAATGAATATGGCGCTCTGTGTTTACAAAACGTCTACTGCCATTTCAAAATTTTTATTCATAGCAGAAGAAAAGGTCTGTACGTTTATTCGGACCAAATGTGACAGGTTAATTTGAATAATTGAGTTGAAGCTTTACTGTAAAATCACTTTCCGTAAGATTTAACTAAATCTGCAGATATTTGTCGATAGAAAAGCCGGATTCATGAGAAATAGGAGTCGCTGGGGAAAACAAACCTGAAAAATATACTGTATTATATTTACACTTCAGCTCTGCATAAACTCACTGGAGACCTTTGATATACGCACGGCAGGATTATAATGGTGTGTTTCAAAGGATTACATAAACATCCAAAATCCAAACCATGCTGCAGCCCATGTTTCGCTGTCTTTATTGCTTTCACGTGGGAATATATACATTTCAGCTCGGTGGGCCAAAGCGGTCGTGTAATTGAAACCAAGCTGGGTATATTTGGCTAATCGATGTTGACAGGAAGTTGGATTTAAGGGGGCCGGTTTTATGGCGGATGTCTCGAGATGAGATGCATGCTGGGGGATGTGGGGGCCACCGTCACTTTGGCAGCGGTCCACATCTGGGCGGCGGGGGCCTGAAATAAATATTTTTTTAATCGTGTGGAGAGAGAAGCCATCAGACTGTCTGAGGAAGTCTGAAGCAGGGAATCTGGCCATCGAGGGGGCAGGTGGGTCTGGAGGGGTGGGGGGCAGTGCCAGTGAACCCTTTAGGTGAACAAAGTTGGCGGCTGCTTAGAGCGCCATCTTCTGAGAGGGGACCGACATAGCAAGACGATTCCACTTTGTGCACATTGGGTGACTGAAATCACCATCCCAGTCCTGCAGTTAGAGCTGTTACTTACAGTTAAACCACTTTGACTGCGTTAAACCACTTTGACTGCGTTAAACCACTCTGACTGCGTTAAATCACTTTGACTGCGTTAAATTTTTATTATTTTTATTTTTTTTATTTACCTTTATTTAACCAGGCAAAACAGATTAAGAACATGTTTCTTATTTACAACTGTGGCCTGGAGAGGACACTTTGACTGCATTAAATCACTTTCACGGTGTAGCTGTATAGTTTGGTCAACATGCTGGTTTATTTATATATGTACAAAAAATTCATGGTGGTTAATTATATTTAATTTGTGGTTAATTTATATTTAATTAAACAACATGTTAGTTGTTTAATGTATAAATAGTTACTAAGCAAATAGATCATAAAATTATGAGACATCTAAACCTCTTCACTTTGTGCCTCTAGTCTAAATCAGGGGGCTTTCAAATGACTCGTCTCCATAAGAACAATAAATGATGGGAAATAGAACTAATGGATGAGGTTGTCACGTTCGCGTTGCGGACGAGCAGGCGAACGGAACCGGACTGACGGGTGAAACGGGGTCTTTAATGGGAAATGATGCAGACATCCGCAAACAAAGCGACAAAACAATGACGGATCTGGGGAGGACTGACTCTGACAAGGACTAAATACACTAGACAGAGCAAACTAACAAGGCACAGGCGAGAACAATCAGGTAGAAACACGGGGTAACGAGGTGGGCGTGGCACACATGAGGATCGAATGGAGCTGGGCGTGACAGAGGTGAAATGCGCATCTTAAATATTATTTAGGCTTAGAAAGAAAGATTGGTTTGTTTTGGGTACCACTGTGGCTTCAGCTTTGGGGGTTCGAATCCCGCCTCCTCTGTATTTGGCTAGCACTGTGGCCTCACACCTCCAAGGTGGGGGTTTGAATCCCATCTCCTCTTCTTGTTTTGGGTAGCACTGTGGCCTCACACCTCCAAGGTGGGGGTTTGAATCCCATCTCCTCTTCTTGTTTTGGGTAGCACTGTGGCC
>JAODLC010000001.1:5163524-5175248 GCA_026781145.1 Hippopotamyrus pictus
TTAATTGAAATGGTAATTTACAATTCCTGTCCTAGCTCAGCGTGTCCTCCCTGACATGGATTATCTGGTCACCCTATCTGCAGGGCGTAGCCATGCTTTCCTGCAAAATTCTGCCAAGTAGATGCTCCCTCAATTCCTGAAATGCACTGTGACCCAATGTAGGGGAAAATCCGTCCTTCAAAGCACAAAAAGCCTAAGATGGTCCAAGCACTCGATATGCTACCAAGTGCTGTCATTTTAGCAGGTGTTTTACCTTCCAATAAACCACAAACAACAAAAAAGGCCCTTTAAACTCCAGCAGACACATGCGAGTGTGCTGTTAATGACAGGCTCGGGGGATTTAATTAGAACGTTTGACGGTGTTTTGGTTTGCTGAGGTGCTTGAGGTTTTTATGATGTCATCAGTGTGCGACTGAGGTCTGATGTCAGTCTTTGATTTTCATCTTATGCCTGATATGCTGGGTGGAAACAGTTTCCACAGAACTGATGCAAGACATGAAAAGAAGACAGTATTTTTCTTCCCTTTGAATCCTGTATTGGGAGCTTGCCAGCATGGTCTGAGTCCGCGGGGATAGCCAGCAGTATCACTCTCAGCCGTGTAACAGGAGGTGGCAGAGCTACAGGAGGGATCGGCTGGCTGTGGTGCAACACTGCCCCCTCTGGCCGGTTCCTGGTACTGTATTTTTAAACGTATAATGGTGTTGCATCTCAGCATTTTGTTGCAAGTTAGTAGGTGGGGGTGCATCTTAATCAGGCACCCGTGTGACCTCCAGTGTGGGGGGGTGAATTTCTGTGCACGTGGGTGATTTAACCCTACGATAATGCTTCCTGTTCTCTCGTCCCTGCAGTGCAATGTCACCTGTGGCTTGGGTTCGACGAGCAGGGAGGTGGTCTGTATAGACCAGGCTGGGAGGTCTGCTCACTACAGCCTCTGTGACCCGGGTTCCAAACCCGTGCAGCACCAGCCCTGCCAGCGGGAGCCTTGCCAGTACACGTGGAGGACAGGAGACTGGTCTGAGGTGGGTCCTGCACTTTCCCAGAGCGATTTGACTATTTATACTACAGCCCGTGCCAGTCAAGCCATCAGGCGAGATAGGCGGCCACTTCGAGTGGCATCTTCTCAGGGCGCGCTGACTTAACAAGCCAATTCCACTTTGTCACAGACAGGGGGCGCCAGTGGTGAATCTCACCTAGGGTGTCACATGGGCTTTTACGGTTACTGACTCAAGCCACAGTAAACACAAAAACATATTCTTCCATTATGCCCCCAGTTCCCCTGGGGGGGGGGTGGTCTTGTAGCCTGCAACCCCATTATACAGACAATATTCTGGAGCGTTTGATAACTTCAGATATTTACTGTCACTGAAGCTTTTCATCGTTCCCCATGGATCAGCAGTGGCTTGCTGAGCGGTATCTACACGTTGGAGCTGCTCGTTGAAGGGAGCTTGCTGCTTTAGCTACTGGCCGCGTTTCCTGTTCCTTGAAGCTTTCAGTCAGGCGCACCTTGAGTTCTGGGCCACCAGAGGGCACTCTTCCGGTAACATGTGTTTGTCTTTGGTAGTGTTCAGCCAGCTGCGGCCCTGGCATCCAGCAGCGAATGGTCATCTGCTCCAAGGTGCACTCTCCGGAGGACCCCCCCTCGCACGCAGTCCAGCCCCCGCTTCACCCCAGCTGCCCTCGGCCCCACCCTGCCGATACGCAGCCCTGCCTGTTGGCGGAGTGCCCCACTTTTGCCTCGTGGAAAGTTGGCCCTTGGAGTGAGGTGTGTGCATGTGTGTATGCACACGTGTGTGTGTGTGTGTGTGCATGTATGTGTGTGTGGCGTGTGTGTGTGTATGCGTGCGAGTGTTGGTGTGTGTCCACGTTTCCCAGCTCGGTGCTTGCTGGTCTGGGCCTCTCATCCGACCCTCTCCTGCTCTCCCAGTGCTCCCAGACCTGCGGAGCTGGCGTGAGGGAGAGGCGGGTAGCGTGTCTCACTGAGAATGACCTCCCAGCCCGGAGCTGCAATCCCGCGGAGATGCCCAAACCCAAGGCCCCTTGTCATGAGAGACAATGTACGTCCCCCCCCCATCCCCTTTGAAGTGAGGCAGTAATCCTCCCCCGAGCTGGAAAATATCTCTCTTAACTGATGCTGCAGGCCTGTGCTTAAAAAAATGTATCGTTAAGTTTCATAAAACCTTAAATTTCACAGAAAAATCGTTGGACTTAATAATATGAAGTCGTGATTTAATGTGACTCTGAGTGCCTCTTGAAATAAATGTTTCTTCTTTCCAAAAGGAATTATTTAAGGTCCAGGTTCAGCCTGATCCTTTTTTGGGATTTTTGGTGTCTGTGATGAATTCAACACCCAACAGGGATCTTGTTCATGATCCAACAGCTTGTGTTCACATGTACACACACGCCATGATGCTGCTTTTGAAGCAGATTACTGGTTCGTTCAGTTATGCTTTAATGCCAGTCCAGCTTCAGTAACAAGGCCTTTAGCTCCTTGGCAGGAAGTGTGCGCCTGCTTCTGCCCCCTGGTGGAGGAGAACGACAGCATTTTTGTAGCCGCCGGAAGATACGTTGTTTTCTTTGTTCCAGGTGAAGTGCTTGCCAGCTGCAAAGAGGTTCAGCGGACAACGGGCATGAAGAACGATGGCGAGTACTATCTCAGAGTCAGCTCGAGGATTCTCCAGGTAGGCGAGTTCGAGCCGTGAGGCAGCCAAGTGTTGCCTGTCACCATCTGACTTTCGATTTGCTCCTTTGCCAACTGTACATCTGTCCGTCCTTCAGATCTACTGTGCAGAGATGCAATCCCAGTTTCCCAAGGAGTACATCACCTTGCGCAGTGGTCAGATGGACAACTTCTCCGAGGTTTATGGGTACAGGTATGTGTCTTCCTGTGGGGCGTGTGACTCTGTTTGGTTAGGTTGCTGTGCCTGTGATCAGAAAGTCACTGGTTCAAATCCCAGGGTTGGGGCCCGTGAGCCAGTCCATTCACCCCCAGTCACTGCACGGACTGGTTGACCCTGCTTTCTCGAATGTATGTTGCTTTGAATAAAATCCATCTGCTAAAGTATAAATACATTTAGCATTTAGGCCATATTGACGCCGTATTGTTAACTGTAAACCAACAAGTATGAAAAGCCGTGTCCTTCAAGCGGCACATGACCTGTCATGTGACACGTCTAATAGGTTCTGTGTCACTAGGTTACAGAACCCATTCGAATGTCCATTCAATGGCAGCAGAAGGAGGGACTGTGTTTGCAGCAATGACTATCCAGCCGCCGGCTACACCATTTTTCACAAGGTCCGGCTGGACCTCAACGCCATGCGGCTAATCAGTGAGTCGTTCCCTTGTGTCCGTCCTCTGGTATGTCCCTGTGGCCCAGTCTTCCTTTGGATCGGTAGGGGGAGACGAGGGTGTGGTGTGTGGTTCCGCAGATTAGGCGTCTGTGCCTTTGACAAGAAGCCCGCCGCTTCAAATCCCATCCTCCACAGAATAGCCATATGTTCACTGGGCCCCTGAGCACGGCCCACCTGGAGAATCACCAGCTATGCCTTTTAATTAAATGTTGATTTGTATAAAAAGCATTACTTTATACAGTTGTTAAAAAGCGAAAACATTGACAAGCATGAAATCACCCATAAACTGCGTTTATTTACCCAACATTTTATAAAATGCATATTGTGTTTGAAAAGTTTCCAGCTTTATGATTTCACCACAGAGCAGCTGCTCTCTTAGGAACATTACGGCTTTTTGGTTCAGGGTGTTAGATTCGCTGTGTTATTAACACTAATGGCACATTAGCTCACAGAAAGGGCTGTGTGCGGCGAAGTATGTCTTGCTTGGCTGTTAAAGGAGTTTGGCGCTGGCATGGGAAACAGCAGTTGTAGTGTTAATCTCCCAGAATGCACCACGGGCACCAGGTAAATGGCCGACATTGTGCCTGGAGTTCAAACTTCACCCTTAACTGCGTACATATCGAAGGAGAGTAGGATATGTGAAAAGGAGCATTCAGATGTACTTATGCAAATTGCAAAGAAAGCACCACTTAATTTCAAGTGACTCGTTATCTCGAAAGAGATTGAGCAAAGGTGTCCATCTTCAGAAGAGGTGACTCTTTTTATCCCTGGCCGATCGCGATAGCCAGCCTCTCTGTCCCGGGATGCTTTAGATTACTACGCATGTGTGCTGGAAATCTTCAGTGCCCATCCAGTCGGGAAGGAGCTGTTGATCAGGGTGGGGGCCCTGGGAACAGCTGGCCCCTTCACTCACACGGATGGCCCGCCGGCTGTTGTCAACAGCCTCCCCAGACATCGAGGGCCCTGCGCCGCCAGCACAGCTCAGCGTAACCAGCTCAAGATGCTTCTCAGCACAGGCTGGAGTGATTCCAAGCGAAAGATTTACCATCCTGTTTTATTTTGGGCTACGTTTCTAGCTCAATAGGGGATTTAGGCAAAACTACTGCAGTTAGAGGTAGGAATCAAAAATGCACATATTTTACCTTTCAGTGTCTATGAAAGTACAGGTTAGTGTCTCCTAAATTGCATTTGTGTTCAGTGATGCAGGATGCATATATTCCAAAAAAAATCTGTCTCCTGAGCAACAGTAAAACCTCTCATGTTTCGTTGCACAGGTGAAGGGTGTAGCCATAGCGATTTGCAGGTGGATATTTTACTGGAGAAATTCAGGTCAAGTGTCTTGTTCAGTAACACAATGGCAGGGTCCTTATGGGATGTGAAATGCTGGTCGTGAGATCATGTCCATAATCCCCAGTACTCTCACATGAAAGCGAGACGTGAGCTGTCCTCCACAGGTCTGTCTGTCCTTAGAAACACCTGACGCTCTGTTGCAGCCACAGACCTGCGATTCTCCCAGACTCCACTAGGCCACTCTGTGCCTTTTGGTACCGCAGGAGACTGCTACAGCGCCACCAAGTGTCCACAGGTAGAACACCAACTACCTTTTTTTTCTGAATTTTTTTTATTAACCGGACAAAAATAATCACTGGAAAATTATGTAATTCTAAAACTGAAATCCTTCACCAACAATTCTTGGTGACAATAATACTGGAATTTATTTGTTTAATAGACAAAAGTCCAATATCACGTCCCAGAAAATCTTCTGATGTCTGTTATCTCAGGGTCAGTTCAGCATCAACCTCTCTGGTACCGGCCTGAAGATCGCGGAGGAGGCCAAATGGGCCTCCAGGGGAAATTACGCCACCGCCAAGGTGCACAGGTCAGAGGTGAGCAGGCCGGCCGCTCCCAGTGATGTGGAGTGAGGAATATGGTTCACAGAGGCGTACATGAAATCATTTCTCAGAGAGTGATAAGGTGTGTTGAGCTGTAGATCAGACACCAACATGTTTGACTTTCTAAGGCAGCAATACATATTCTTTTATCCCAAGAAATGTGGGCCTTTCTTAACATCCAGATGTTTTACTGAATAGGTGTTTCTGCTTAAGCAGAGTCCTTCAGAGGATCCGAACTCACAGCATTCAGATTCCAGGGCCATATTTTTAACTTCTATGCTACCTGTGTAACACTGACAGGCTGCGCCCCCTGGTGGCCATTAAAAACACAGCTGTATTCCTGCTGGGTTCATTCTACACGTCACCTGGTTCCCGGTGCAGGATTTCAGCACCAGTCGGTTCCTTCACGGGCAGCTTTCCGCTCCCCTCCCTCATAACTCCTGCCCTCTCGCTCATGCAGGACGGGGTGAGGATTTACGGACGCTGTGGGGGATTTTGCGGGAAATGCGTCCCTCAGTCGCAATCTGGCCTCCCCGTGCAAGTCCGCTGAGGGACAGACTACCGACACCCGAGCAAGACTCGGCTGCGAGACTCTTCCGGGAAACCACTCGCTCTCGTACCCGTGACCGCGGGACCATTCTGGCAGCTAAGCCCGACAGGAGACCACAGGTCAGACTCAGCTATCTGCCAGAATCACCGGCCTGCCTTTCAACAAGTGTAATGCGTACCAAATGTATTCGTGCGTCGGAATATAGAAAGCAGACCGGGGGCCTTTAACGCCGCTGTGTGTTTCATTGTATCTTATGTATTCTTATGTCTTTCTTTTCCTTTGACGAATGGGAAACTATGAGGCCATGTTGCAAAGCTGTCTTACTATGTCGAGTGACCTTTCAGCTTCAGAGGTCATGTGTATGTTTGACATTCGATAAAACAAAAAAATAAGAATTTTAGTAATTTAAAGCTTTCAAAACTCTCATACACTAGAGCTCTGTTAAATTTCTTTTTATTGACACCGAATAGTATGAATTAATGTAGAAAAGCATGACCTCAGTGTGTTTTTCTCTGATTTACCAATAACAAAATGCTCACCTTGACTGTAGGAGATCATGTGCCCAGGTTAACATACCGAAAGTGTCACGTGATCACGGTCGCCTGTATTATGCTAGTTTTCAGACTAACAGCAAATGGGACTTGCCTTGTTTCAAAGGCTGAAAGTTTAGAATGCAAAGCTGTAGACCACCAATGCGAAATCCTGTCCTCGGCTATCAAAATCCTTACAGCCGCTTAAGAGAGACAAGTAGGAATTCTCAGAAAGCAGGAACTGACCAAGTTCTTCAGGAAAGACTGAAGCGAGTTCACTGATATGGAGAATGACTTACTCTTCCATCAGGATAACTCGGGCTAGTCCTAGCTGCGTAGCTTGACCGCAGGTGCACGCCAATCCTACCTCTAACTCACAAGCATGTAAATAGAACAGAAAATGTACTTTATGACACTGTTAAATATTTATGTTTGACCATATTTATTCTGTAATGTTATGTAGATTCATTCAGCCTAGGCAGCTGTACAGAGTTGATGCTGTTACATTACTGCAGAGAATGAGAGCCGTCAGCAGTGTGACCTCTATCCACAGAGAATAGCTCTCCTTTCTTTAACTACTGAAACCATCTGAGCCTTTAAGTACCGCTGCACTGTCTCTAAACGGTTCCCTTCCATGTACTGATAACTTCATACATATATGCCTTCTAATGCGCATAATCCTTTTCACAAATCCAGGTAGCCTTTAGCTAGAACCAAAGTCTGTTATGGTTTTAAGTGTTCTTAACAGGTAAAGCAGCTATATTCATTTAAAGGAAAATTCCACCCAAAAATGGATCTTTCGTTTTTAAATTTTAATCAGAACACGACCTGGCTGTACACTGTCATGCACACAGGGGCTGGGTCGTGTTTTTTGGTCCCACTCGATAAGTCACCATCCCCCTTCATTGTAGTGACTATATGTGACCAACAGGGGCCCCCAATTTCAGGGGCCCCACAGAAATGCATCGTATGAGTGGTAATGAAGACCTTCGCTGCGTACACAGCACGCTCATCAGAACACTTAGGATACTCTATGGAAAATTCCTGATCACTCCCAGTCCTGTTCCAGTCCTGATCCAGTCCTGTTCCAGTCCTGATCACTCCCAGTCCTGTTCCAGTCCTGATCCAGTCCTGTTCCAGTCCTGATCACTCCCAGTCCTGTTCCAGTCCTGATCACTCCCAGTCCTGTTCTTTTTCCCAGAAATTTCAAGCAGTTTCAGTTTTGTTTGTAAAATTGTCACGTTTTAGAATGTTCCAGGATTCATGGGAATGAGGATTAAAAGAGGATAAATTGTCCCCGGGAGATTGTCTAAAACTGCCACCCAGAGGCCAATCATCCACATAGCAGGGAAACAAATAATTACATCATAATATTAATTCTGAAGAATGCTAAATCAAGTCTGGTGGAATTCTCCTTTAAGAAACCAACCTGTGAAATCTGAGCAGCTAAATTTAACCAGCAATTATTATTAACTGATGGGTAATTCTACTCGAGGTCTGTATCAGAATATTTTTAAGTACTTGATGCACTGTGTGTCTTTTTTGTAGAACCATACTTATATAACATAATGTGTTTTTAAGTAAAAATTCTTGACTTGAAATGTGAATGTTATTATAACTGTATAAAATATGGTGCTATTTTGCTATGTGTTATCCAAAGAAATTGTTTTTCTTAATATCTGTAGTGATATGGTTTTGGTAAAAAAATTAAGGATTACAGAAATACTTTGAAGATTATGGTGACATTACAAGTTTTATAAGTTTGGTTAGAATACTAAGAGTAATTACATTACATTAAAGCGTGGATTACCAATGGTTATTTGGCTGTGCTTATAACCCGCTATAAATAGGGACAAACCTGCCTTTACGTTTGACGACAGGCCTTCTTTGGCGTAGCATTAATAACCCGTTATTAAATTTACAATCAGTTATTAAATTATTGCCAGTTTTTAAAATGTATTTGAATTATAGTATGTTATTTTGATTTTCTTTGATCTTCTTGACATTCAGACTAATTTTCCAGTGCTGGTCTGAGCTCAGGTGCTGTAACTTTTTGTATGTTTCCAAGAAAAGGTTCATCTAAATAAAGAACACAGCAGTATGTAACTGTATGAAAAGATTTACGGTGCCAAACGTGAATATTAAAAAAATATACAGGACTGATGTTGTTTTGTGTTTAACTTCTTATGGTAATTAATTGTGCATTAAAAAGTTCTAATCCTAATCCTCTTTAAATGCGGCGTTCTTGTTACACAGGATAGGACTCTTCACGCTCTGCTCTTTTCATGACCACTGGCCCAAGGAGTTCTTTAAATCCAGCTGTGTTTCTGCGGGAGACAGATGTGGACACCCATTCACACTTCCATCTCATGAAGTAGCCGTGAAAACATACATGAGCTGAATGTTGCCTTCTGCGACGTTATAGGAACATTCCCACGACTCGTTGCACAAGCTGAAGCTGCGTTCTTTTCTTTGTGGACTAATTCCTAAACCAAATGAAAACTTTGGCCACCTGCATTTAAAAAGATGCTCATTTTATTAAGTGGGTGGGTCAAAGTTTGGATTTGGTGGACATTTTGCCATGGTGAGAAATGTCACGTTACCTGTCTCTCTTAGACTGCATGACGTACGACCGCTCTCGCCTCAGTTCTTCCAGTTTTTCCTTAACCAGCGTTTTCTGCTGGTTTCTATCCTCCTGAATCACAGAGGCCTACGTCAGTTCACAGCCCCTCCCCAAAAAATCCGCCCCACGTCTCTACAGTGCTGTGGCCTTCACAGCTCGCTCACGCCCTCTATAGGCCAATATCTGCACTGCTGAGCAAGACTGGATGGGTGGAACTCGCCTTTTTGAGCTTCTCGGTGAGCTGCCTGAGATCGTCCCCTTGTTTGTGACCCAGAAGGTCTTCATCAGATTTTCTGTTCTGGACTATGGACAAGCGTTCCTGAAACTGAAAGGGGGTAGCGGGAGCGGAGTGCAGGGGACGTCATGTAATCAGTGAAAACGAGAGTGTCCAAAGAGTGCAACCATCCAATGATAGGCTTACCCTAAGAATCTGTCTTTGCTTGTCTTGCTGATACTTGGTCTCAACCTTCCGCTTGATGTCTACAAGGGTTTTCATGGTCGTCTCTTTCTCCATCTCAGAGATGTGCACCACTGTCATCTCTCTCTGAATGCAGTCCTGCAGTTAAACCACGTGGGACAGTCACAAACAAGCAAGACGTTCTACCGGTGACCGTCAAAGTAGCATGTTAGTCAGACCCTCACGCTGTCATTGATGACCTGCAGCAGGTGGGCCCTGGGCTGCCCTGGATGTCTGCGCGCAGCAGACTGAGCGCGAGATGAACAGGAACCTTCTTCGGTAGTTTGATCATCATCGTCATCAGTGTCATGTGTAATCTCACTTTCAAGAGGCATCAGTGTCTCAGCAGGCTGTAGAGTATGGGAATTCCCATTATTTATGCATGATAAGGTTAACTACTGACACGCAGAAGATTCTGTTTCCAATCCCGATTAATGTCATTGACGATGGTGAATTACAGCTTTTTATTTACATAGATCTACTGTCTTAGATATTCCTTTATGTACACAGTTTATCACTAAATGCTAAATGGTTATAAATCATACATGTAAATTGATATAGCTAAAAGCTATGTACAGAAAAATGTTAAAAACAATGTGTACTGCAGAGCTCATTATTATGAGTTTATCAATTGCTTACTATGGCAACATCAGCCTCCACAGTCTGCTTTTGAAGGCATCCGGCATGTGGACTGTACTGGAAGAGCGTGGGGTGTGGCGTCTCTGCAGCAGGCCTGCCCTCAGCTGCCTCATGTGTCGGGAGGTCATTTCGAAGCTCCTCGTCTTTCAGATGAGTCCCTGCCTCGCTTTCCACCGCCGCCTCGTCGGGTGCCTGTGAAACGGGTCACACTGTCGTTACCAGCCGTAAACAGGCAAGAGGCGGTGAAATGCAGGGCCGCATCGCGCCCCGGTAATGTAGTCTGGGCCTGCCTCGGGTTTGCGGGTCTTCTCGGCAGGCCGGCTCCAGGCCACTGCGATCACAGAGCCCTGTTTCTCCAAGTCTGTGGTGATGGGGCATCCGCTGGCTGTTACTTCATCGCTGTCTGCCCCTCCTGCTGACCCTGAATTAGGGTTGGTTGCACATAGTACCTCCAAATAGGGAACTTCTTCTGGAATTAGGGTATTTCCGCATGCTATGGGGCAGAAGGTCAACAAGCTTCCCTTAGGCCTGGTGTGCTTTTAAAAATACAAAGGACTGTGCAGAAGTTTTAGGCAGTGAAAGAAAATGATTAAAGCTATTTATCTGGTTAGCAATTGTATATTTGATCAGAGAAAATACTATTTAACTTTACAACATATGCAAATTAACAGCAAAGCTAACAGGAATTTCTGCTGTTCTCCAAAGTTACTGACATCTTGATGGACAGCTAGAAAAACACTGTTTCAGCTCCCAAATCTCTCCCCAGGGGCACCTCAGCCATTCCATGTATTTGTTAAATTCCACCACCAGCTAACTGGATGAGGTATTGATTAGCCAAACTTGGTGTGCTAGTGGATAATTCAAGAATACATGGCTGCATTAGGTGGTTACTGCAAATACTGGGGTGACTTTTGGAGAGGTTTTGAAATGGCTAAGCTGACACGCTTTGACGCACATAAATGCATACATTTAAAAATCATTTAGGAAGATTTAAAAGAGTGCTCACAGAAAATCTCAAGATGCTTGCTTAATTTGCTTAATTAATTGTAAAAAATATTGCTAATTTATTGGTTCAGTAACAAAAGTAATTGCTTAATACAAAATAATAATACAATACTAAATACTTAATAAGAATACTTAGAAAAGAATAGAATTCTTTTGAAAGCCAGTAACTACAATCGCAATTAATAGCAAACTGGCAAGTATAGAACTGATTGAGTCAGTCAAAAAAAATATCATACTTAATGCAAAGAAACTGTCTGTTTGTAAGATATGTGCTGATATGTTAAAAGTCAATGGACTTTTGTCATGAAACCAGTAAATGTTTTTACAGAAGTAAACATAGACATTTTGTGAGCAGCTTAATTCTCTTTGACTGCCTAAGGCATTTGCACATTACTGTATCTCTAGAAAATGCGGAGAAAACTAAAGTGAAGCCCGTCACCGTCACAAACGTCGCCTCTCTCAGCAAAGGGGGCACCCTGTCTGCTTTCTCCACCTCCTGGAAGATGCTCTTGGTCGTCACCTTTGTGGAGTTCAGGTCGAAAAGCCATACTTCCCGTGACCTAACGTGAGCGAACACATAAGTGGCATTCAGCACAAACACCTATGATGTTTATTCAGAAGAGCCATCAACTGACACCCATCAACAATACTGAGACTGGCTCGCCTCGGACACTGAGCGT
>JAODLC010000001.1:5197585-5228087 GCA_026781145.1 Hippopotamyrus pictus
CTAGTTGGTCTAAGAAGGTCTTGGTTCTTTGCTGTAAGGTCTCATTAAGGGTTGTTTGGAATCTTTTGGAAAAAGTATGGGTGATGTCGTGACTATAATCTGGCCATCTGTTTTCTCTGGCTATGGGGGTGGGGGGAGACTTGAACGCTGGTCCTTGGGCTGTGAGGCGGCAGTGCTAAGCACTGTACTATCTGGCCACCCCACCTCCAACTATTCCCTGTAAGCAACTGATGTAGTTGCTTTCTTTAGGATCCAGCTCACATTCTCAGTGATCAGTGTTTCAAACTGTCAGTGACCATGGTACCTGCAGTTTGGACTGGGTAGTCTGTGTGAAGCTAAGCAGGATTTGGTTGGATCAGTGTTTGGATGTGAGTCTAGTGGGATTGTTGGTGTGGAAAGATCCTGGTTCTTCGCTGTAAGGCCTCATTAAGGGTTTTTTGGTATCTTTTGGAAAAAGTAGGGGTGATGTCCTGACTAAAATCTGGCCGTCTATTTTCTCAGAGGTATGAGGGTGTCTGGGAGCCCACATGCAGTGTGCAGACTACCTGACTGTGCAGGTTCCACACACAGGGAGCTATGGGGGTGGGGGGAGACTTGAACCCTGGTCCTTGGGTTGTGAGGCAGCAGTGCTAACCACGCCTCAAAACCATTTGACGCACCCCCTAACCTTTTGACACGCCCACTAACATTTTGACACACCTCAAAACTATTTGACGCACACCCTAACTTTTTGACACACCCCAAATCCTTTCGAGACATCCACTAACCATTTGACATGCCCCAAAACCTTTCCACACACCCCCTAACCTTTTGACACGCCCCAAATCCTTTCCACACACTCACTAACCTCTCGACACACCCTAAAACCTTTCAACACACCCCATAACCATTTGACATGCCTCAAAACCTTTCCACACATCCCCTAACCTTTCGACACACCCACTAACCATTTGACATGCCTCAAAACCTTTTGACACACCCACTAACCTTTTGACACGGCCACGAATCTTTCGGCAAGCTTCGAGACGCCCACTACTCCAGCCCGCAGAGATCTGTACTGCAAGTGGCCATTTTGGTGCCACCCCAGCCAAGTCGCATTCCGTCCTGCATGTTCGCTTCTCCTCTTCCCTTTATTTTGGTTCGAAGCATTCAGGGACTGTTTTTTCCGTTTTCTTTTACTGTTGTGAATAAACTTTTGTGGCTCTGCACCTGCATCCCCCTAGTCTGTGTGTGCGATACGACTGGTTACGTGCTTAGATACTAGAAGAATTATATTGTTTTTTCATGCAAGAAGAAAATTATCTATTATTATTATCCATCCATTTTACATACCTGTTTGTCCTATGCAGAGTTCTGGGGATCTAGGGCCTACTATTATTATAATTATTATTATTATTTCTTTCTTCTTGGACATACTGGGTTAAACATACACCTCGCAATAAAACAGAGGTAATCTCTATAATCAACTCAAGGCTCAACAGCTGTCACTCAAAATATAAGCGGCAGACCCATCAGGAGCAAACGTTCTGTGATTTCCAGAAAAACTAATATTTACAGACACTGACTCATCTTGATCCATCTCAAAATGTGCCAACCAAGGTCTGAGAAAAAAAAGAATCTATTTTACTGTTTATTTCGGGAGGGGAAAAAAACGTGATTAATCAAAATTTCAATGACAGAGCATTGAAAAGAGAAAGATTCAGTAGTTTTGCTTAATGTCGTGTGTAATTGGATGATGAATGCATTGTTCTGTCGCATGACATTTTTATTTTCCATATAATTCCCTGAAAAAACACAAACTCTGAAATTAAGGCTTAGCCACCCAAAAGCATAAATCAACAAAAATCCTTTTTATGGTTTTTAATAAGATTTTCACATCACCCTGAATAACACAAGGCACAACATCAAAAATCTGAGGAAAAGAAAATACTGTTTTGTCATTGCATTACACTAATCTAGGTCAGGGGTGACCAGTCTTATCCAGAAAGGGCCGCTGGGTATGCAGGTTTCTGTGTGCGGGTTTCTGTTTGCGGGTTTCTGTGTGCGGGTTTCTGTCCGCGGGTTTCTGTGTACGGGTTTCTGTTTGCGGGTTTCTGTGTGCGGGTTTTCCCAGCAGCTCCCTAATTACGTTACTAATTAGAAGACTGATTGGCTGAAGAGTCCTCACACCTGGTTCATCCCAAAAACCTGCAAACACACTGGCCCTTTGTGGAGAAGACTGCTCATCCTTGCTTTAGAGTACTGAAACGTTTCAGAAATAAATGTTACATGATGAGAATGGATGTAATTCTTCCAGCTATTCTGTTTGCTAAAGTAAAGGGGTGATTTTAAGGTTAGATTTTAGGGAAGATTTTAATGGATAATGTCCATGGCTCAGTGAATCAAAAGTTTGGATGCATAATGTTTGGTTGATATAATTAATACTATTTTGCATAATACCAATGGGTGTATCTGTGCAACTCTGCCATCTTAAACTCCATCCATCTACTGTCCATCCTATGCAGGCTCACAGGTGTCCAGAGCCTAACCCAGAAGTAACGGGTGCAAGGCATGGAATAACCCACGATGGGGTATCAGCCTATCATCGAGCACACACACTGTTCACTTTTTCAATGCCAATTCAGTTTAGCATGTTTTTGGACTGTAGGGGAAAACCAAAGCACCCAGAGGAAACACAGGGAGAACATGCAAACTCCCCACACACAGAGCCATGAGGGAGACTCGAACCCTGAACCCGGGGGTGTAAGGCGACAGTGCTGACCACTGCAACATCATATCACCTGCATCTTAAGATCACTAATTACAAATGGAAATAGCATCAAGTGAACACCGTCATATCTAAATATTTTAACATATAATTAATAATGGGGTCCATTTTTTGATAACTTTATTGGTAATGAAGTCTGATTTGTCAAAGAACAAAATTAGAACACCATACATATACCGAGATGAGAGAATGTGTTCAATGTGCAGTCCGATGGGAGCAGGTCTTAGAATGAAGTTGTTTAGCTAAGACTAAACCAGGGATTGTGCACAATGGTATATATATTTACTGAAAGGATAGACAGATTAAGAGCATTTGTCAAGCAAAACGCACAGGGTGTTTCTCTGAAAGACAGAGAGCATGTCATACAGGTCAGAAGACCACCCAGGCTAAGAGTCTTGGTGACAAAAATAACAAAAAATGTCACCTACAGTACATCCAGCAGGAGAAGCAATAGCAGAACGTGTGAAGTATGAGACTGTGAACGTCACAGTCATAAATCCTTTATGCTGTCATGGCTCTGAGACTCAGCCGGAGAGGATAAAGGGCTTCACACTGTTTGGCCATCAGCAATTTCAGGAGAATGTCGAAGAGTGATTTCCATAGATGGTCAAAGCCAGTGACCAGGAACTATGAGCAAAGAAACTGCCTGAGGAAATGCACACACACACACACACACGCACACACAAAGCATACACACACACACGCATACAAACACACACAAAGCATACACACACACACACGCATACAAACACACACACACAAAGCATACACACACACGCACAAGCATATACACACACACACACGCATACAAACACACACACACAAAGCATACACACACACACACACACGCACAAGCATATACACACACACACACACACACATACAAACACACACACAAAGCATACACGCACAAGCATATACACACACATGCATACAAACACACACACATACACACACACATATTGGCGTACCTATCTAACTGGGGATCTTCCATTCATTTCTATTGCAAAAATCCTAATCCCCCCCATTCCCACTCACAGAGATATACTTTTAAAAAATATATAGTCCAATTTTTGAAGTGCATCTATGCATATATGCATTTTTGTATTTGTTTGCTGAGGAGGATGATATTTTTCCACAGCTGTCCATCTTAGCTAATCATTACCATTGTCTGTATGCAAAGCAGGAGGACAGCACCATCTCAGGAAAATCCATCGGGAAAACGTTTAAAAAGCATGCAGACAGCTCTGCATCAGCACTGTAATACCTCCTGATCGCCGGGACGCCTGTGCCGTCCGCACTGCTGCGTCTGACAGCCACTAAATATAGTTAAATGGTGGCACTTAATGTATCTGTACATTTATTTTAAAACTGGCAATAAAAGAAAAATTGTTTTTGTGCATCACGGGAAACCGTTTCAAAATATTAGGAAAATAAGATTAGGTTTTCAGGATCAAATGCAGGTAGAATTAAAATTCCTTGGGGTACCCAGAAATGCCTCATTAAAAAGCCACAATGTATACGTGGGCTGCTTCAAAATCTTTTGAGTTTATTTTCCACACAGAAGAGGCTGATTGGTGCCTACTTCCGACTCCTCGGGATAAAAATGACTGAATTCCTCCCGGACTGGCGCCCCTTTCATCCTTTTTCATCAAATGTTAATAAAACATAAAATAGCGATCGCCCGAGTGTCTCATTCAGCGGCCACTAAACTCCACACCAGGAGAGCACCACTAAGACAGTATTAGGGTTGTTATTTCTTTAAATTTAAGATTCCCAATGAACAACTAAAATCACATGTAATCAATACAATGCATTTTCTTACGCTTCCACTTTACGCGGCAGTTTTTTGTTCGACAGTGAAACCGGGATTTATGGCTGGAACAGACAGTGCTTTGAATACCGACTAAAACAGACTGCTGTGGGTGGGCATGCTTAAATTACATCAACGTTAATCTGAACTCCCACTGAGTAATGTAAGAAGGGGAAGGGCGGGGGGGGGGTTTCGCACAAAGTTGCGGTTATTTAAATAAAACTGTATCTTTCAAAACAACAAAAACAAAACAAAAAAAAAAAAAAACAGTAAATAAAAAAACAAATAAAATGGAAACGGTAAATATATCATACAAGACATTAGAATGGATATTGAGATGTCAGTTGTCTTTGCTTAGATATTTACCTTTGCTTAGATATGTACCGTTAATATGAATGATTAGTCCATGAATCCAACGCTGCCATGGACTGGTGACTTTCTTATACAGTCCAATACTTCAGAAATGACAGCGAAGATAAAGAGAGTTTGAACAGAAGCTAAAAATGGTCTTCAGCACCTCACTGTCCACCCCTGGCAAGGAACCCAAAATGAATTCATTCTCCCGTAATACAACGTTTAAAACACAGACAGGACTCAATTGATAGGGACGCAAGATGAAGGGATGCCTCCCTAACAACACCATTTTGTCAGTATTGACCTCCCATCAGGAGAACGACCCCTTACTCACGCTTACATTCAGACTCGGCGTTAAGGCTTAATCACAGCCGCTCAGCTTGTAGCGAACACACCCTTCTGGATGTTTCATTGTATATTACGCCACAGGCATCACATCCAAATATTTTATCAGCTTGGACACTCGTAATGAGGACATTACGATTCAGGCCAAGAAAATGGGCCCAGATTAGGAACGGAGCAGTTTTGCTCATAAACGCAGGAGGCTTATCAGCCACTACGGCACTGAGATTCAAACATTTCTGCAAGTAACAAATTAATAAGCAGAACTTGGTAAATGTGGGGAAAGAATTAAGTATGGTACAGCAAAAGTGAAAATCCTCCACAGAAAAGGAACAGGACACTCTAAAGTTATAGGATTCTGAAGGACCATACCAACCAAAATCCCAAAATGAGAATTTGGAACTCTTGACCTGGTAGAACCTGAGAGCAGCACCACTCCACTCCAGGAGGACCAAAGCAGCCTTAAGGAGGCTCCATCAAAGGCAGGTTCTTCTGTTATGGAGGGGACATCACACAGACATACACAAAGATGTCACAGTAAGTAATTACAAGGCTAGCTTTTGTCTGTCAGTCTCAAGGACTGTCACCCACTCTGATAATGTCTCTCCTTGTTTATTTCATTTATATCCATCAAAGCCATGGACAGGAGCTCCCAGAGCAGTACCACAATGGTCTTCTGCTTAGTTGGATTGGGGACCCAATTAGTGGAGGCTGAGAAACAGCTGAACCTTAACTCTCCATCAAATGTAAGATGCCAGACGTTCCTCTTCTGAGTCTCTTGACACCTGCAGACTAAAACATCTCCAAGCTGCATTACAGGCATAGAAGAAATTCACGATCTCGATATTTATTGCATGAAGTGTCCAAATCCTGTTTTGTTCAAGTTGTTATGTTGTTTACGTAACACATTCATTACACATCTATTACAAGTTCCATGAAGCCCCATGAAACAGTGAAGTAGAAAATTTGGCCCAAGTGTTGCCATCTAGAAGCCGTCACTGAAAGCCCACCTGCAGATTAAATACAGACTGCTGGTTTGACCTCACCTGAATCGTCACATTGAGGTGTCTCTTGCACAGCAAAACATAACATTCAATAGCTATAAAAAACTAAGTGGTCCAATTCATGTCATTTATCTCACACTATGGAGGTGGGACCAGAGGTGAGGGCTGGCAGGACTGGAGAGGGAGTAAGGACCAGAGGTGAGGGCTTGAGAGGGAGTTTGGAAGAGAGACCAGCAGTACAGGTCAGAGAGGGAGTATGGAAGAGAGACCAACCTTGAGGGTCGGAGGGGGAGTATGGAAGAGAGACCAGCGGTAAGGGATGGAGAGTGAGTAAGGAAAGAGAGACCAGCAGTGAGGGTCAGAGAGGGAGTAAGGAAAGAGAGGCTAACAGCGAGGGTTGGAGAGGGAGTATGGAAGAGAAGCCAGCAATACAGGTCGGAGAGGGAGTATGGAAGAGAAACCAGCGGTGAGGGATGGAGAGTGAGTAAGGAAAGAAAGAGTATGGCTTGAAGAGGGAGTAAAGCACAGAGACTAGTGGTGCAGGTTGGAGAGGGTATTTGGAAGAGAGACCAGCAGTGAGGGCCAGAGAGAGAATAAGGAAGAGAGACCAGTGGTGAGGGTTGACAGAGTGGTGAGTATGGAAGCAAGATCAGTAGCATAGACTGATTGGAGCAGGAATATGTAAACAAGATCAGCAATGAGGGTGAATAGGATTTCAGGGAGCAGGAATAAGAGAAGAGCCACTTTAAGATACAGCAGAGTCTTCAGAAGGAGAGACGTGTATGTGGTTGGCAGCCAATCCCAGTCGCTCCAGCTACTAGGGATAATTTCACAAATGATGGTACTTAACCTCAATGGAAAGGAAAAGAAAGGAAGAAAGGAAGAAAAGCAAGGGGTGAACTGAGAGAGAGAGGGACACAGAGAGAGGGAGGGGGGGTGCGTGCATGTTTCACCAGCGTGAAATCATATGTGTGAGCAGTAGATGAAGTTTCATTGTGCCTCTTCGCAGCTGTGTTGTCAAAGCGACGGCTGGCTGAAAGTTTTCTACTTCGCAAGGGGAGGAACAGCGGAGAGCAGACAGAAGGAGCAGCTGCTTCTTTGACTGGCACCTGGAAAAGGCGAAGGAGGACACTGAGGAGGTAGGGCAGCACGATTCAGACAGAACTGCAGGGATGGACGGCTCGCTCTAGTGATGAGTCGATCCGAACTCAAAGCCCGTTTCCTGGGGGACAATTAGAGACTCAGCCTTGATGGACACTGTAAGTACATTCTATGTTTTATTTCTTTAAAATGTTACTGTTAAAAATACAATTATATGAATTCATGTTATGTGTAGATGTAAAAATGTGGTACCTAGTTTATCTTTTGGAAGAGAAGAATTTTTAGTGAAAGGGAAATTCACAAGGCACTTTAAGAATTAAGGGAAACACATTAATGGACACTTGACTTGATTCATTTGACTTTAACGAGCACTCTGCTTTCCGAGCCCTATAACCTTGCGTGTCGCACGGAAATTAATGCACTTTATGGGGCAATCTCCATTCCGAGGACAAGATCCTAAAAAAACCTGTGGATCTGAAGACTGTCATTCCAGTGGCCTTTTTAAAATCTAATTAGTCCCTGCTTTTTCTTTGGGGGGGTTGCATGGGGGGTGGAGGGATGGATCCCTACTGTCTGCCCCTGCCTGACTATCGCATTTCCCCCACATATTTAAAATGTTATTTTATTGATTTCCATCTAAGATGAGATATATAATGATTCAGCCATATCAGAGCAGGCACCGTACTATACCTCTGTTTGTCCTTTATCAGTTTTTCGTTTTAATTAGTTTGTAATGTGACACGCTCTCGTGTTAATCGAGCAGAACCTCGCAACCTGTTGCTAGGAGTTTTGCGCTGTTCACACGCTGTCGATTTTTTTTCCCCGCTTCCGTCCATGAATTTCTATGCAAATAAGTAACACGACTGTAGTTCACGCTCTTTGCCAAACATGCGACGGTGTTCACTTGCGATCCTGCGAGGAATAGCGATTAGCAAACGTGGCACGCCGTTCATTCAACATGCAGTGGCTGTCTCCGGAAAGCCAGACCTGCCACCTTCCGTATTCCACGGCACGCGCGGCCCGAACGGGAACTCGGAGTCACAACCTCTCCTGCTCCCTGCAGACAGCACCAGAAACCCAATCAGGATCCCCGGGGGAGAGGCTGTTGATCAGCCACAGCTGGGTGTGGAGTGCCTTGTGGAGAAACAGCGGTACCTCTCGCGTGGGCATGCCGGACATCACCGTAATGATGGACTAGGTGTTGTCCCACGCACTTCCATTTAATATGGAAAAAAAACCCATCTACTGCAGCAAGAAATGCAAATCCACAGCGTAGAAATTGTAACTCTATTAGAGTTGCCATTCTATGGAAATCATGTCCTTCATTAACCTCATTCTGAACTAGTGAATCGATGCCAGTCGCTAATGTAGCTCTTTCCCGGTACGTCTCTTACCTGTAATCTCAGACACTTTCTCCTTTAAATTAGACTGCACACCTGCCCACGCTCTGCAGACCAGCATCTCTTCAGAGACGCTTTGCTATTAATCAACGAGCCACTATCAGTTTCTTCTGGCTGATTAATAACCTCACAGCTTTCCGTTAATATGCATCCATGTCACGTCAACCTGTAGCAGCCCATCCACAATGCATTTCATTCAAAAGTCAGCAGCCTCGGATCTGACCCCTTTTCCAGCAGCTTGTGGGGTCGGATCTCTGGCCAAAGAACATAAAGGTTCATCTTGCCCTACATCATAAATCTTTTACATGCTGTTATGATATAATCAGATCCACCTCCCTGCATTCCTGCTTCTCCTCTCCTGACTGTCACACACCTAGTGAGACAGTTTTATTTTATACTTTAGTGTTGCCCAGTTGTAAGGATAATGAGTCACGCTTATCAGGTGAGAGTAACATTTATCAGTTTTTTAGAGCTTTGTTGCCATGACATTTCATCTTAACAGATTCAGAGATCATCAATGATTATTTCTTTACTGCCGTCTTTGCTGTTGTGTTAAAACGTGAGTTATCTAGACAGGAGTGCACGAATGCTGCATCGTCTTCCCACTGTTATTAAAATCCCTTTTGAAAAGCTTTTCTAACCTCAACATTTTTCCCTCGCATAGCATATTATTCTCAAACTGCCAGATGGTAGGGCAGTATTCATACAGTACAAGCCCCCCCCCCCCACACACAAAGGAAGAACAGGCAATGGGTGAATTTTTCAGTGACTTCACATCACGGGAAAAAAAAATCTGATGTAACTGCTTGCTTATCTCATACAAATTCATCAGGCAATCAAGCAATTTGTGCAATAATTATACCTCTCGTTATTCCACTCTACATTTTGTCCACTGATGTCACAATTAGCACCAGTCTTGACCTAATAGGGTGATAAACACCAGAAATATTTAAGAGACAGGGGATACAATCATGACTATAATGGCAAAGTGATGTTGGTATTAATAATTGAGAAGGATTATTAGGATTATTCATTCGCATGGTATCAGCTGGACGTTCCTCGACCACGCCGTGATGGGATTAGCAGGGGAAAAGTCAATGGACAAAACATAAAGGTCCAGTGAAGGGAGGAGGGCTGCAGCTGCTACCCCAGGGTGCCGGGTTCGAGCCAAGTGGAAAAGGGTGTGGAATCTCGACATACACAAGACATCAAAGTAGTTAGAAGGTTAAAGGAAAAGTGTTGGAAAATCAGTGTGCGCTAAACTATCCGAAAGGTGCTAATCAGGAAGGGAGAATTCACACAAAAATCGACCAGGAGACCTTAATCGCCTCCTAGAGGTGAAGTTGGGGAATTAAGAGTAACCGCTTTAATATTAATATATAAAAAAAAAAGAGTAACCGCTTACACCCCCTTGAGATCTCTGCCATGCAAGAGAAATGCAAAACAGAGAGAGGACCAGGCATTCTCTAACCCATTTGTGAGCAAACTTGGGAAAGAGTCAAGAACGTTCAACCTGAAGCAAAGACCTCAACAGTCTCATAATGGTAGCAGAAGCCTTGAGCCATCAGAGACCTCGCTTTGCGTTGCTTCACATGTGTACAGAGGGTAAATTGAAAAGCAAGGTGTGCTGAACACGTGATGTAAGTCGATATAGAAAACCTGCTGCCATCGGCCAAATCCATACGATTCATAAACTAATTTATGAATGTGCACTGATATCAGTGAGGCTCACGCTCATTTCTCTATTCATCTTCCCACTGTTTAAATTTAACTCTAATTCACATGTATACCATTATCAGTTCCCTGCTTGCAGACGCGTGGGACAGAGCCAACCAAGTGAGGAAAACTAAAAACAGACACAGTTTCGTTGGCCGACAAAAAGACTGTCTAGGGGTCAGGCGCTAACAGCTTCTGAAATGTCACTACATCACCCGTCACCAGCCGACGCTTCAGACTCAATCACATTCTGTATGGAGACCCGCGGATGTCAGGTTTCCGCACAAGGGGAGATGGGTTCCCAAATCACATGCCACCATCTCGGTCATTTTCAAGGCCCTGAAATGGCTCATCACGCTGCTTGAACATATGCCTTAGATAGGGCTCATTTCACAAGGGACTGGCGAACACACAACTGTGATTTCAATCGAGGAAATCTGGGCCTCGTTCCAACCAAAACGAGGACAGAAAAAGAAATTGTGCAGCAAATAACTTTAGAGAATCATCAGGAGAACCACATAGCTTTTGCAATCTTCTGTCTAAAAGGGGGTCAGATCTATAGAAAGTGGGAGTCAAAACGTACTTCTCTAAATCAAATTAAATTTTTGGAAAGCACAAAATAAGGCATAACTAATAAACATAACCAAGGTTCTGACCTCAAGAGCTTCATACATGCCACGAGTTGGCCTTCTAGAGAATTCTTGACAGACCTGAGACGACAGTGATGGAATAACACACTCTTGACAAGACAGCTCAAAAGCTTCCATTCCAGAGAGACTGAATGTCACAGAGCAAAGTCATAACTGCCAGTTCTAATGTTAGTTGTTTAATGTGGCCTTAATGTACATAGAAAAATAATGATTTGGAGAATTTTCTGCACAGATGTTTGTGCAGAAGCTCCTGGCAAACTGTCAAAATAAACTCTAGGGCAGCTTTTCTGAGGATGTAAAGGGAGCAACAGCCAGTGCAGATATCCAGCAGAAATGTGCTGCACTTACAGAGCTGTCAATGTAATAAAGGTCAGAGGATCAGCAGTCATCCACAGGTCAAATGACGCTTGGGAGATACCTACATCCATCCAGAGATCATGCATCAGGATACCATATTTCAATGGTATTTTCAAAAGCAATACTATTCCAGTATGTTAAAATCTTTGTGATAATTTGCTGAGGGGGGGGGGGTGGATGGGTTGTCAGCTAATTTTGTTGCCAAGATTTCAAAACAGTGCAGTATGACCAAATATCAAATTACCATAGTACCACCCAAGCTGAGGGCAGATTCCAAGTGTATGACTACATTATTTGTGCCTCCCCCCTCACTAACATGGTAACACTTTACTTGAAGAGGCACAAATAATATAACATTATGCTATTGCTTATTTATTTACTTATTTGTATCTTTTATCTGAAGTTGTTCATGATTTGTTCATAATTTGTACTTCTGTAGTAACTGAATTATTACTAAGTATTTGTGCCCGTCAAGTAAGATGTCACCAGCAAATTGTTGCCTTTTCTAAAAAGTGAAATGTTCTTAGATAATCTGTCCTACCATTAAGAAACTGGAAGTTTTACACACTTTCAAGACTGTAGAGACTGTTAAACCTGCTATAATTTGTGGAACACAATTAAACTGCTGCATATTAAAAAAAGATGTTTCTGCAATGATCCGACAGCCTCATTATTGCACTTGCTTCCTGTCAGCATATCCTGTTATTAACTCTTGGTAATTATAATGCATCCTGACAAGGCCTCAAGTGTTCACACCAGAGGTACTATTCTTACCTTAAAGGGAAATCGCACGTGAAATTCCTTTTCTGTAAAGGAGTCCAAATTCTGAGTGGGTGGGGGATATACAGCATTCAGCGGCGAGTAACTGAAGCCAGCAGTGATAAGCGTAAGGTGACTTCAAAGCTTTACAAACAAGCAGTGAAGGCAGAGCTTCCTTGCAGAGGGCAGATTTCATTGTGCATCAGTACAGATGGGCGGACACAGGGTGACAGAGACAGAGAGGTGACAGAAAAATCCCAGGAATGACACGGAGTATTTGCTGCTACATTCTATCATGCAAAATTTATAACACTGCCTCAGATTGAAGACACATCCAGCAGGAGTGTGACAAACACCCAAAATGCCACATCTCAGTTTTACCTCCTCATTCCACGTTGAACTCCGATGTAAGACAGAGTTTCTTGTGCTTGGTGTGAAGTGTTTCCAGTGTTTGGTAGCTATTTAAAAAAAAAACATCCCGGAACATTTCCAAAGATCATTATGCCAACTGCTAATTGACACGCCTCTCCAATCAGTTTATATACCTCACTCTCTAACATTTCCTGTTAAATTGGCATTTACATTTACATCATATTATTCATGTATTACATTGAGTCAATCCAGCAGTAAATAGCAGGGACAGACTGGGCCTCAGTCCTCACTGATTCCCACAGTATAAATCGATTACATTCAAACCACCGTAAGCCAGCTGTTATTGGGTTTACATATCCAACAGGAGCCCTCTGCCTCTCAATGCCTCTGTGATGAAATATTTCAATTTCTTGTCATTCTGTCCTCATACATCTGAGTTGCATTTCACATGAGTTTTTTTTTGTTCATTTACCTTGTGTTAAAAGAACAACAAAGCCTAACAGGACAGCCATTGGCCAACCATTCAGTCACATAACAAGATTTTTGCTAATTTATCACTCAGTTTTATTCCGTTCGGTTACAAATGGGTACATGGACAAAATTCCTTTTAAGATGCAAACCCACAGGCTAGATGCATGTTCTCAATCATCCTAAGAGCTGCCAGCATTTGTGGATCTGAGTCTTGGGTCTCCTGAGAACATGCAAGGTTTAGCGTGGCGAGGGCAGTAATACACAGCGAGCTCACCAACATGTGTGGCATAGAGCATCGACGACCCGGAACCAGCCAGCATCCCCACAGTGATCTCAGCTAACAGGGAAAGATGATCAGTGTCACACTTCGTGGTGCGGGCGAGCGGGGAATCAGGCGAGAGGACTCGGGCTGACGGGTATACGGGGTTTATTACAAGACTGGCGGACATCCACAAACATACTGTAGCACAACAATACAATGATGGATCTGGGGAATACGGACTGAGACACGGACTAAATACACAGACAGGTTGAACTGAACAAGCCACAGGTGAGAACAATCAGGTATGAACACGAGGTAACGAGGTGGGCGTGGCACACAGGAGGATCGGACGGAGCAGGGCGTGACAATCAGTCCCCTATATCTCACCATGGTGGTCAAAGAGGACCGGATGACCTCAGCCAACAGCAGCCAAAGCTTCTGTTTTCTGCAAAGTCATGCTTGACACAATGTCTATATATATATATATATATATATATATATAAACTGTCACAGTTCTCAGAATTTCTGATGTCTTAAACTTAATAACTTAGAAAACATTTTCTGTAAGCTATAAAAGGGCCAATTGAACAAAACACACAATCCTACCTGAAACAGACTATTCTATTTAAAGTAGGTGCAGATGTGAATCATAAGTACATTCCCTCCTCACTGCTTCCTTCGGTTTAGTCAACAGTGATGCCAATTCCCTAAAGCCAAGAGAATGGACTTGGGAGGTACCAGGAATAATAGGGTCCTTCTGAGTCACAGCATGGACAAAATGGAGCCATCTTCAGAGCTACAGAACTTCTAGGTCACGATTCAGCGTAATATTCACTGCCAAGCCTCTTCAAAGTATTTCTTTGTGTTTTTTCTGGACAACTTTAAAACCAAGTGTATATATCCCACTGAGATGACAAAAAAATGTCTCCTCACAACCTCCTCCCCCCCCCAACACATCTCCCCCGGCAGGTGTCCAGAAAGTCGGCAGTGATGATGCCAGTCACGACTGTGGTGGCACCTTTGTCACGCTAGCCTTGCACCAGAGTGGAGACACACTTCGCCGTCACGTCACAGCTACCCAGCTCCCCAAGGCCTCGCCTCCTCAAGGTAGGAGCACGACGTGTCTTCGCTCCAGACCTCATCTGACGTCTGTTCTTATCATTATTTACCCAATCAAAAAAACCATCCACAATAATCACAGAAGTACTGCATAAGTCTCTGATACCAGACAGTCTCGAATCTTGAGGGCCATATAGAAGCACATTCTCAACTATAATAATTTAGAGCAATTTCCCGATTTTGAGCTTGGTGGATAGTGTATGCAGATTTTTTTCACTCTGCTTGAGCATAGAAGGACTCAGTTCAACTTATTTCCACATGATTTGATTGAATACTCTCTCTGTCAAGGTCTTTGGTGGTTTAGAAAGCCGTAAGTTTTTTAGGACCACTACTAAAAGATTAAGATCAGAGGTAAACACATCATTGCAGACGCTTTAAGCAAACAAATGGGGCTTATTTTCCAAACGATAGAAAGAAAGAAAAGTCGGACGAAAACTCATTAAGGTTCCCATGGTGTCCTCAGATGTTCGGATTATACTGGGAGCGGCACAGATGCCAGGGAGCACCATCATGGTCAATGTGACGCTCAATGCCACACGGGAGCAGAACCAGGTGCAGTACAACTACCTGGCCCTGGTGTTGGGAGTCCCACTGGTCCTCATCATCATCCTGGGGAACGTGCTGGTGTGCCTGAGCGTGCTGACGGAGCGCTCTCTGAAGACCGCCACCAACTACTTCATCGTCAGCCTGGCCGTGGCTGACCTGCTTCTGGCCATACTCGTCCTGCCGCTCTACGTGTACTCCGAGGTAGGTCTCCCACTACCCGAGTTAGCTCAGTATCCCCTGTCACATTAAAAAAACATGTGGCTCTTCATTTTGAGCTCCGAAAGAATCTCCCTGAGTACTGCAGTCATCTACATTCTTAGTAGGCATTCTCAAAGGTCATTTTAACCCATTTCTGTATTACACAACATGGTGACTGTCACTATTTTAATCAAACGCTTTCATTTTGGGCCGGTTGTTCAGTTCCTGGGCGGCATATGGACCCTGAACACCTACGTCTGCGATGCTCTAATGACCATGGACGTGATGCTCTGCACAGCATCCATTCTAAACCTCTGCGCCATCAGCGTGGACAGGTAAGAGCGGTGGACTCGCTCTCTGAGCTTGGCTGTGATTATTGCAACATTCATCCTTCCCCTTAGCCCATAAAAGAGCTTTCATCCCTGCAGGAGTGGCTATCTAACCTGAGAAATGGGAGCAGTGTGTGGGTCAGTTGGCTAAGCCTCTGTACCTATAACCAGAAGGTTGTTGGTTCGAGCCTGGCCTCACCACCTCTGTGGGTCCTTGAGCAATACCCTTAACCCCCAGCTCCATGGGTGCTGCTATGGATGGCTGCCCTTCTCGGCCTGCTTGCTCTCACCTACGTTGAGGGAAGCATAAAGATGCCCCCATGGGGGTCAATAAAGTACCTATTAAATTTGTTGGCTGTAAAAATGCACATGACAGTATGGCTGGTCAATGCAGTGACTATGCTAACTGCACCGTGTCCCAAAATGACAGCTCAAGTCTGTGTTCAACCATGCATAGATACAAGGGAAACACTTTGGGACCCCTGAACGTCACTAAGACATCATTATTCTAAAAGACACAGTTTGACAGCCTTTAAATATTCCTTTCCCGTCTCTCCAACATAAAATCTGTGACTTGCTCCATAGGTGTTACCCATGAGACTCACAGTTTTTAGTGAATGTTGCAATCTCACAGCCCTGAGGTAGAAACCTCACAGATTGTCGGCTCATGTCATTGTGCTCCTCCAGCCCACTTGGCAAATTTTGCCCCAGTCGGCAAGTCGACTCTTTTCTTATCGCCCGTCTCACTGTTTTCACTGCAGCTAAGTTGACATGACTAGGCAGACGGTGCTCAGATCCCGAAACATAAGAACAGTGTTTCCTCCTAGGCGTAATCCTGGCTTAAATGACAATGTAGGCAAAAATTAGATGGAAATCAGAGAGTTATGGAGGGCCGGCGTCATCCCTAAGCAGAGACGACAAAGCCGATATTCACACAGACACATTCACATTCATTTTGCTGTGGATTTAGAAAAAGGGAAACAAATCCATTAATATCAACCTATTTTACTGCCACACACAAGCTATGTTACAAATGATGGCAATTTTGTTAATATGATCTGGGGAAGAAGAGGCGTCATTAGGGAAGGCTGCGCTTTACTCGAATTACGTTAGTCAGGGCAAGTCAGGTGCAGGCTCTGATCCCTAATTGATTTTACCTGCTAAATCCACTTCACTCTCCATGCATTTATGAAGGGGGGGGGGGTAAGCGGGCTAGATTAAGGAAGAATTTCTTTTTTTAGGGTCAAGAAAATTGAAATGTAGATTGTAGATATCAGGAAGTATGGTGAGAGAGGAAAAAAAATAAGCCCCCCCCCACTGGTTTGTAAGAGTGTTTAAGCTGATCTGAGTGTGTCAGGGACTTGCCTAATGTACTGCGGTTCTTTGGGTTGTACAGTGTGTTAGGGTTGCTAGCCTCCTGTTGAGTGCAGTTATTTATTTATATTCCTAAATGGCTGAAAAAACCAGCTTCACATCGCCTAGCTGCTCTGCATGGCCTGGCCCACAGTATACGGAAGTGAATTAACGACAGAAGTCGCTGATGCAAGAAAGCACGTTGGGTTACAGAAACGTCAAGCTTCATTGAAGCTTTGTTATGGAGCAGGAACATCATCGGCAATGTGAAAGTTCGCAAATAATACCCGGGCCCCCACAACCTCATACCCCGAGACTATAAACAAATAGCGCTGCACTGTACATTTTGCATGTCACATTGCTGAGTCATTCCCATTGAATTGTTCATAGCCAACTGGCCATGAGTGTTGAATTTGTGCATCTGCAGGAGTGGCTGTGTTTCCTTTGTTCTGTTAAATAATTAAGCCATTGTCTGAACGCAGATGCATAATGCACAAGTAAATATGCATCTGAGCCAGGACAGCGATGGCAACATATTATAGCATGAAAATGCACCTTCTAGTACTGTAATGATTTTAAGCTAAAACATGTTCAATGCACTATTTAAGTATGTTTACGACATAGCAAACACCTCGAATTATTGGATAAATCATGGTTCTTCAAATCTGGACCTCGATTCCAAATCCAGGCCTTGTTTTCAGTTCTCCCAGGTAGTTAGTTTAATAATTACTGATTCTGATTGGTCGGAGGCCTCACACCTGACTGACAGGTAAAGGAAGGTTGGAAAACCAGCAGTGCTCGGACCTCGAGGACCGTGATTTGAATAGCCCTGGTATAAATGAATGAATAGAAACTATTAAGCAACCTACGGCTACAAATGTGATTTAGATCTTTAGGCTAAATATTCACTATACATAAAAAATATGAATCTGTCATTAGCCTGTAGAAGGTGTCCAAGCCATAAGCCATTGGCCCATAAACCTTGACAAGCTGATTGGTTGGAAGGATCAGAAGGACTGAATATCAAATAAGGTTGCTGATCCAATATAAATACTTAAAAGGTCATCTTCAGTCTGGAGCTAGAATTTTCACGAGCTGTCCACAAATAAAAGGTCAAAGCAGGGGAATGGTACTCAGTGTTCAGCCTTTCCTCCATGGGCACAAAATGGCCGACGTTCTTCTGCGACTCCCGCAGGTACATCGCTGTGGTGTCCCCTCTGAAGTACAACAGGAACCAGTTCAGCATGAGGCAGCTTATCCTGATCACGGCCACTTGGGTCCTGTCCTTCGGGGTGGCGAGTCCCGTCATCTTTGGCCTGAATCGGGTGCCCGGACGGGATGCCAGCGTGTGTAAGCTGGAGGATGACAGCTTTGTGGTCTACTCGTCCGTCTGCTCTTTCTTCGTGCCTTGCCCCGTCATGCTGCTCCTTTACTACTGGATGTTCCGGGGACTGAGGCGCTGGGGTGCCAGCCGCAAGTCCAAGTTGGCGCGGGGCGAGAGGCGCTTCTCGCTGGGTCTCCGCGGCCTCCGGCACGAGCGCAAGGCCAAGTACCTGGTGCCTGGCTTTAGCCCCACCGAGACTGGCCCGGGACCCACGCCCGAGAGCGACCCCATCACCGGTCAGGTGGACAGCGCGTCAGACGCAGAGGGTCCCGAGCGGCCCCCAGACAGCAGCCCTGGGGAGAACGGGCTGCAGGGACACGTCTCCGGCTCTGGGAGGGGCTCCGGTAGCAGCCGCGTTAGCGGTCGGGAGCGCAAGGCCATGAAGGTGCTGCCTGTGGTTGTGGGTACGTATGAGGAATTACTTCCCCAGTACAGTGAGACTCCTCAGGAATGTAGGGGGATACTCCAACATAACGTATATTTACCTTTCAGTTATTCTGCTGATGCCTTTACCTAAAGCAAAGTACATTTTTTAAGAAAACAGGCTCAAGCAATCCTTGGGGCAGTTGAAGAGAAAATTTCTGTGGAAATTTAATGAGAGTTATTTCTTAGATTACGTGAGGACTGAGTGAGTTTTGGTCCCTAGTACTGTAACGTATGATGAGGGAGCCTGACTTTAGGTCATTGGTGGTCTCATGTCAAATAAAACAAAAAAGGGAGCGGAAGGGTAAATTTCGGGAATGCACTTGTGAAGTGAGATTAAAGGCCGTGTTGATGGGCCCACAAATGACACCGCCCTGCTAATCAGAGGATGTGAACCAGCAACCCTTCACTCACAGACACAGCATCCTAACCTCCACATGACACCCGGCAAAGTAAAGCTAATTAACAAATGCTGCATGTATCTTTCTGTCTTCACAACCTGTTATTCTACACCTTGGGCAGGGAGGCTGCTGATAGGTACAGGGTGGTCTGGAGGGGATGCCTGTGCACCAAAGGACACACACTCAAAAACACTCACAGACACACTCAAACACACTCACAGACACACTCACAGACTACAGTCAAAAACATGCAACTCTACACACAAAGAACTGTGATTATGACTCCACCCAGCAAACCTGGAGGTGTGAGGCTACATTTTTACTCACCACGCTCCTTTAACACCAAACCCAATAACGCCATAGCAACCATGCTAGTTTTAGCAAGTGCAGTAGACAGACTGTAACTGCTGTTCATCGGATTTGATCTTTCCTCTCCTTCCCCAAAGGCAGCGGACCTTGTGGCGCAACGGTAGCGCGTCTGACTCCAGATCAGAAGGTTGCGTGTTCGAATCACGTCAGGGTCATTGCTATGGTTGTTTTATGGGGAATTGTGCAGGTTAGGGTTCCATGCCCAGAAGGCTGTTTCTTGAATCCAGTTGCCAGTAGAATAATTACATCACCACTGAGCCCTTCGTCAAGGCCCTTAACCTCAGCTGCTCCAGTGTTCCCAATACCGGTCGACCCTGCACTCTTGAATGCTGGAAACAGTCTATCAATGATATGCTAATTACTGGTTTCCATGTAAACCAGCCCCATACTGTATTATCACTTCATTGAAGCTCATTGTATATATATTCTGGGTGTTACAAGATAATAATTGGCGAACCCAGCCCAGTAAGCACGGAGCAGGAGAGCTGGACCATCGCATTGTAGACTCAGATGCTGTGAGAAATTTAGATGTGTCAAATTACTTGACTGAAAACATGCAAACCGCACATACAAAGAGACAGGAGTAGGGGGTAGACCCAAAACCACAAGGCTGAAAGCTGATTGGCCGCTGGAGCGCAGTGAGTATGAATACAGGTCAGGACATTCTTGCAGATATACCGACAACTTTATATTACTTTATATTATTTATATACTACGTTTAGGAGGTCATAGCTAGGAATAGTCTCAGAGAATCTTCAGGAAATCAAAGCAACATGCCATCCGAGGCTCACTAGACAGAGGACTCACACAGGGTTCTGAAATCTGTGTGCATCTCCATGCTCTGCTGGTTTCCAGGGTAAACATGCTGCGACACACTGCCCGTTCATTGTCCCTCCTTATCCTTTGACTGCCTTTGATCCTCCGAGCGGCATTTTAAAGAGTTCGGCTACATTAACTCCAGTGTTCCAGTTACCTATTCTGTTTACATCAGTTATAATTTTTCTGGCTTCTTTTTATTGCTTGTTTATAGCAAATCTATCCCTGAATTATTGTAAGACAAAGATAACAAAAGATTAGCATATGCAAAGATCAATCTTATGCGATTAACTTTATCCACATTTCCGAACCTGAGTAATAAGCATCATGACTATGGCAGCAGAACTATCACTACACACCAGCTGCATTGGGAGTTCAAATCCCATGTATGTGGAGTTTTTATGTTCTCCCTGTGTCATGTGGGATTCCTTCTGCGATCCAAAAACATGCAGTTATGTTACCTAGTGTTTGTAAACCCTAGAGTGTGCGTGCCCACTGATGAACTGGCATCCTACCAGGGTATACTCAACCTTTGTGCCCTGTGGAATAAGCTCCAGACCCCCTGCGACCTCGACCAAGATAATTGGTTTGAAGATGAAATAATAATTATTATGAAAAAGGTTCATCTTGGTCCCTCTAAGTCTAGTTCTGAAGATGGAGTCATATTAAAGTGACTTGCGTTCCTCTTCCACAGGTGTATTCCTGGCCTGCTGGACCCCTTTCTTTGTGGTTCACGTCACCAAGGTTCTCTGCGTGCCCTGCGACATCGGGCCGACGCTGATCAGCGTGGTGACCTGGCTGGGTTACGTCAACAGCGCCGTCAACCCCATCATCTACACGGCCTTCAACACGGAGTTCCGCATGGTCTTTCAGAAGCTCCTGTGCTGTCAAACATGAGGAGCGCCGGCCATGACTCTGGCTCTGATGTACACGGCGCTGTGCCGTCAATGCCTTAGGTGACGTCATCGTGAAGCGAGGCAAGCGTGATGCACATACGTACGTCTTCAAACTATGCCGTGTAATTGCTGTAAAATATCGCTTGAATGCAGTAGACAAATAACTATTGAAACCTTAGCCCAGAGGCATAAAATATGTGGAAAAAAAGTTTGTTTGTACTAAATTTGTGCAAGTTTCTTTGGAAAAACAGTGTAATCGTCCTGTTTTGTTCTCTCCTCCATAACAACATACTAATTTTAATTGAAAGGAGGTCCAGCATCACTCTTTGCATTATATATTCAATATAAAGAAAATTTTGTTGAGTTCGGCTCAGGAGCTTCCAGTGGCAGCAGAGGCAAAATGATTGTGGTCAACAAGTGTGTCTGTCTTCTGATCTACTGTTACAATGTTACAAAGCTTATGGGGATGATGGAGGCTCCCTGTGAAGTTCAAATCCAGGAGGTTTGGGTTTGATATGTCCTGAGCAGAGAACTTTGCCCCATGGCTCAGTCCCGCAGCTTTCTGGTAGCCTGCCACCCTGTCTTCTTGTTTCCAAGTTTCCATTCTCGAAGTCTCCATGTCTTGGTTCCTATGCCGCAGCTCCACCGTTCACCAGAATGGTACTCTTCTAGCACATCTTGCTTTGGAACCTTCTGCCAAGTCAGCAGCCCCAAGTCCTGGTAGTTGCCTGTTTCCTGAGATGTTCTACCCTATGGACACAGGGACTGTAAAGCAGAAAACTTGGCAATACAGGTGGGAAGGTCCAGTTTGGGCTCTTTTCTCATGTTGGATCGATACAGTGTCTTTACCACACTCCCTGTGTGGCTGTCCAGCTGTGAAAAGAGGCTTTTGAGGTTTTGTGGAGTTGGATTCTTGGATGACATCAAGTATTGTTCTGATGAAGATATTATATGTCAACAAAACAATTTTTATCAGTGGTGGAAATAAAAGGAAAAATGTTCTGAAGGGATATGGAAATGTAGTATTTTTCAAATGAATTGAATATTTTCGATGAATTTGAGAATATGACGTGTGCATCTAAGGCACCATGCAAAGTGTTATGGTATGTGAGAGTTTTTCCCTGGTCATTAAGAAACAATGATTCTGTAAACAACATTGAACTTGCTGTGCTTTGATGCTGTGACTTTCCCCTACACTCTACAAGACCATTCTTCTTCTAAAAAGGCATTTTCTTAAAGCAAGAAATGGGTTGACATTTAACCAACATGCCAGACAGACACGTAAATTCACCAGCCATCTGCGTCATGATCCTCGCTGCGATTAGGAAGCTTGGATCTCATAAGGACACTGAAAAATAAGTGCAGTAAAACAGTATTTCCCAACCCAGTTTTTGGGGACTCACAGACATTCTACATTTTTGCTCCCTTCCAGCTCCCTGCCAGACAGTTCACAGTTTTGCTACTGGGAGAGCAAAAACCTGCACTATCTGCAGGTTTCTGAGGATCGTATAGGGTAACACTGCATTAAATGACTGGAAACAGGCACTATACCCAACTATATCCAACAACAAAATAGAATAGCTATAGCTATTAGCTATAGTCACTTGCTATGGTTATTGCAGAAGCTTCCAGGTAGAACGTAAATCATAAATGGCATTCTAAATCGCCACAATCCAGGATACTTCTGCAGATCTGCCGCACTTTGTTTTTTTGTGACAGGCACCTACTGTAGGCGATGCCAGACAAAAATAGACTTGAATGAGGAACTGTACAAAACCTTGGCCGGGGGGGGGTGGTTGGGGTAACCAAGGTAACCAGTCATAATGAAGAGGTATAGAGGCAGTACTCTAGGATAAGGGGGCCCAGTGGATACAGCCTCTTAACATTAGTAATTTCCATTCCTTTTATTCGATTATCAGTTGGCACAGCAGGAACGTATGCAAAGAGCTAAGCTTCTATCAAGCTTATCTTCACGCAGATGAATTTTGCACAAAATTCATGGAGAGCTGGAGGAACGATTATGACTTCAGCCATAACCCAATGATGATATCAGGTTCCATTGATGACCATTGGCCCCTACTAACACTCTGCAGTGTAAATATTCTACATCAATACACATTAGTATTAAATTATGAATGACTGAACAAATACAAAGAGCAAAATCAAAGTTAAAGTGGACAAGTTTGCCTGGGCTATAGTGGGAATGGTGTTTTGACTACAGGGGTTTGCTTTGGACATTGAAAATAATGACTCCAGAATGAATCACGGGGCAGCATGGTCAATCAATGAGGTTGTCTAGTTCTTCCTGGAATGGGCTCCAGGCTCACTGAGACCCAATATTCAATATGAAACTAAGAAGAAAGATGAATAAGTAAAATATAAAACTGGATTGATACAGAAAAGAGTGGCATGGCCCCTATGCAAGGATGGCATACAAATTTGTGAAGACTAATTTTCTGGGGGCAATGTGTGACAATGAGTTAAGATACTGTGACTGGAAGGTTACTAGTTCAAATCCCATATCATAGAGTGATATTGACCAAGAGCGCTAGCGCTCCAGGCACCAGCTGGTTCTGCTCTCTTGTACCTTCTTTGCATAAAAGCAGCCAGTTGCACTTGCTCCTCACCTTCAGGACTGGGGCTTCAGATCGCAGCTCTGCAATTGTTCTCTGCTGCATGAGTTTCTTCCTGCAGTCAAAAGACATTTAGACAAATTTTCTTTCTGGTTGCAATTTTCAGACCAAGTAAGGTGAATAAAAATATATATAGATGCCTCTCTTTCATGCGTTTTCTGTTGTGTATATCTAATGTATTGGGACCAGTGTTTGGCAGAGCGGGCTAAGTCTCTGTGCCTGGCATTGGAAAATCACGGGTTTGAGGCTGGCTTTGGCAGAACAGCTCTTCAGCATGTGTGCCATGAAGAGTAAGATAGGTTGACAAAAAAATGGGGTCAACAAAAAAAAAGAATTTTCCCACAGGGATCAATGACGTGCCATCCTCATTATTATCACTGCTTTTAAATTCCCCCCACACTCCTGTCTGTACACTCCAGCATCTAGGTCAGTGGGGCCCTGACGGGATGCTCTCTATGTTAGCACGATAAGCACAGGTTACAGGCTGAGAGATGAGGAATGACTCAAGCCTCACCCCCTATGTTCCTTTGGGGGAAGGGGGTCCGAATCCTTTCCTCTAAAACCATAGTAACATTTACAAAAACACCAGAAAGCAAAAGTTTCTTCGAAGGAATAATGAAAACCGAAACAAACCTCCTCAATGCTTTATTTGTGCCCCAACTGTGGAAAAAACAATTATTCTTTAGATTTTAAATTGCTTTGACAATTAGGAGGAGCTGAATGAATTAAACTTAAAAACTGAGGTAATGCATAAACCATTCCCCATAACAAAGTGAGACAATAACAATTTGCTCTTTGCCTATAATCTCATCTCAAATTAAAAATGATAAATAGATAAACTACTTCCCCAAAGTTTGACAATCACGTTAATTATGTTCCCATGCACAGTACTGCAGGTAAGTTTTCTGAAGGTCAGCTTTCTCATTACAAGATGACTAATGTATGATTTACCACTCCCCCCCCCCAGAACTAATATCTAGTGCAGTGGAAATTAGAGCTTTTCCTATTAATCCAAGGTCATTGCCAGAAGGCGATCTATATTCTTTACAGCAGAGCTTTTTAGCCCTGGGCTCTGTGACCCCCTGAGGGTCCATTGAGCATATGCAGGGGCTCGACGGGAGATATATCGCAAACTGGATAGATGTCGATATTATCACCCATTTCACCTGGTGCAAATAAGAAACTCAATGGTCCCCATTGGACAAAGAAATACTGAAGCCCCTCCCCCTTCCCTAGTTGGAGCAGAAAATATCCCAGAGGAACCCACGGTTGGCCCTTAATTTTGTGAACATGCAATAGTGGTAAAGAGTCTCTAGCTCTGATCACTTCTCATTTGGGGTTCTTGACATATGTGACTCTAAGCCTCTCTCCTAGGGGGTGCAAGGTGAAAGAGCTCAACCAGTCATTCCTTATAAGCTATGCCCAAAATAAGCTACACAATTATAATTTTACAATATTGTTTAATGTAACATGTTCAAGTGCAAGGCCGTAGCCAGACCTTGTACAATGGGTTGGGGAGACTAGACCAGAGTTTCCCAACCCAGTCCTCGGGGAACCCCGGACAGTCCACGTTTTTGCTCCCTCCCAGCTCCCAGCCAATCAGGAACACCGAATATCTGGTACAGGTGCACTGGGAGCTGAGAGGAAGCAAAAACGTGGGACTGTCCGGGGTTCCCCGAGGACTGGGTCGGGGGAAATACTGGACTAGACCCAGTGATTTTACTGGGGTGAGATTGGGGTAATATTTTGTCAACTGGAGGAGGGGGGGGTCCCCCTTGGAACATTTTACCAACCATGGAGATGCAGTCCCAATGTTGTATTAACATTATTCATCTCATGGGTCGGCCAGCTCTGGATTACAGGATTAAATACAAAGTGTCACGGTGCCTGGCACCAGCTGTTACTGTTGTCACCTAGCAGGCAGGGCGGGGCTTCCTAATGATCACCGTGATGCCGAATGTCAGAGGCTGAACAGTTTCTTTTGTGAAAAACACCGGTTGGGTGACATTTCACAATATGCCTCCTTACTAACTTAGTAGTAGCTGAGTTACTATTCAAGTACAACTCATGAACAAATATAGTTTGTGGTTAATTAATACATTTAGTAAGAGATAATTCATGATTAATTAAGAGCATAATAGTATATTTGTGCCAGCTCAAGTAAACTCTTGCCATTTAAATTTGCCTTAAACCATTTCCTCTCAATACCCTCCACCACACACAGGGCACTTTAGAGACACCAGGTAATGGGAGGAAACCATAGAACACAGTGGAAGTACAGATGAAAAAACAATTCCACATGCAGAGGAGGATACGAGCCCCAGTCTGCGGCAACAGCACTACCCACTGAACCAACACATTACAAACAACAAATGAACACTTTTCACAGGTGCAAACGTGGCCTCACTACACTTTTTTAAATTCCAATTTCAGGGCAGCTAGCCTGTGGTTTCAAATCAATTTTGCTACAGCTGCAAAAATTACTTAGACATAGACACTGTCTTATCACTGCCCGTCTTCTCCCTGTCCTAAAATGGTCCTACATACTGTAAAAGGCTACACTCGTTACTTACTTGTGTATTCCTCTTGTCTTGCCACTCATTCCTAACTCTCATTTGAAAATCGCTTCCAGCTGACTCTCTCATTAGCCCCTTAGTAGTGTTTGTACATACGTACCTGTTTGTCTCGTCATCCCCAGTCTGGTCACTGACGTTGAACCTTTTTATTGCCTGTGCCCTCCCTTGTTCCAATCCTCCCATTTTGATCCCTCGTAAACCCATTATCCACCTGTGCACCAAGCTTCTGGCCCGGAAGTTGCCACTCTACCCAAGTCCCCGTTTCCTGCGCCCTGCTTGCCTCCAGGTTTCCTGACTGCATCCTTCCCGCCTCATTTTCTCCTGCTGTGCCATCACTTCCTGCCTTGTCATTTCCCGCTGTCCTGCCGCATCTTGCCATCCCGTCGGATCCTGCCTCACCATCTCCTGCTGTCCCGTTGGATCCTGCCTTGCCGCCTCCTGGCGTCCCGCCAGCATCTGCCACATCTCCTGCCATCTCACCAGTGCCCACCAAGTCTTAGACTTAGAGTGGGACCCTCTGGGTCTTGCCCTGAGTCCCGCTCTGTGGGTCACTGCCTCAGGTTGAAGCTCTGGCCAGAACTTGTTCCAGGTCCTGGATTGGCCACTGGTATCAGCCAGGGCTCAAGAGAGGGGCTGGCCAAGTCCTCGTAATCTCCAGACATTGGTTCATTTTGGTTCATTGCTCCTCGGTCCAGGTCCCAGTACCCTGTCCTGCCTTTGTTTTCTCCTGGTTTGTGTCACCAATGGCTCACTTGTTTTCAAATTGTTTTTTTTATACACCTGTCTCTGTTGTCCTTCTACTTGACCGTCCTGTCCTGGTGTTTGTATCTTGAATGTCCTCTTTGCTGTCCCATTGTCCCAGCCCTGTTGATGTCTCATCTGGTCTAGTCTCTGTCCCTGAGTGCCCTGTCTGTACCCCCCGTGCCCAGAGTGCCCACCTCAGGGGTACTGTCATACCCCAGCTTGTCTCCTCTCGGTCATGGCCCTAACAGGCCATGCCTGTTACAGGTGTATCCCTTGTGTTTTGCCTCTTGTTCCTGCCCTCATGTGGAGATCACTCCCAGCTGCCTCTTTAGCCTCTTGTACTTAAGTACCTGTTTGTCTCATCATCCCTGTTTGCCTCATCATTATGTCCTCCCTTGTTCCAGTCCTCCCATTTTGATGCCTCATGATCCTGTTTATATCCAGTCTGTTCCTCCATCCATCCATCCATCCATCCATCCATTTTCTGTAACCGCTTATCCTATTTAGGGTCACAGGAGTTCATAGACCTTCTTGGAGGCTAGGGGCACAATGCTGGGAAAGCCCAGGATGGGGAGTCAACCAGTCCTCTGTTCGTTGAGTTCAATAAACCCCCTTCTGTTTCACCACAATACCTGCTCTCGGACCCTTCGTCCTGTATGTCCTGACATTTCGGTGGCGAGCAGGGGGCATGACAAAAGTAAATTTAATAGTCACAGCTTCACACTGCTATTATGAACAAGGCCGTCGAGGAAATGTTCATTGTCGCTAAGCAACAAATTTTCCAGGAAAACAGGGTGAAGTGTGGATATTTTCACACCATATACAAACCCTCTCACTGCGGTGAGCGTATAGAACAACACAAATTCCAGACAGATACAAAAAAATACTTTAGCCAATTAGCCCTCAGGGGGCTGCTTAGCTTATAAAGTCCAAAAGCAATTATGGAACATTTTGTCAGTATGCTGACCACCCAGCCACCCTTCACCGTGTCCTAGTGTGTTTTTCTCCTCAACTATGAGTTTTTGGTTTCCTTCCTCCACTGTCTTCTGGCATTCTGTTCCTATTACCTGTTTCATGCTAAATTTTGTATACATGGATCCTGCATAAGACAAGCAGGTATATAAAATGGATAAATGGATGTATGGGCAGTGGTGGCTTGATGGTTAAGGAAGCGCACTTGTAATTGAAAGATTGCAAGTTCGAATCCCTAACCAGCAAGGCACCACTGAGGTACCCTGAGCAAAATACCGTCCCCAAGCACTGCTCCCCGGGCGCTGAATTAGCTGCCCCCTGCTATGTCATGATGTCATGTTAAATGCAGAGGACACATTTCGTTGTTGCGCACTGTGTGCTGTGGTGTGTTAACAATGACCACTGATCACCTAATTCTAATGGGTGGGTGGATGGATGGATTGCCACACACTCTTGTCAAGTGCTTTGGGGTGACTATGTTGGATAATTCACTATATAAACATGAACTGAATTAAAATGGACCATATCATCTGTCCTTTTGAAGTTCCACCGACCTTGAGTAGAGCTTTTCCAGGTTGAACCATGGCTATTCTCGATACTGCTGGCCTGGATCATGTCATGCCCCCCACCCCCTGACAATCCACAAAGACCTACAAAACTAAGATTTGTGGCTCGTAAAAAAACAGGTTTATATATATAAAAGCAGCACAAATCAGTTATTAAAACTACATAAGTCATGGATTCTTAGTGCTCAAGTGGCCAACCAAGTGCAGTGTCAGAGGTGGAACAAATGTGATGGCCTGCTCCAGGATTTTCATGAGTGTGTGTGGGGGGGGGGGTAACAGTAAAAACTGTTGACTAAGTGGGCCTACGTGTCTGAATGGGAGGTCCTGGCCCCTACTAGCCCCCCTTGTGATGGCAAGTGCGTATCCAAACTACTTCGTACTGTAGACATCTTGCACTACAGCAGGGCAGATTAGCCTGTGACTATGGGAATATTCGATCGTTTTCGTTTAATGTCCTGTTTTAAAAAATGTAATGTGGACGTTAAACGGGGGATACCTGTATATATCTGTATAAATTATTTGTATGTTTGTCTATCACTGCAGGTAGAGGGTATGGAGCATTTTGTCTGCCTTGTTTGTACCTGTTTTTGGGTGTCAGGGAGACAGGGCAGCTGTATGTACTTTACCTTTTGGCCTGGCTTGTCTCTGGAGAAAGAGCAGCGGTGAATCTCATCCTGTATTGGGCAGGGGCAGTGCGAGGCACAGGGCACTGTGGCAGTGCGAGGCACAGGGAACAGGGGCAGTGCGAGGCACAGGGCACAGGGGCAGTGCGAGGCACAGGGCACTGTGGCAGTGCGAGGCACAGGGCACAGGGGCAGTGCGAGGCACAGGGCACAGGGGCAGTGCGAGGCACAGGGAACAGGGGCAGTGCTAGGCACAGGGCACAGAAGTGGCCGCACAGTAGGCATGGGACATGGGGGGAGAGCGTAAACCCCTGGTGGTTAATGATGGAGCAGAGGCGGCTCCCTACTCTGACAGGCGATGCGGGCTGGCCATCAATGTGGACCTCTTTGCCCAGCCGAGATGTGATTCTTCAGCGTGTGCCATTTTAAACCCCTTATTGCGCAGCAGTAAGGTGGCGGAGCTCGCTGCCCCCGTATCAGGTGTCAGCTGCCTTCCCCGTGACACCCTCCTCTGCTGGCCGCCTTTATTTTCAGCTCCCTTCATCCTCTGCGGTTTCCAGCAGGGAAATGTCAATGCCAGCTGAACTCCGCGGTGTGATTTTACCCGCTAATGCCACAGTGCTCTGCGTTTCACCTGGTTAATGTTTGTTAATGTTGTTGAGAAGGAAGCTGTTTTTCTTGTTAATAGAACAAGTACACAAACTCAGACTTTTACATATAATTTATATGAAGTTAAAGTATGAAGAATTTGGGTTTTAGAGCTTGTGTCCTTAGACAAAGGGAGGAGGGGCCTATCACAGTAACCCGGGTGACCAATAAAGCTGGAGTGGGATGTTATTTAGAGATGGAAACTGTTATTAATTCAAAGGAAAACAAAGGAAACCTGTGGCTTCTAAAGCCCTTTGTAGCTGGTCTTATTTCTAGTTATTCCTACTGGTGCAATTAGCTCAATCAGGGCCTGACGTGCTTCCGGGATTAAACCGCGTGGGGGATTATTAACCGTCTCAATGGAAACGCAGTATCGCGGCGGTCATGCCGCTAAACACATCCGCTACTGCGTCACGGTTAGCATTGATGATGGTAAATCAAGTGAAATGAAGGTAAATATACACAGGTGGCTGAATGCACACGGTGACATATCTGAGCTGTACCCCCCCCCCCCCAAACCCCCCACCACCAACTCCCC
>JAODLC010000001.1:5245627-5279184 GCA_026781145.1 Hippopotamyrus pictus
CTATCCCTAAGGGAGAGCCCAGACACCCTGCGGAGAAACCTCATTTCGGCCGCCTGTATTCGCGATCTCATTCTTTCAGTCATTCCCAATAGCTCATGACTATAGGTGAGGGTAGGGACGAAGATGGACCAATAGATCGAGAGCTTTGCTTTCCGGCTCAGTTCTTCTTTAGCCACGACAAACCACCTGCAAAACTGTAGATGCTGCTCCGATTCAGTACAATTTCAGTATTGTGAAATAATTCTTTGACTTCTGGCATTTTCTCATCAGTATTTACTTATTGTCTGGTCAGTGCCGGTCAACCCATCAGGCAACCAAAGGTGGAAATTTCAGGTCGAGAAAGTAAAAATCCAGACCATGATTATGTTCAACTAACCAGTTGAGTACTCTGTGACTATGACTGTGACTCTAAATACTCAACTGGTTGGTTGAGAAAAAATCTTGGTCTGGATCGGTACTTTCTGGACCTGAACTTTCCACCTCAGTAGCTGATATAGGCAGAAGGATAGCATGACATCTTTTGAATGGGAACAGTCTTAGCCAGCCAGTTTCACTTTGTCTCGACCAGAGGCGCTGGGGGTGAAGCTTGCCTAGGGCGCTACACAGACTGTCCTTGGCATCTGGAAGCTGTTCTTCACCTGTTCTTACATAAACGATACTAGAGGCAGGAGGAGGGGGGGTACCTGAGCATGGGAGACAGCAGGAACCTGGAGTGCTCTTGGAGTTGAGGCAGTAGGGAAACTTACAGGTCACCGGGATACATTTCACAAGACCGTCCTGAAAAGCGAGTCAGTGTGAGGGACACCTCCAATCTCTGAGATCATGGCTCCTACTCAGTTTATTCCACTGAGGCCATCATGGGATTGCACCATTTACAGAGTGACATACTATCCTGCCAAAGCATGCCTTTGTTTTAACACCTGGCTTCTTGGAGACTAATCTCTGGGCAAGGCTGGTCCATCTTTTTTAATTAGAAGAGCTGGTTAATGCCGTAGAGTGAGAGTGACAGAAATTATAGTGTTTGGTGACACATTGAATTAGAGGAAGACAAAAGAAGATAAAAGGCAGGTCAATTTAGGAGATCTAAAAATGCACATCTTCCTTGAATTTAGGTAGACTAACAGCATATTGCGAAGTTTAACGTTGACTTGATAAATTTAAGCTGAAGTGTGAAACATCTGACTATAAAACACGGAACACACTAATCCAGCAGTTACACTTACTATGCATGAGCAGTTAGTACAAGGGCTGGATCTGGACAGGAACACGTCTCCATTTTTATAGTTGGCCCCTTCATAAACACAGCCTTCAAAGACAACGCATAGGATTAAATATACGAACAGACACCACCTCTCTCAGGAGGACCTCTGCTGTTGGTTAGCATTAAAACGTCAAAACAAGCTTGCATTTCATTACAGATGTCCTCTGTCATCAGTGGGAGCTCACCATTTCCGGAGGGCATGCAGTGGAACTCTCCGGCATAACAAAGGCAGACTTCATCAGGCCCCTTCTGCATCCACGTGCCTTCCTCGATGTCCTTTCCCTCCCAGAGGCAAATCACCTTGCGGTGTGGAAAAGACTGCGAGATAGCTCTCTGACCAAAGTGAGAAGAGAAGAGAAGAGAAGAGAAGAGAAGAGAAGAGAAGAGAAGAGAAGAGACAGAAGACGGAACAATCAGGCATAAAGGCAAGATAAAGAAGCTTATAAAAATTTGTAGTCAGTATGGAATGAGACACCATTCTGTCTGCTTAATAGGATGCCGGTAAACAGAACTTTATTTATGCCCATGGGGAAACTGGGTTGTTTTCACATTTCCCATCATGCTTGCCATGTGACACAGATATATACAGTTGAGAGCAAGTTTTGGGGTCAAAGCATCCAACACCGCTGGAGCAATTGTGGCTAAATTCTTTGCTTAAGGGCTCAATGGTGGCATCACTCTGCTAGCCGTGGGATTTTACCTGGCGACCTTACAATCAGACCCACACACTGCTGAATAGCATTAAATAAATAACCACAATACTTACCTGAGGTATGCCTAGTGTTAGGTCAGGCTCCTGGTAATGTGACAAGTCAGACTGAGGCTCCAGGTGTCTGCTGGGAACTTGTCTACGGGAGACATCTCCTGGAGGGCGTGCAGAATCTGAAAATGGTCAAACAGAAGAAATATCTATAAGGTGGAATTCAATAAAAAGACGTAAAACCCCATAAAGGCACATATAAGACAAGGCATTACATCACGTACAGTATGTGAGCAATTTGTGACCCCAAAACCAAAAGAGACTGACACAAGCCCAAATCATGGCAGGGAGAGTGTACAGGTAGGGTAACTGACCCCTCTTGTGTTGAGCCTCTTTCAGCCAGTTGCATTCCTCTTGCATGAGGGTAATTCAAAATTAAACCGGAGGGCAAGAAGAACAAGCAGTGTAGGCCTTTGACAACACTTAGATCGCTGCAATGCCCAGCTGTGGATGGAGACCTGTGATCTCAGGTCTTTCAGAAGCATCTTACATAAGACAAACCACAAAGACCGCCACTGCCCCTGGGATTCACATTAACCAAAATGATTTTCCTTTTCTTTAAACCTCTCTCCTGCTGAATCGCCTTCTTCCTGGCATGGGCAGGTTCAACATCTTCAAGATTATTACAGAAAAACTCTCTGTTCCTTCATCTTTCGGTCTTTACTGAACTTCAAACACCAATGGTTCATTCTGTTTCAGAGGGCATATTCTGTGTTTTTTTGTTTACAGATGTTTATAGTCTTATCTGCAGGTTGTGTTTAGTCTTCCTTTTAATGGCAGATGAGCATGTGCCTGTGTAAATCAAAGTCACAGCAATTTGGGTGCTGTATCATTCTGGAATCAACTCCCGGAAGATCCACAAACATGTGCCCAACAGATGCCCAACAGAAACACCATAAACTTATCATGGGCCACAAAGTTCGACAGCAGAGACTTGTTTATTGAATATCAAGTTTATACTACAATTCGTATTTTTTGTTCTTTTTATGTATTTAACCACTATGCAGATTCCTCACACATCTAAAGCAGTCATTGATGTATTTGACCATCATTTATGTAACCAGGAAATTTAGACAAGTTGTCGGAAACTTTGACCGCTGATGTCTCCCAGGGGTCAGTGGATTAAATCAGGGAACTGATGTCATGCGTGGAAGGAACTTTATCAGCAAGGAGTAAGTCTGAGGAGAGTTGGTCCAAAATGCAATTTACCTGCTGCGCTTAAAACAATATGTACATTTTTGGTGAGACATGCATTACAAATGCTTTATTAATACATGCTTTATTAAATCTATAACACTACAATGCAACATTTGTAAAAACGAAAAACTACATAGGCACATTTTGATTGACCGAGGTGATTTCACAAGTTTCCATATTGGACCTGCTTATGTGAATCAAAGTGTCGCCAGCGTTAATGAATCGGTGGGCTTTACCTGATGTGTTGGGGCAGTGCCATGGTCGCGCCGTGTAGCCTGTGGTGGAGATCCACGCGCTTTGCAAAGAACCCTGAGGAAGGAAGGGTGAGCGTCAAGTAACGTCACTGTCACCCAGATTATCCTGCACAGGAAACTGAAGCACGAGAACCAAAGTGTGCAAACAAAGACTTTGAGGAGAGAGACCAGAGCCGCAGTCATGTCCATTACCAGGTGAAGATGAATAAATGGAAGGAAAAACTTACAATCAAAAACTACTGTATAGAACAATCAAAAGACTTTCTGTCTCAGTGAGAACAAGGTAACACAGCAGAGAAGACAAGGATTCAAAAGTTTTATATGAAACACCCAGTTGTATAAAAGTGTAAAGCTAATGGAAATGTAAGCACTTCAAATTTCCTTCTCTCACTGTTTTGACTTTACAGTAAAAATCAAAGAAATATTTTACACATTATTAATGTTTCAAAAGATTCCAAACTTTACTTAAAAATAATTTATAATCAGTTTACAACCTTAACTCGCAATGAGTAATAAACTATTTCAGCAATTTCTAGAGTGAAGGACAACATCAAAGTCTCCCGGTGTTTCCATGGCAGCAGCCTTTATCTTCCGTGCCTAATCAGAATCAGGTTATTTTAGCGTATTATTTGAGTGTCCCAAACCCCCATCCACAGAACTGAGCCACTCCCTGTGTTTCCATATAATTATACAAATTAGTTAATCAGTTCCCCACTTCATAGAAGGGAGATAGCATGAGAAATGCAGCCCAAGAGCAGCACTACACTGCAAACTCACTGGCCGTTGTTTCAGTTTCTTTTACTGCCAATGTCCTTCTGTGGCCTGTACTACGAAGCGGGGTTACTGGCTTATCGGGATAAGTTGTCGGATTTAAGGTAGTCTGGGCAAAATGTAGGTGAACGAATATGAAGTCCATTTAAACTGTGGTACCTTAAATCCGACAACATACCCCGATAAGCCAGTAACCCCGCTTCATAGTATAGGCCACTGGTCTTTCTTAGTGATCATCATCTTTTACCTTTCATTCATACCATAGATACTTTTATCCAAAGTAATGTACATTTGAGAAAGTAGAATAAGCCAGTCAATGGTGCAATTGGGGATTAAGAACCTTGCTTAGGGCCCCAATGGTTAAATCACACTGCTGACTCTGGGATTCAAACTGGCAACCTTCTGGTCACAGAGACAGTGCTGTAACCTGCTGAGCCATACACCGCAAGGCATTCTTTTGAGTGGTAACCACACTTTGTTGATAAAATTCCTGAGGATACTGTTGGTCACAGGGTTAATCTAATAAGTGTGGTTGACTTACCTGGAACTTGCTGGTATTGATTCCAGGTGTGCTGGCAAGGGTGATCTCCAAGTCATTGTGGAACATGGAGCTGAATAAATCCTCAAAATCCTTCTCCAACACCTTAGCCTCTTCACAGTTGACAAAAAACACCACTCTGTTCCAGTTCAGGCCAAGGGCTATACGTGCCCATTTGCCCTTCAAGAAAGCTGTGCTTATGGGGAAATGGACGCTAGCAGGCTCCATACGAAAGGAGGCCATGTAGTCCAGCTGGAGCAGGTTGGAGCGTCTGCTGGAAATGAGCTGCAGCAGAGGTTGGCCGCCGTAATTCATGAAGGCCGGCATGTTGAAGGAGATCAGGGTGCCAGAAGACTGCCTTCTCTGCTGGACGGCGAAGTAGAGGCCAAAGGAATCCGTAACTTTTTTTCGGAAGTTGATGGAGTCGTGTTGTGGAAGGGTCAGGTGTTGAACATTCTTATTGAACTTCCAGGCTGGAAGCCCTTTCTCCATCCCCTTGACTTGGACAATGCCACGGATGGGGTGTGTAACATCTACAGCTTCCAGCAGGTCAATAGCTGAAAACAGAGTTATTAATGCACAAACGAATATTTGTAAAGCACATCTTTCTGTTAATTTAGGTAGAAGTTAATATGGATTATCCTGTAACCACATTCTTCTTTTCCTAGCATAACGACTCTTAGTGTTTACACAACAAAGCTAATCCTGCAAAAAAATAATAATAATAATAATAAAAATGCTGGATTTCAGATACATAACTCATGAAATACAAATCGTGATGTTGCATAACACCAAGTAACACCATCAGAATCCATTACTAACATCAGTCTTATCTGCGCTATTGTTATACAACCAGGAATAAATATATATATATATATATATATATATATATATAAATACACTCTACATTTAAATTACATATATAATCTGTCAATTAGTTCTAAATCCACAATGGGTCTAGTTTGGTTTTTGGTAAAGTTCGAATAACAAAATTACTAGGCAGCAAATTTTTCTTGCTAATGTACACTGATTCTCGTTAATTTTAATTTTTCTTGCTAATGCTGCTGTAATAGCCAGGTATCTCTCAAAATAAAGGAAGCACAAACTGGGAGTCTTAATGCTGCCTTTAGCATCACTTCTGAAGTGGAGGCGAGACTCTTCCAGGATGGTGGAGAGCACCTCACAGGGTCTCCCATAAATGATGTCATTTGCAGGGAATGTCCTCACGGGATGCAGATCTTTTACTGATTTCCATGGAAGCACCACTTCACACTCTCCCGAAATATCAGTGGAGTCATTTCTGAGCCCTGAGCCACTGAGCTTGGCCCCATACAGTCAGCATTCCCTCAAAATGTCTGAAATCTCACATTACGGACAAAATAATGGGAGGCTTTCCAAAAGAGCATCTAGCGCCTTTCCCCAAGCACGATGGGAGGTTCATTCCACAACTAACTCAGGAATAACATTCACTTACTGAAATGTTTCCTTTTTGGTAGCTACCTTTATGAGTGTCCAGATAATATCGAAAAATGAATGACAAACAAAATGCCATACAAGCAAACAAAAATATATGGTTTTTATAAAACTAACTCAGTGAAAGAGTCCTTGTGAAAATTATCTTACTCATTTGGCTACTGGAAAATTTGCTGGTTAGTGTTAGTACGAGTAGTATTAGTAGTATTAGTATTAGTAGTATTTATCTAGTTACTTCGCCCCGGTTGAAATCAGAGAAATATAGGCCTACGCAACTGTAGGCTACAGATTGAAAAGTAATATTTATTGTAAACTTTGTTCAGATTACCTATTATATTTTATTTTCAAAGTATGTTGTGCACGTTTTTAAACACTGCGTTTAGATTTGCATTCTTAAATGTATATATAGTTCGGTGTATTAAGAAGATATGACTTAAACCGCTACTATGTTTATAATCGCAGTGTATCAGCTATAATAAATCAACAAGTGAGTTTTTAAGTTATTGGTGAAATGGTGAAATCTATTCCTAGATTATATTTTCATTTTAATTTTATTTCTATTAAATAAAATTAAAATGATTTTAATACGTGGAAATTTTAAGCAACTTCAAACGGAAAAAAATATATATAGAAAATTCAGGGTCATTGAAAACTAAAAGTTAATTTTTGCGTGAAAAACGTAAAAGTAATTTTTATATAGCCATTAACAAATAGCCTTAAAATCTCACCATTCTCCTTGTCGAAATACTGATGAGGAATTTGTTGTTCAGTTTGTGCTAAGAAATTAAAGATGCACAACACTGTGAGAAAGACACGCGGACAGACCGCAGCCCTGCTAGACGGATCCTCCATTCTCCGCTTCCCCGCCTGAAGGCTGAAGCAGCAGCAATTATGAGGCGAACATTTAAATGACAACCCGGTATACGTCAGACTGTGAGAGAATGCGTAATTCAGAGAGTCGCTGAATTATGCCACATTTGCGAAATCGAAGTTATCAGACCATATTTCAGATCAATGATCAATGCAAACCTCAAACGAAACGGTAATACAAGCTTAAAAGGGAAATTATAGCACTATATTACTCAAAATAGTCAAAATTTTACTCAATCTACCCACTCGCCCTCAACATGGCTAGGTGTAAAGGTCTTATTGAATTCGTTTGTCCTTGTGCCCAGGACCGTATCCAGCTATGAAGTCACTGAGGTCCGGACCTCGGTAATTTTTTAAGAGCTAAAAATAAAATTTGAAGCTAAATATTTACCTGAATAAAAATTATGCTAACTAACGTTTCTCTTAACTAATTACTTAAAAAAATAAGTAATTTATTAAGGGGACAGTATCAATAATGTGACTGACGAGACCCATCCCCTGAAAATCCTTGATCCGTTAGTCAAAGGGCTTACTACCAGACCTGATCCTCACCGGTGTACAAGCCATCACTGAATAGGATCGCTATGAATGGATGAAGCCTTATCGAACAGAGAAGTTCTTCTCTAAAAATGCACTTAAACATGCAATCATGCAAAAGAATGCCTCTATCCAATACTCTTCTCTGTCATTTTGTTCTGATTCTGAAGGTATGTTCATCCAGCTTGTAATTAAATATTTATGTTTTGACTTGAATACAATATCCTTAACTGGGAAATACAGTTCATTTATAAAACAAAATTGCACCACAATTGCAAAGGCAGATCATAACCATTTTAGGGACCCTGTATAGCATTTAACAACAAGATAATTGAAAAATTGCAGTTTAGGATAAACCTTATTTCCAAGATTTTGTAAAATGCTGGTGATCTATTAGGCCATTACACACAAAAAAAAAACAATGAATTGGGGGGTGTCTTGAAATTCCTGTGGGGAACAATAGCAGGAGTAACGTTGTTGCTGTGCACCCTAATCACGCAGTTCCTGCGAAGAATGGGTCCCTGTTTCATTGTAGCATTTGCATCAATGGCCATGTCTGGTGTTTCCACTACTCCGGAGGTGTCCAGGCAGGCAAACTTCACTGCCCGTCCCCCCGCCTTGCTTCAGGTACCACCCTCACCTCGCACCATCTGATACCAAGTGAAACTGACTTGCTGAGTCAATGCCTCCATAGTGGGCAGTGGATAGTGGGCGTTTACACCCTGGCTACTGCTGAACGTAACACTAAGTTGTGTTGCATGCTGTAAGTCATAAAGAAATATTTAAACCCCGAATAACTGAAGATTCAAAATTTTTGATATAGCCGCATAGCTATATATATCGTCCACACCTGCCCCTTGTTAGCCTTGTTCTCTGTGCTGATTTAAGTGCTCACTCAGTTCGTCAGTCAGTCATTGTTGTCGTTACTCCGTGTTAGTTGTAAATCTAAGTCTCTTCCAGTCTAGCTCACAGTTTTACTCTGTCTCCTAGAGTGTTACTTTGACGTTACTCTTTAGTTAGTTCCTATTCTTCCTTTTTTGTTTTAACCTTTTTGTTCCCTTTATTTTGAGATTTTCCCCTTTGTGTTCTGTTTTGGTGAATAAACCCCATTTTTGTGGTGAGCTACTCCACAGATTGTCCCTCTTTTCCGCCTGCACCATGCACCTCTGTAACAAAAAATATAGTGGTAAACTTGAATTGAAGTTAAAAACAATTCTGAGATTCAAGTCAGTGTACAATGGTAAGGCCGGCATCTCACTGTCACATCCCCTGTCAAAAAACCTCCTAGGAAGGTTTATTCAACTCAGCTGCATGAAGATATCGTCCGATAAACGTCATAAAGTTCCTCATTGCAGATGGTTGCCAGTGTCGATGTTAAATACAGACTAGGCTGCACTTAATGCCTTAACCACTGTCACTGTCGATTAAGAAGCGGGAGAGAAGCTGGAGATATGAGTGCGCATGCAAGCAGGTCCAAAAAACAACTGATGGCGGAAACACTGAACAGGATCCCTCTTTAATTCTTTTAGGGCAGCAATGTGCTGCTTGAACTGCTGTAATGACATTACATGAATGTAATAATCCTGCCTCAACCTTGTCAGCTTTACATAGATAATTACATTTAATGAATACGTCTAAAAAGCCATAAATAAGGCAATATACGTATATGTATATATGGGAGGTTCCGTGCTGGTGTGAGTATCGTATATTGGAGAAAGTGACGTGAGTAAGTATGAATAATTGCACAAAGTACCACTTAGTGATTACATGGTTAACACTGCAGACAGAGTAAAATGTCTTTAATGTATATTGGTAACAGTGCATTGTGGAATGTTTAAGTGCCGGGATTTAGGGCCCCCGATGGCTGTGAATCGGGCTGAGCAGCCACACCCCTCCCCGGCACTTTCGCTGACGCTGAGACACCAGGCCAGCTTGTCACTTCACTCTCCCCTGAGTCACCAGGGGTTTTATCCTGCGCTGTCACTCTAATGTCGCTCGCAGCTGTCAGTTATCCTAGCCTGGAAACGCTCCCTAAGTCCCTAAGTGCAGGGAGTGTGTCAGTCTCTGTGAGACACAGGACTTTCTGGAAGGAATTCTGCAGGTACATCACCAGAGCAGGCATGTCATGGACCGTGAGAGGGAGCGGAAGACGAGGAGTATGGAGAAGCGGGAATGAAGACTGAACCTCGCCCTGCTTGAGACAGGTACAGCACGAGTTGTAGGAATGTCCTTAGCTACAGCAGGTTGTTTTCCGTGGCATGTCTACATGGGCTGGGGGGGTCTCGCTTAACCTGTGTCACATTCAAACTCATTAGGTTACCATGGTAACTGCCATGATTGCTTAACTTCAGTCACCAAATACCTCAGTATGAATACTGCCACCGGTAATTAATTCATATATGGATGATATGCCTTTATATGTCAAATTAAAATGATTGCATTGTGCCCAAAGGATTATGATTTATCTGTATTTTGTAAAATATATTTTTATGACATTTCTTAAAAGAATACAATAATATTTCATTTAAAATCACGCCTTCTTTTGGAACTGTGAATAGTGTATATATATACACACAAACATTTTCATTTATGTAGCGAGAGGGTTCAAAATAAAGGTGCAGTTGATTTTTTCATTTTATAGTGAGCGGGATAAAATCACCATGAAATATATCGTTCTTGCACCTTTTGTTTTTCCATCTGGTACATGACACACTGCACTGCTGCCTGACCTGAACAGCAAGGTGTGCGTTAAACAGCGACAGGACATTTTTGTAAAGGTATCATTACTGCCACAATCCGGCTGAGCGTAGGACCAGAAGCTCCTGGTTGCTCTCCAGCTCTCATAGGCTCAATGCTCAGTTTCTAGAATTCGGTTTGGCTGTGTGCCTTGCGCCTGTAGCCTCCAGGATATGTTCCCGGCCCCAGCAGCCATGAATAGGATAAGAGGGATGGATGGATGGATGGATGGGTTCAGTTGTGTCGCATGCTTAGGACATGGGAGGACGCTTCTGCAAACACACAAGCGCATGTGGAGAGAGACTGCTCTCCTGAGCGCTCCTGAGACTGACCTCCTCTTATAAGCCTATAATCTGAGACCTTCATCCTACAGCACGTTCGGCTGAGCATGGAGAAGGAGCCTCAGGGCACTGAAACCTTAACTCTCCTCTCTCCGCCCAACAGCCAATGGGTCTCATACTACATCTACAGGACAGCAGGTGGCACTGCACAGACCCACAGCCCTGGAGGTGTGAGGCCCCAGCACAACCTTAAATCAGTCGTCTGGTGATACTAAACAGTTCCAGCCGTCCCTAGATGTGGGACGTAGGAGATTAGACTTCATTGAAAGGATTAAACTTATAACCAGAAGGTTACCAGTTCAAGACTCAGGAAAGACCCTTCTGTAAGCCCATTAAACAGGGAACCTATACATTCTAGTTGTTGGCTTGTTAGGAAGGACCATAGAAAAGGCTCTTTTCAGACAAACACATACCACCAGGAGCTACATCCACTGATCTTTTAACCGCTCTGACCATCTCTGTGCTATGTAAGCAGGGGCGGATTAACGCACAGGCTAGATATGGCTTAAGCCTAGGGGCCCAACGTGTGCCAGCCTGCAAGGGGGCCCCCATTGGCCAGTAAAAAATATAGAGGGGCGGGGTTGGGGGCCCCACAGACTACTGTAGCCTAGGGGCCTCTGTACACCTTAATCCGCCCCTGTATGTAAGGCCTGGAGTTTAGGGCATAAGGCTGGATGTGATGTAGGTAGCTTGAGTGACAAGAATCAGCAGGAAGACTATGATAAAGTTACTAATGAATACCTCCATCAACATGAGGGCTATGATGCAACTACTAATGTGTATTTTCTTTACTATTGTATGCTTTCATTCTAGGAAACCTTCTATGCCAGAAATTAATTAGTGTGGCAGGACCAAGACCTGGGATTTCCACAAGCATGCTTATCTACAGAGCATTTCTGTACCATATAGCAATAAATACCATTTACCATATAGTCCAAGGTAACTATATTTGTTTTTATTTTGCTGAGTGCATGCTTTATTTTTACTTTTATTTGGTTTGATAAATTTTATACACCTATTGCTGAAATCAGTTCATGTAAATGCCATGTTACTTGACTTAATCTGCAGCCAGCCAGTGCTTGGGAGGTCGGGATATTTTTGCAAAGGTCAGAGAAAACAGCCCCTATGGAGTGGTTGTAGCAAAATTCAGCAGTGCTGAGGGCCAGACAGCCAATTCTGCTCGCTGGTGCCTCACCGGAGAAGATGCCTATTGGTTCTTCTTGGAAGGGCGAACAATCAGACTAAACACATCCTCCTCGAGGACACTGGATCGAGAGGTACCAGAATGACCCATCGTGTGCTCATTTCAGTGGCATTAGTCACATATCTGTTGGATAAGTGTACATTGTGTACACCCTGGTGCACGTGCTGGGGTGGCATTCAGCTCAGTGGGCTAAGCCTCTCGGGCTGTAATCAGGAGGTTGCTGGTTTGAGGCCCATGGCTGTCATGGAAGAGTAAGAAGCAGAAGAGTCACACCTGAAGGTCCTCAACCCCCAGCTCCATGGACACCACTGTGGCTGCAGGTGGCTGCTCTTCACTGCCAAGCTCGCTCTTGCCTATACGTGTGTCATGGATCCCTTTGACAAAGCTCAAAGATAGGCAGTGGTGGCCTAGTGGTTAGGGAAGCACACTTGTAATTGAAAGACTGCTGGTTTGAATCCCTGAGCAGCAAGGCACTGCTCCCCTGGTGCTGAATTAGCTGCCCCCTGCTATGTCACACATGGGTTAAATGCAGAGGACACATTTCATTGTTGTGTGTCATCGCTGACCACCTAATTCTAATAAAGTATCTTCATTACCCTTGCTCTCACTGCACATTAGTCAATGGACTCTTTCTTTTTCATTAATCAAGGTGCAGGGATCAGTTTTAATGGCCGCATTAAAATGCTATGAAGATCAAACAATACAGGTAGGATTTTCAGCTCTAAAGGTCAAATTACAAATCCATTTTACTTAATAATATCACGAAACAATCTGTGTGCAATATAGAAGCAATAGTTGTTTTTAATGATTATCTCCTTTTCATGTTACAATGTTGACTTATATGCATCAGAAGACAGATATATAATTCAACAGAGTCATTGTTCCATTTCAGAGTGAATACAGGGTGACAGTTGAGATCCTTAATGAAAATGACAACAGACCCGTATTTCTGCAGGAAGGTGGTCTGATGTTTGCCATAAATGAGGTGAGGAGGTCTTAAGGGCCATTCAACTCCACAAATGTCCCAAGACAAGTGATGAGTGTGTCCTTTCATGTCTATTGCTAGCTAACTCCCGTCAACGCCGTGGCGTTCACCGTACAGGCCCAAGATGCTGATGATGACACCATCATGTACGTTATTGATAAGTCACTGGTAAGTACTGTAACTTGTAACCTCTAGTGAGACGTACTCGACCAAAAGTCTAGCTGCCAAAAAAATCTGTTTTATCCCCCTACAGCCAGATGCCAGCCATTTCAGGATAGATCTACCCAACAGCGGTGACGTGATCTTGGATAGACCCTTGGACTACGAGACCAAAACCCAACTGCACATAATAATTTATGCAGTAGTATGTTACCGTTCAGGCTTGGTGAAGGTCCTTAACACCTGAGAGCATGCGGTCAAACATCATTATACCATACAGATATTAGGAATGTGCTCAACACTTATTTAACACTAATGCAGGAAATGAACACCATGGAAGAGTACAGCACCTCAACCACGATCACGGTCAACGTCCTGGATGGAGATGACCAATACCCACAGTTCCAGCCATGCACAGTCCTTACCCAGGAGATGGTCCACCCTGTGTGCACTAACCCAGTCTACACAGCCAACATCACAGAGATGCAGAAAGTAGGTTTTCCAGCCAGGCTGACAGCAGACCTACCATAGGTGACGGATAGAAGGACGGACGGATGGACGGACGGACGGACGGATAGATAGATAGATAGATAGATAGATAGATAGATAGATAGATAGATAGATAGATAGATAGATAGATAGAAACTAGAATCCTACACTTATCTCTTTTCAGGACATCTTATTCTTCTCTCCGGGACCAATTCATGCTGAGGATGGAGATAAAGGCTTGGGGACCCCCGTGGTCTACGCCATTGTGTCAGGTGTGATACGTGCATTTTCCCGTCACTTTACCAAACATAATATGGCTATTCACGTAAAAAACCCCCCAGGCATAAGAAGGTAGCCATCCTTCCTCTTCGCATAATTCCCTGGAGAACGTCTGTTGCAAATAAGTACAGGAAATAACGTGAGTTATGTCAGTCGGTGATGGACTGTTGCATTGGATTATTTGCCATCTCGGTACTGGAGCCTGGGGAATAACATGTGAATGAATCTAAAGTCTGAAAAAATATCTACTGTCAAGTGTAAGCAGATCTAAAAGAAAATTTACATAATATGTGCCCCCTGCGATAGGTTCTGACGACGGCCGGTTCCACATTAACAACGAGACAGGAGACGTAGCACTGAGGCGGCCACTGAAGAACCGAATCCAGAACCCCATTCAGACATTCAGATTGCGGATCATGGTGAGGGGGCGCATCACATTCACAGGAAGTTTATTAAAACAAAACAGGACAGGGCGGTCCTTCCTGCCCGTGGGATAGTTTGTTAAATCCAAAATACAGCAGATTGCAGCCTAGTAAATACAAAAGAAGGTTATCAGACAGACAGATCTGAACTATGTCCAAATAACTTACTGAATAAAAGTGGGGTGATCAACTATATCAACTGTGAGTTAAAGCAGGAACAGAGTAAACATAAAGCTAGATAAAGTAAAACACATGCTATAACCATAATTGCGTTAATTTGGCCCTAAGGCCTCTCAAGTTGATGACCCAAGAAAGTATACAGTGGCAACTGCCTTGATCCGGGTGCTGGAAGAGAACCGATTCCCACTCCACTTCAATAGAACTTCGTACAAGGGTTTTGTCACGGAAGACACCAGCCTGGCCACGCTGGTTTCCACCTACGGGAACGAGGTTCTAGTCATCCAGGCCACAGACCACGACTTCAAAGACGTACGCAGTCTCGTCTTTATTATCCTTAGCTAGGCCGCTAAATGCTTGTGTGATTAATATAACGACAGACAGCAAGGTAGCTATTTGGGTTCATTGTTAGATTTGCTAGGGTGTGAATTAAATATCCCATGTTTATTTGAGAACCTGTGTCATAATTCTATAGCTGTCTCTGCAGCAGTGAAGGCAGATTAACTGCTAATTCCTTTCAGACTTGCAAGTCTACTGACAGCAGCCGATAAGAATAGAATAAGCTAATTACCACACAAGGACTCTCTAGCAACTGAGGGAAACACGGTTTCTGTCAGTGCTCTCTGTCACACCATTGTCGCATTTGGTCAAAAGTAGTGAACTACTATAAATATTGAAGTCTGTCCCTATTCTATGAATGTGAATGAATGAATTCTGTGAATACCTAAAAATGTGAGCTGAAAACAAATAATAAAATGTGTTTCCTCTGTTTTGTTCCAGGGAGTGAACCCGAAAATTAATTACTCGCTGCGGCAAACATTCAATAGCTCAAAACTCTTTCGCATTACAAATGAGGGCTTTTTAGTAGCTATGAGCAGTCGGCTGCGAGCCTTTGAAAGGCACGTCCTGCAGGTGAGCACAGGTTTGCGATTTCCAAGGGAAATCGTTCAGAGAAGCTCCACTTGAAACCTTCATCTGCAGTGAGGTGAAGGAGAAAGTGCCCTTTCTTCCGGGTGTAAAATGAGAAGCATCATACACAGATGAACAAGGTCTAGTCAGCCAGTCTTCCCCGGAGTGGGCATCCCGGTCAATTCAGCCGAAGGTCAGACCATGCAGTGCTGAGACAAACTTCAGAACCTGAGAGCGGAATCTAGGGATTTGCCAATCCTAAGTATGGCTTTCATGGAAGGGTCTCCAAAATAATATCCGAACGAACCATTTCTGGGACAATCTCCTCTGGGCAGACGAAGCAAAAGTTGAAATGTTTGATCATAACGCACAGCACCCTGGTTGATGATAATGTACGAGCATAAGCTCTTCACACCGACCCTCAAGCAGGGTGGTTCTGCTGTGCTGATTTGGGCTCTTATTGTAGCCAAAAACCCTAAAAGGTCATCAAGTTGACCATGAAATTTGGAACCATCTGTCTGACAGCTAAAGCTTGACTGAAAGAAGGTCATGCAACGCAACATGGGATACAAGCTCACCAGCAAATCTACAACTGAACGGGTGAAGATTAAGAGAACGTGTCAATGTTTTGGAAGTTCAGATCTCAACCCCACTCAGAGACTGTGGTGGTACCATTAAGGGAGCTGCGCACAGACAAATTCCCAGGACGCAGAAATAAACTGAAGCTATGTAGGGAAATCTGGTCAAAATTCCTGGAAAATGACTTATAAAATCATACAGAAAACAATTATTCATGTTACTGCTGCTAAATGGAGATCTACGAGCTATTGAATCATAGGGTGTACATGGCTTATGCTTTGTTAAAGAATGACATAATGAAATATGTTACGTCTTGTTTGTCCCCAGAGGTTATATTGACCTAATTTTAGGGCCAGCTAAGGATCATATGATATTTTGTTTTGTACTGTCACATAAAACCATAGAACTGAAGGAGGAGTACTTTCTTTTCCACATCACTGTGTTATGATAACTGTAGAAATAATGTGATGATAAAATCTAAATTGGATATGGTAGATTGGTGATTTCTGATAGGTTTATGGATTTCACTAGAAAATTACTAGAAAGTTCAGTAGGCTGCTATGCGCTACTATAGCCAAGTCCTTCTTGGGATTCGAACCAACGGGTTACTGGTCATGTGACTTAACTACAGTAGTACAACATCTGCTGATCTTAATAAAGATTTATCGTTTACAGGTACTTGCAACAGATGAAGAATCGGGTGACACAGCAAACGTTTCAGTGGACATTGAGGTTCTCCAGAAAGGTCAACAAGGTACCGTCATGTACAGTCCATGCAGCGTTGAGCTTTATGAATATCATTCTCTTAAAATATCCATGTAGCTCAGCATGACTGTTCCAGCAAAACAGTAATGGACACCAATCATAGAACATATCTTTACAAACTATTTTTTGGTATTATTTTAGAAGCATCCCCCTTTGTAATTGTAAAAGTTTGGTGCTGTTGGTCCTTTAATTGCATATATAGCATCCACTAGTTTGTTTTATTTGTTTTTTTTATGTGTTTGCACCACATTTTTGGCTGACACTCTGTGTACTGTCTTTACACTTTACATAAGAACATAAGAAATTTACAAACGAGAGGAGGCCATTCGGCCCATCAAGCTCGTTTGGGGAGAACTTAAATAGCTCAGAGTTGTCTGTTTGGAACTCTGTGTAAGCACCAGAACTTCACATGTTATCAATAAAGTTCATCTTAGTCTTAAATCTGTCTAGAAAAACAAATTACTGTCTTTATTCATAACTACAGGAGTGTTTGCACGTTTTTAGTAGACCTTAACAGTAAACAGATTTACACCTGTAGCGCCAACAGAATATTGCACACCTATATCCTCCGTTAATTCCATATAGCTCGGATTAATGACCGCACTTGTCCCCGATCGAAGCTCCGCGCAGCGCTTTCGGAGAGGAGCGTCTCTACGACGTGAACGTCAACGCGAGCGCGCTTGGCGGGCTCGCGGCCGCGGTCCTGCTGCTGCTGCTCGCCGCGTGTTTCGCTTCCCTACAGCTCGCTAAGTGCCGGAGGAAGCGACTGCACCGAACAGAAGGGGGCGCCGCGGCACCAGAGAGACACCGCAACCTGGTGAGTAGGCGCCTTATCGTTACAAAAGTATCATGTTGGTATATAGTAATCTGCAAGCAAAAAAAAAACTCCTTCAGAAGGAGGAAATACACCAACTACACATAAGGAAAAATATTCTGTTGGTCAAATACATCAAAGTAGGAATTTCCTATTGTAAATGTCTCGGCGATGTTGAGTATGAAGTTGCTTTAGATTCATTCTTGAACAGATTTGAAACGAAATTAAATATCCAAACAAAAAAAAAAAAAAACGATTTTCAAAAGTACCTTGTTGCCTTTTTTATTTCAATATTTCTTTTCAGGGACAGTTGAGGTATATATATTTTTTACCAGTGATCCTAAAGGCAAGATAAAACAAGTTTCATACAAGTAAACTGTGGTAGCAGTTTTAATAATTACACAATCACTTAAATTTTATTTTCCCCTTCATTCACAATTCCAACAGATATGCCCCATATGAACATCGATGCAGCTTTTAAATCTTTAAATCAGTGTTGGCACTGACGGGTATATAAATGCCTTTTTTGCAGGGCCAACAGATCAACCCAAGGAGGTTTCTGACTTTTTCCGAGGACGTCTTCTGTCACGATGATGCATTGCAGGAGTGTGACATATTAGGATCCATCCTGTATGGAAAACAAGGAATTTATATCAAGAGGGAAGACATGCCCACCATGATGATGTGTAACAGGGAGCACGATGGATCTGAGGTCCCTAGCATAATGGCGCCAGTTTTTGTTCTTTCTCAGCCACTCACGAGAGGTGCATCAATCATTCATGCTTCGAGGGCTCCACACGGGTCCCTGACTGACCCAACCTCACGTGTGGAAGGGGCCACATCGAGGGCAGACGAGGCCACTGAAAGTCCACATCAAACCGCCGAAGACGAACAGGCCCTTGAAACAGTTCTGCCACAACGGGAACAGGGGAAAGCGGCAAAAACGCGTGCCACGTCATCGCCGTGGGCTGAGGCTTTACGCGAGGCGGCATCGGCCGCACGGAAGATGGAAACGGAGCAGCCTGGGAGCGGATTCCATTCGGCAAATGCCGTAAGGGACAGCGTGACCTCTGCAGCATGCCTGAGGGAGCAGACGGACACTGACGATGACGGCATCACTGATGATGAAGGATGAGATAGAGGAAGTGGAGAACCCCTATAAGTCAGTGTGATCTGTACCGAAGACTATAAACCAATTCTATAAAAAACTATTACATCCCATCTACCCCAGGGTTGGCAGAGCGATGTCACCATTGGGCCCCTGAGCGAGGCCCTTAACCCCCAGCTGCTCCAGGACTGGCTGGCCCTGCTCTCCTGAACGTATGTCACTTTGGATAAAAGCGTCTGCTAAATAGATAAAACGTGAAATGTAAATATATACCCCAGTGCTACACAGAAATGTAAATATATACCCCAGTGCTACACAGAAATGTAAATATATACCCCAGTGCTGCACAGAAGTAGCTGTTCTGATGTCACTTTAGTAATATTACATTCAGCGAGGATGCAGCCCTTTTTTAATTGTATACTTATTTCCAGATTAACGCTGAAGAAGTTTAATGCTATTCCGGATGCTTAAGAACAAATTCTTCCTTCATTTGTGAATATATGTTTGTAAATAAATCAATTTTCTGCATGAAATGACCATAACGTTTTGCATTAAAAAAAAAAAAAAATCGCTGCCTTGTTCCTCCTGATTGTCATCACTGGTCGCTGGATGTGGACCAGCTGCACTGACAGCGGGGGACTGATCTTGTGACCCTCCTGCCACCATAATTATCCTGGCTACCACTTGGGCAGAAACAGACAACACTGACAATTTGCCCACCGTATCCTTCATATAACAAAATCTGGCAAATAAATAAAAGCTGGTTTTAAAACTTTGCAGACTTGTTTTTTATTAAAGGTGCCAACCGAATGCATTTTTTCAGTATTTAAAACTTTCTTGGGTTTTACAGGCTCATTTACAGCCTGACTATTTAGCCCCAGAAATAGGTCTTTTTCTCTTTCTTGTGGGCTTAATATGTTGATGAGCTGTGCTCTGACTGGCTGGTTTATGGTGAGGCACTGTGATGGCTCACACACAACCAACATCTCTACGGGAGTGATTCAGTAACGTGGACTGTCTGCGGGTTCCCGAGGACGGGGATGGGAAACGCTGCTCTATGGTCATGCGCTGCATATGAACGATTAGGCCAGCGGCAGACCGCATTTACGACGTCCAATAAGATCGTAAATGGAACGGAAACCTATCGCATAGTGATGTTGAAGCACAAAGCATTACTCACGTGTTAGTGGTGATACTGGTGTAAACAAAGCTACTCCGCTGCCAGTCGTGTAAAAGTACAGCGCATACAATTATATACAGCACAGAAGACCTGATAACCATGCTATTGATTTATGTATTACTGTACTTGTGACTTGGTGGGCCAGGCTCTACCTTGGCCCCCCTTCCGAGAAGCCAGATCTGCTCAGAATTAGTGATTTCCCTACCAGTCGCTACAGGAGTTTCACAGTGTGAATCTTTTCCTCTTTTTCCTGGTGCCAGGTATAGGCCCGCTGTCTCAGGCAGACTAACCGGGGAAGTTAGCCTGAGGTGAAGCCCTGAGCGGGCCCAGGAGAAAGCACCATGGGGACCTGCTGAAGTACGTCTTTGCCAAGCTGGGGAATTATGCGCGGTTAGCCTGGTGTCAGGTCCGTATTTATGTGTGAGACAGAGACATAATTCACAGATCATCTTTGAGGGAGCACCATGCAGAGGTGCTGCATTCACTCCCTTACAATTCTGCATATTTACCTGTTGACCATTTAAGTTTCTGCAGCCTACGGTTGATTCAAAGAAGGAAAGCATCGTAGTTCATTACATTCTCGGATCTTAATGAGACAAGCGTTTTCACCTGTCTCGTTTCACCGTGCGTCACCATTAACGTGTGTGACATGCGACACCGTTGAGCGCAAAGTCGACATGATGAACAGAAATAACAAAAAAAAAAAAAACAGACATAGGTTGCCCCACCCATCGAGTGGAAGGTTGTACCCTGTGGTTTCCACTGGTTCAGCTATGAAACCTGCTACAGCCTTTCACCCTGTTCAGCTTTCACATGAGGTTCTGAAATTTGTCTTTTTTAGAAAAATTTCTGAGGAAAAAATCAGACCAAAATTCAGCTGAAATGAAACAAAGGAACATTCTGGAAGTATGGTGTCACCTTTAAAACTTGCACTTATTCAACAGAGAGGAACATTACCCATAGGCTTTGCCGAACCACAGGCTACTTAATTAAATCACTAAGAAGTGGTTTAAGTCCACTGTCACAGGCGAGGAACTGTTTGATGTTTAAAATGCAGTTCTGAGAGAGCTCTGTTTGGTGCATTGCAGGTTATAGGGTGTAGCACTGCAGAAGCATTAATCAGCTGACCCATCCACTCTAATCAAACAGGCATCAAAGGCATCAGGGAGTGTAAACCAGGACAGCTGCTAATAACACTGATCAAGAGGTATCTTTAATTTAGTTACATCTCAGAGGTCCTTAACCAGCAGCTCAGAAGTACTAATCAGGAGAAGCAATAACATCAACTTAAGACTGACACGTTACTGGATTTCTAAAAAATTACCATATTTTCCTTTCCTTTGTGTTCCAGCACGGAAACTGGAACAACATCTGCATAATTTTCCCCATTCATACACTCCAGGGAATATCCCATGCTTATATAGATACACATATATGGAGTTTCATGAAACGATCGTTTGTTATCCATTTAGAGAGAATTGTAAAGTTGCCCAGGTTGCTATGATGTGATGCGTACAGCAGGCAGGACACACCCGTAACGTTAAGCGATAATCACCAGCTGAGCTCTCGCATTCCTTTCCTTCCCCGCCTCTGTCTAGGCTTCCACCTGCTTGTTCTCCATCAGCAGGCGTTGCCGTTGTTGGTGTCGCCCGTGGGCTCGGTGCTCCATAGGGAGCAGGGATGGGATGGGGCGGGGCGGGCGCCTGCTCCCCTTCACAGCTGATCCTGAACATGTGGGCCGTCCCTGCTTCAGGAGCTCGGCGGCTGCCGCAGGGATCTTACAATAACGCTTTTAAACACCTCCAATCATTCATGAAAATCGTAGGTACATAAAGTGGGTATTTATTTAGCATGTCTCCTGAGAATCAAATGACTGCAAATTTGTTTAGAAGAAAAATCGTTTGCGTTCAGACAGATGCTGATGTACTGGGGTCAATACAAATGTTATGGGGGAATCGGTTTGAAAAAGTAATAACAATTGATCAAACGCCAAGCCAACGACGCGATCAAGTTCGAAACATAAAATACACTTCATACCTAAGCTTCATTGTACTTAAACCTAGGTAAAGGTGCAAAATAAACCACCGTTAATTTATCTTGCTTAAGCTTGGCGCACACTGCCATCTGTCGGTAGGCGGACCGCCTGCATGTTACTGCGAATACTGCATGTTATTATTTCTAAGGCGCGCGCTGGGGGTCAAATGTGTGCTTTTAAAATACCAGTTTGAAATGTGTCAAAAAAAATCCGACAGCAATCCAGCTGGTTAAAAAAATACCCCTTTTCCACATACCTTACCCCCGTGCCTCAGCACCTTACAAAGTGAAAACAGGTGGGACAAAAACGGGGAAAGCATATGCATTATTAGGGGAAATTAATTAGGCTTTTTCACGAGTACACTACAGTAGCTGTTTTAGCAGTTATAAAAACACCCAAAGAGTACCGAAACACTAGTTAAACTTCTTCCGTCTCGAAGTACTCATGGTACCCGGAAGGGTGGAACCGTCTTCAACTTTGCGTCACTTGTTTCACATCTTATTTTACTGTTGAGTGAGACTTTGGGAGGGATTGATTCACTGTTTTGCATTGATTGTTAAGGATGATCCTTTATTTCCAGTAGCGTATTTTTAGTTGCATGCGGTTTATTTAAATGACTTTTATCCAGCCGTGCTTACCTGAGAACTGGCGTGTTTTTTTTTTTTGCCCGGACCACTGCGGGGAGGAGACTTATAAAGCTGGAGGAGTACAGCTTTTCAATCTAAAATCAATTAAAACAACCGAATAGTTCAAACAAATCTTATCAGAGGTAGGTAGGTACGATCACATGTTTCCGCTGGAAAGGCGACTGTTCAGGTGATGCATGTTTCCATTTTGTTCGGTCTGTAAATGCAGATATGTCTGCTTAACTTCTCTTTTGGTTATTGTTATGCACCATCCGGCGGCGTCACACCGACCTTTCGCCGCGTCCTGCTGCCGCTGCCTGCGAAACCCTGACCGTATAATAAACCGTATAAAACGCTCTCTGTCAGAGAAGTGTACAGATGTTAAGAAAGCGGTGATCGGGATAACATATGGAGAGTTTTGGTGTGATTTGTCTCCTTATTAAACAGCCATAATTCTTGCTCCTTCAAGTCCGTTTATTTGAAGGTATGGCATATATTAGGCTACTTAGAGAAGTAATATTATAAGAATATTTTAATATAAAATATAAGAATCCGGAGAGCGCATAAATAAAGGTACATATAAATGTTTAAATATATAGAAGCGCGTGTTACATAGATACATATGCATATTTAATATACTTGTGTACAGACATTCGTTTTTAAGAGTGGAAAAAAACTTACAGTTGCAAAGTGGCCTATATCTTTCACAGCAATACATCATGATCTTATATAATATGTTTGTCTTGGGAATTGGGTGTTTAGTGTTTTGTGGTTTTGCCTGCATGGTTATCTTCCCTTTTCTGCAGTAACATGCCGGCTTGTCTCTGACCCACTGCATGTCAGGTGTGATCACCCTCTGAAAACGGCGCACGTACAACTCCGCCGTTACTTTCTTTATCACTTATTAAACTGGATTTGCATTTAACGTACAGGCAAAACAGCTGGCATATTGTGAGTGGTTTGAGGTAGCAGAAACTCTCTGATTTGGATTATTTTTGGGTATAAATACATTTTTGGGTATTATTAAATGCTTGATGACTAACCTGAACTATAAACGCTTTTGTAATGTGGTTGAGCCCATTGAGCATCCTGAAGCAAATTACAGCATTGAAAATATTCTGTTAGATATGTTGCAATTACGATCTGTTTATAATGATGGGTTGATTGTGTGTGGATGGTAATAATTAGCGAAGACGGCAAGCTTTGCACCAAAGTAGGTTTAGGGTTACCATGTATGCATTATTTTATTATGTTATTTCATATTAAGGGGGACCATTTGTATTTAGTGCACAAATAAAGTTTACAGTGGCTATAATTACCATAGAAACAGTACTGTGGCATGCAGTGCCTGTTGCCAAACAGTTTGAGTGATTTTTATATATCACCAAACAGAAAAAATCTATATATACAGATATGTATGAACACACGCACGCACCAGGCTGTCTGATAACGTGATGTGGCATTACATGGCTATGGCTATGACTCAGATTAATCAACCACAAAATAAATTCTGCAGATGTCAGGAAAGTAAAAGCCCCCTGACTAAAGTAGTTCACGAAGATAGTATAAATTTGGAATCTCACTTTCACTTACACCGTGTGACCTTGAAATGACTCTGTCATTCTGATTTCACCTCTATACTCTGTGATGAGTTTGTGTTTTTCACAAATCTTACTTCATGGTGATGAATATTTTCATTTAACCCCAGATAAGGAAACTGCCACTTTAACGTTGTCTTAATCCCATCTGCTACTCTCACTTTCAATCAATTTTTATGTACTACTTTTCCGTACTATTAAACCAGTTTAGTCAGCCTATGCCTCATAATACTCATCTTAGGGGTCAACCAGTTCTTCTAAATCCTGTAATATTCTGTTCAGTAGTACATTCTCTTACTGACTGGGCTCTATGCTACCTCAGGGTTGCCAAATCAAGCCTCTGGCTCATCAGTCATGCTTTCCTTCTCTCGCACAAGATATCTTATATCAAATCTATATTAGTCTATTCCATTATAAACCTAAAATTAGCTACATGAAAAGCGGTGGGCTACTTTGCAAACCCTATAGACTGTTTACAAGATAAGACTGCTACATACATGTAAATGAGTGTGCAGACTTGTCTCAAATTCAGCTGACGAAAGTTGGCAACACTACTAGTTGAATGGTTAGATAGTAGCATTAAGTACTTTTTATGAACATTTTCCTGCTGTGTGACAACCCCTTTTTGCCCTTCTACAATTGATGTTGTTGCTTTCTGTACCGTTGTGGGAATCTGTCCTTTTTTGAAATTCTGTTTTACCTCATTGAGGAGGTTCTTCGTCCTCCTCTTCAACAGAAAGTATCTTCATCTACAAAACGGGCATCACAATGTGACCGTCAAGTCTATTCAAGACGTGCCACCGTGCTCTTGTAGTTGCGGCGTCACCTCGGATCTATCCGAGTCAAAAACGGCCAACTGCTCGTTGGTGTTCGAACACTGACTTGTCCTACACCTCTGTCCATGATTGCGTAACTGAGCTATTTAATCAGCCAGACCGCTGACCTTCCTCTAATGGAGATTGCGATAGTGAATCATGTGATTTAGTTCCTGAATAGCTGGAACTTTAACCTCGACCGTGATTATTATTATTAGTCGTTGTTGCAATGTAATTCATGACTTAAGTATGATTTTACTTTATACAAATTGCTTGCTGAGTAATGGATGTTGCTTACTGAGTAATGGTTAGCAATTTTTATGTGAAACATGATTATAATAGGATCAGAAATATTTGTAATATTTGTCCTAATCACATGCAAGAACATGTAACGCCTATACCATAGGCATTGTGGTCAGTGCGAACCCCAAGATCAGTCAGTCCACTTGACTGCTTGACACTATCATACGTGCTTTGAGTTTAAGGTGTTTTCCAGGATTTCCATTGCCTGTATTTCATCCCAAGGCTGTTTTATCACTATGTTTGAAAACTGGCTCTTAGAAGGTTGTGATTTTATGATGGTCGTGTGTTCAAATGGCAGCTCTTTTTTTGGTGCTCAACTCCTAGGCATCCTTCAGAAGTTGAGCCCTTGCTGTCATGAGGTCTCCTGCCTCACATTCATCTCTCCTTGCCATTCCCGCTGCACTCAGGATCGGCTGATCCGCCGTCATGAGCCTCCAACCGCGGAGGATCCGCCTGAAGCCATGGCTCATCGCCCAGGTCAACAGCAGAAAGTACCCAGGCCTGCAGTGGCTAGGGCTGGAACAGAAGCTCTTCCAGATCCCCTGGCGCCACGCCACCCGCCACCTGCCTACAGCTGAGGAGGAAAACACCATCTTCAAGGTGAGCTTGTACCTCAAGCTCCAGACAGCTGGCCAGAGATTGAGATACCGGTTGGGCTGTAAGCAGTTACTAGCGACGGTCAAACACACGAAACTTCACAAGTGTACTGCGAAAATATTAAAGTAAATGAAAGATTACACCATGTGAGACGAGTAGACTAAGGTACGTGAAGGGGGCATCGTAGCTTATTGCATAATACCCATGACTGTAATGAGCAGTAAGACCTTGAGTTTCATTTCATGCTTCTCCATCCTCTTGTGGGTGGAATTTCCTATTCAGGCTTGCCAGCGGATGCACATGATTGCGCAGCATAGCACTCAGTGTACTGGCCGGTTGAGGATCTCAAGGGGATCTTCTATTGGTTTTTGAACTTTAGTGAGCTGAAGAACAGGATTACATAACAGAGACCAGCTGTTGGCTTTTTGTGGGTGTACAAATCAGGTAGTCTATCAGGTTACTCACAAACCCCTCCACCCCTAAGTTTCATAATAAATGCTTCTCCCCCACCTTCTCAACCACCTGCAGGCCTGGGCTCTCGAGACAGGGAAGTACCAGGAGGGGGTGGACGAACCCGACCCAGCCAAATGGAAAGCCAACCTGCGGTGTGCCCTCAACAAGAGCCGTGAGTTCAGGCTGAAGTACGACGGCACCAAGGAGACACCCGTACAGCCGTACAAGATATACGAGGTGTGCGACCAACCGATTACAGGAGGTACCCGCGGACCGAAGCCCCAGCTGGCCACCCGCCCATTCACGGGCGTCGACTCGCTCTTCACGAAGCAGCGATATTGATCATGCTGTGCTTTTCGCTTCAGATGGAGGTGATGAAGATGATGAAGATGAAGAAGTAAAGTTCATATTTCGTCTACTAGGAACAGTTTTCATCACTAAGCAAACTGAAACCACATGCACAGTTTACTTTTTTGTCATTTTATTACTGTGACTGATTCAATTAACTTAACTACGCTTCTGCTTTCAGCTTCCAAACATTGTTGACCTATCTATTGGTAAGACTTCTTCTATTTTGGTTACACTGGCAGCTTTTACTGGGGCTCAGCCAGAAATTTGTCCTGCATTTTCTGAAGTTAAATCAATTTATACACACCTTTCTTAATATAATTTTAAATTTGATTATCACTTTTTTATATATATATATATATATATATATATATATGAGATGAGGTCAGACAGAACAGGTAGAAAACAGAGGTGTGGGTGGGCGTGGAATGTTCCTTAAGGGAGCGGTCGGGATTAGTCAGACGTGTGTCAGGTGTAGGCGCGAGCAGGATGCGAACGTGCGCTCTAATCCTAGTGGCTGTATTCATCCTCTGCTCTAATTTGCAGACAATCGGATCACTGAGGCTCCCAGCTACCCAAAACTGCATGCACTTAACAATGAAGTACCCTTCATCCCATCCCCAGTGACTGATGCCTACGTGCCGGCTCACCTCTCGATGATGCCGGTCCCTGGCCACCTCAATGGGGGCATCTCCATGGCAGGCGTCGCACCATCCGCCATGGCCCTGCCGGAGTATCCATGCCACGTTCCGATAGCGGCAGACCCGAGGCAGGGCGGGTTCACGCACGGTGGCAGAGGAGGCAGTGTTATCGCTCAAGGACAAACGGACGCACCTGTGACTTCGCTCCCAGTAGCCATTGAGGACAGCCCCATGCCGGAGGTGCCGCAGGGGCAGCCCTGCATTTACGACCTGCTAAGCAGCCCCCACATGCTGCCCCGTAAGTCCGACAGTCCCCTGGATGTCTTATGCAGCGGCCAACTTCAGTTGGGAAATCGAACCAGATTGATTTGTACAGTTAGTTATTGGTAGTAACCTACTCCTATTGAAAAAATCGTGGTCATCCTCACTATTATGATAATCCAAAGTCTTCCTAGCGTAGACCCTACTGAAGACAAGGAATTCGAAAGCCTACCCACCGGCAACAACTCATCCTCTTTCACAGATCAAACCCACTGACGTGGCTTTGTGCCTCTTCCCGGCAGTGACTGACCTGGACGTCAAGTTCCAGTACCGAGGCAGGACGTCTGGCTCGCTGACCGTGAGCAATCCCCAGGGCTGTCGGCTGTACTACGGAAACCTGGAGGCCACTCCGGAGCAGGTGGACCTCTTTGGGCCAGTCACCCTGCACCAGGTTCGGTTCCCCAGCGCTGCCGAGATCCCTAATGAGAAGCAGCGCTTCTACACGGAGCATCTGTTAGACGTGATGGACCGTGGCCTCATCCTGGAGATCCACGGGCAAGACATCTATGCCGTCCGCCTTTGCCAGTGCAAGGTGTTCTGGTCAGGGCCGGGAGTGCCGGAGCAAGCCATGCCCAACCCCATGGAAAGGGAGAAGAAGATCCGGGTGTTCAGCCTCGACACGTTCCTCCATGGTGAGGGGTAGTTATGCGGGTTATGTTGTTCATTTCAAATTTTTAGAACCTCTTAGTCAGACCTCACTTTTGGTCTCATGATGTTGCCCCTGAATTTGTATGAATTTGGAGGGGGGGGGGGGTTTTGGGGGGGACTGCCTCATTCAATCAACCAGCTCCTGCCTTTCAACTTTGTTCCAAGTGCATCCTCAATTTCCCAGCTTCCCAGGTTTCCACAGCCAAAATCCGCTCTCTTCCCTGTTGTTCTGCGTCTCCTCGTGTCAGCAAAGACATTGTTGCAGACATCAACAGGGAGGGAGCCTGTAATTATGGGATTCTGTTAGATATGTGTTACTCAAATGCCTCTTCTCTTGTGTTGCAGAGTTGATCATGTACCAAAAAAGCGAAACGCCAACCCCGCCTCCCTTTGAAATCTACTTCTGTTTCGGAGAAGACTGGCCAGACAAGAAGCCCAAGGAGAAGAAGCTAATAATTGTCCAGGTACAGTTAGTCCTCCAAAAAGCGAAACAGCCAAATGAATAAAAAAAACAGAAGTAAGTAGTCCGGTCTAGTTATTTTTGAACTATAGCTGTGATCTTTTGCGGTTGCAGCTTCAGTGACTGTTGTGGGGGGTTTTCCCATTGTTAATTGAGAACATGATAGGTCTCCATGTGAGTTTTTTTTTTCTCCCTGTAATAAGATCACAGAAAATGACACTTGCACGTACCTGCTCGTAGGTGGTTCCGGTGGTGGCCCGGATCCTGACGGAGATGTTCTCGGGCGAGTTGTCCTGGTCGACGGACAGCATACGTCTACAGATCTCCAACCCTGACCTCAAGGACCAGACAGTAGAGCGCTTCAAGGAGCTGCACAGATTGCTGCAGAGTCAGCATGTTCAGGCCCCATGGATTCCTCCCACCCAACAGATTGGTCACTAAACCCTCTCTGCAACATTCCCCACACCAGGAGTTTCTCCTACTTTTCTTGCTGGAAAACATCCATACTGTTCCATCTGCTGGCAGCTGGTCTAAACACAGCTGTGGTTCGGCTGTGCAGGCCCTGGATCTAGGCTGTTTACTAAATGTACTTGCTATTCTCTATGAACTGTTTGTGTACAGCTTCATGTTTGAATTTAATAATGGAAGGAAAAAAAATAAAGTTTCTTTACTAAAACTGAGGCACCAGAGCAACAGTTTGGATTCATCCTGGACCAGCCACATATGTTTAACAGCAGGAAGCAAAGAACAGTGAACCCAATCAGAGTGACATTTGGTCAAAGGCTGCAGTTTATTTTGCTGACTGCAAATGAAAGAAATGGGTCGTATTTGACAGGTAAATGCAAGTTTTAAGTATTTGAGTGAAGAAAGTTCTGAAGTTGAAAATGTATCAAAGAACTGACAGATGTCCCAAACAACGTTTGTAGTCATTTTTGGGTGAGCGGGTATCACAACAGGGCAGGAAATGGACATGAGCAGGGGCCTGTATCACCAAGCTGCACTTCTTGCTTAGCCAGATAACATTGGATTTAAGGTACTCAGGTTTAAGTGGACTTTGTTCACTTGGATTTAAGGTAGTCTGGGTTAAGTGCAAGTGAACAAAGTCCACTTAATCCTGGGTACCATAAATCCAACGAATTAACCCAAAGATCCAGCTTTGTAATACAGGAACCCCAGGCATTACCAGCTGACTTTTCTCTGAAGGTTCCTCCCAGACCAAGGAACCCAAATGTAGAATTGCACAGTATCTTAAGGACCTAAATATGAATTGTATGTGTGGGCAAAAATCTTTAAAAACCTGGATTTTTAATCAAACAATGTTCAATTAACCTCCAGTTACTCAATCTCAGGTGTGACATACTAGATTGCACTAGTGCTCGAAAAACGGTCGATTGTGTAACACCACAGATTAACGTTAACCACACCATGCAGGATGCATGGGCACGAACCGTTTCTCATCTCCCTCGTCAAATGCTTCAGCTGTGTTGCAACCGTGGCACGTAACGTGTCCCCCGCGGAGACCAAACCCAAGGGCTCCGGAGCATGGAACCTGTCTTACTCGTCTTCCCGCGAACTCCAGAGCTCGGCACTAAATGACACTAGCAAGCCAGTCGTCCTCCAGTTCGTTGTGTTCTTTTATTGTTCTCAAGATGGTTACAACACTGGATGGCACAGCGTGTGTTCAGCTGTGGACCCCCTGTTGGTGATACTGTTCTCACATCACAATTCGGGAGGGGGGGGAAACAGTTCTGCCAACTAAAACAATAAAACTCCCCCCCGCTGTTTAAAAAAAGCATTAAAATTGACCGCACGACCTGAAGTGTCCTTTTAATAAAGACCCCAGATCCCCCAGCTGGCTGGGCTGTCTGTCCGGCTGGCGTCCACGGCTCTGTACTGCCTCCTAGTGGCTCAGCGAGCCGTGTTTGTTCGGACAGTCCATGAAAATAAATCATTTATTTAAAAAAAAAAAAAAAAAAAAATAGTCTTTTTCATTCACAGCCAGGCACATCCTTCTTCAGCGGCCCGCCCAGCCTGTAATGGATCCGAGATCTGATGAAATCCAGCCGAACGAGTTCACTACCACCCCCCACCCCACCCCATAGTTTTATGTGGACAAAGACGTGCCAGGCCTTGGGGGTCAGGGTTGGGGATGCCGTCTCTAAGGGACCTCACACGCGCACGCAGTCTGTCCTGCGTCAGCGGTCCATCGTGTTGGCTCTCCAGCGAGCAGAATCATCTTGGAGTTACACAGTTCCAACGGCGGTCATCCTGTTATCACATCGCTGCCTCTCTGCATCTCAATCGAAAGATTGTCCTAAAGGAGAAACAAAAAGGCCATTAAACTCAGGACCGAATTACAAGTAAGGTACAGATGTATGTGCATACAACATAACACAAACAAATAATTGAAGATGACCACTGAAACGTTTACACTTCCTTTATTTCACAGACCCTTATATCCAAAGCAATGTCTATTTTTTTGAAAAAGCAGGGTCAAGTAGTTCCTGGAGCAATAGCAGGGTCAATGGTCGTGCTAAAGGACTCAGCCTAAATGTTGCACGATGTTTGATATAAAACCTTGTGCACTATTAAAAACCCCAGAACGGTTCAGTTTAAACTAGGCTGGGCTCTTGTGCTTGCTGAACATGGATAATGTACAGACTGTAAGCAGGAACATGGATGATTGGCTGCCAAAAGTCTGTACGACGATTAGAGGTGAGTTTAAGCTAACGGATCTCGTCCTTACCTGGTCTCGTGGCAGCTATCGGAACAGCCTTGTGAACTCTCTGATGGCCCAACACACCTGTTTGCACTCTTCAGCACTGCAAGCAGACAGAGCGTGCATGTAAGAAAAATGAAGGCGGAGGACATCAACATAGACCACTTGCTGTCAGGCTCTCAGTAGCAAATTGCCACCGTTCGACAGCTCCGCCAAGCTGAATGATTTCATTCCAGCTGCTGGGCACCATGTCTCTTCGGGCCAGCTAGTGCAGTGTTTCTCAATCCATTCTTCAGGAACCTCCAGTCCACATTTTTGCTCTCTCCCAGTCAGGAACACCAAATACCTGGTACGGATGTGCTGGGAGGTGGGAGGGAGCAAAAATATCTTGGGGTGCTCAAGGACTGGGTTGAGAAACACCAGGCTAGTAAAGTTAAGAAAAAAATAATAAGGTCAGGGAACAGGTGTGTATCTAGGATGAGGTTGGGTCACTGACATGCAGTCAGACTGCTGAAGCTGGCCTACTTTCTGGAAGCGGGAGGATGAGGCGGCAGGAGTTTACAGCACCAGGTCCTGTTCAGACTTGCCCAGGAATCCAGCTAGATCTCCTGTGCAGGTTCTCCGGCGTTCCAGTGACCCGCCTGCCCGTCTGTGCATGCCCGCGTCCCGAATTATAAATAAGTCATTAAATAAATAACCCAAAAATAACCAGAGGGGCTCCTGCGAAAGGCTCCTTCCTCAGGCCGAGGAACTTGGGGCACCAGCGAGTTTTAACGCACTTCAGCGCTGGATGCCGTTCATCAGGACCAGAAAGACGACGGGCACCCGGGTGCGGAGACGCCCCCTGACCTCTCAGAGGGCCTCAAAATGGACACAGGAAATCTCTTTCACTTCTGCTTCCCATTCTTGGGTTATTCAGTTCTGTACCTAGACTGTGCCGCGGGCCCTGGTGTACCGGTGCGGTGAGTCACGGCACATCACTCCACAGCAGAGAAACGCTCATGATCCACAACGAACATTCTCCTTAACGGTCAGGTATGACTGTACCCAGACGTCTCGGGTACAGCCTGTCTCAAATACTCCACGTGACTGAACCGACTGAGTCCACACGGCAGATGAGGCCGGGATGAAACCGCAAGACGGACCCCGAGTACCGGTGCTCACCTGGTGACCTGCTTGTGGAAGTCTGTGAGCTGCTTGTTGGTGACGGTCACGGCCCCCCCGGACGTCTCCTTGGGGAGTCCCTTGAGGGCATTCTCCAACCACCGGCAGAACGTCTGGAATCGCCAAAGTGACATCATAAAGACTCATTAGACGCTCTCGTCTGTACCCTGTACACCAGCTCTGCCAGATGGCTGACAGATGACGCATGCGAGACAGGATAATTAACATCTGACAAAAAGGTATCGCAGAAACTGTCAGAACTCTGGTGTCCAAACTGTACGTGGTGCGCCACCTTGTGGTCTCTGCTGTGTGCAGCAGTTCAGCTAACCCTCCCAGCAAAACTTTCACTCAGTATCTGTGGTACAGTGTCCAATACGTACTGGGCTCCATATTTCCAGACACACCAGCTGGGCAGGCACTGAGCTTTCAGTCAAAACGAGTCGAAATTAAAAATGCAACCAACAGACAGGGTGCTACACAGAGTGCTGCAGAGGGATGGGGAAAACCGGGAATACCATGGATGTCTGTGGGAAACGGGAATACCATGGATGTCTGTGGGAATGGGGAAAACGGGAATACCATGGATGTCTGTGGGAATGGGGAAAACGGGAATACCATGGATGTCTGTGTGAATGGGGGAAAAGAAATGGAAAAAAACTTTTCCCCCCGGAACAACAGGAATGGAGATAAAGTTTATGGCATTCCCATAGAGATGGTATGGGGACCGCTTTGGTCCACGTGGGGACAGATGGATACGGGGATAGACATTCACTGCGCCGCTCTCTAGTGCTACACACAAACAAAATCTTCATGTTAACGACGGCGTGACGACTCACAGGCCGGTCGAAGAGCATGACCTCCCAGATGACCTCGGCCACGTCGGGCAGCGTGTACGGCGGCAGGAAGAAGCAGCACGCGTGGATGATCTGCGTGATGAGCTGCTGGCCGTGCTGCTGCATGGCCTGTCCGATCAGCTGCTTGCGGACCTCGAAGTCGTCCTCGTGCTGGGGGACACGCGTCG
>JAODLC010000001.1:5293334-5303730 GCA_026781145.1 Hippopotamyrus pictus
TTATGCTGAACTGGTTGGTAAAAACAAAATCCTGGTCTGGATTTGTAGCTTCTGAACCTGAAATGCCCAACACTGATTAAGGACCCATATAAGAAACAATTTATCAAAACATGAGCACAACGTAAAACATTCAAAAAGTGTCATCAAAAAACAAAAACATCAAAGCTTGTTCTTCATTCATATATGGCTTCAAAAGATCACTAGCAAAGCCAATATCAAATCCTCCCATGCTTTATCACTTCCTCCCCCAAGTTAAAAGTTGTACAGTTAAAGGCTGAACACGCCGAATTGCGACCTGATTGTTTTAAAATTGTGAAGGAGCTCCTGTCAGAGAATTTGTTGCAAACAAATGCACACACTGTCTGTCAACCCGCTACGTGCCGAAATGTCTTTCAACTGTGAATAATCAAGTATAACAACCGGGTGGTTGCAGAAATGCATTTTACTTACCAACAGAATACATTGCATGTCCTCATAACTGTCTTATCTGAGACCAAGTACTTGAACAGGAAGCCATATAATAAATTATTTCTTATCTAGTCAGCATTAAAAGCCCGATGTGGGAAGATTTAAAACTCGTCATGCCGTACTAGAGCTTCTCCAAAGTCGGTGGCTTGACTCCCCACGAACAAATCGTACTTTGCGATTATTTCTTCTTTAGTGAGTTGACCATCCTGAAACAAGTAAAACAGAATTCAGTTCAATTTTATATCCATTTAATTATATAAACACATATTTCACACAGGACAGACCAGCGACTCACACTATCTTTCCAATTTGGTTGCATTGTAACAACTTTCAGAAAGTAATTTTGGGCTTTATAAGTGCTTCCAAACAAAGTACATATTTGACTTCTAAAAATATGTCAGATTTTTGCAATTCAGCTAGTAAACAACACTGGTGTCTCAAATCTGCAGTGAGAATAATTTATACATTTATTTTAAATATAGAATTCTGGACTCACCTTGTCCATGTCAGACTCGTAGACCAGGTGCTTGGCTTCTGCTTCAGCGTGGTCATAATCTGAAGGCAGTATCCAGTCTCTTGTTTCTCCCTTGTCCATCTTCCCATCTTTATTCTTGTCCCGGAACTCCACAAACTGCTCTCGCTCCGTCTTCACCCACTCAGGCTCCTGGGGGTCACCCTCATGGTTGTACATGTCCCCTGGTAACAGGAAGAACCAGTTTTTTTTGGGGGGGTGAACTTTTGTTCTGGGTAGATTTAAAGCAGTTTATCCACCAGTCTATAGATCACAATGCAGCTGCCTAACTAACAGAAACTGTCTTCCAGAGTAACCATAGCAACAAAGCCTCAGTCACACAGTGGGTAGGCTAATTCTGACACTGATTAAAAATCCTCCCTGACCAAGCAATCCGATTAATCATGTCACCAATGTGACCAATGTGCATTTTTTCCCCACAGGTGTCGCACGCACCTTGCTTTTCGGTGTACAGATTTCACAGTCTCAATTATTCGCAACGAACGGAACAACAGATTTGCACTTCTGGTGGCATAACAGCTTATTGGCCCAGGGCATGTTGCACATGTTAACCTTCTTTTTTGTTGTTAAGTATAATCACGAATTATCTGCAGACGATGTTGATGAGGCACTGTGACAGTATGAGGGACTGCTAGTGATAATTAATTCATTTACAGAGGTAGGTTGGTGCTAAGGGATCGTTAGCAAACTCAACGATCCATAATGAAGTGAAGAATAACTCCCCTGTCAAGGATCCTCTATACACTTCCAGCCAGGAGAGGGCTCATCCCTCTCAAACGGACCCTAAGGTCCAGCAGCTGGATGCCATAAGGATAGTCTCAATTATACTGAAACAGTGTCTGTCTTGTGAACTAAAAATATTTCAAAAAATTTCACTGAAATTTCCTTAATTCAGTAAGAAAGATATCAGCTTATTAAAGAAAATACATATGCAAATTCAGTCTTCCAAATATGCGACAACCAAAATTTAAAAATCTATAGAAAAAAATCTTTATTGCATTGTTGCTGTATGAGGAAATAAACATTTCAAAAGGAGTGACTGTTCCTTTTAAGTACCGAGGGTGTCTCTCGCTGTTACATGTTTTATGATTTGCATGTTTCCACAGTCTGAAGTCTTTCATGTCCCATGCAAACCAGCTAAAGTTTAAGGAACGGCACTAAACTGCACGTCAATTTTTTCCAATCAATCTAACGTAACTGCTGTAACTTACCAATGTATTCCTCCAAGTCAATAAATCCATCCCCATTCTTGTCAATGTCCTCCATAGTTTCCTACAGAAGATAAAGAATAACCATATCTAGGGTGTTTCTCAACATGCATACTTGACCGTACTTGTGTTCTTGTGTGTTCATCTTCCACTGCCGAAGACCACTTCCAATACTCAAGAACAGAAGTAGAGAGGATGGTAAAAATCCCCAGATGTCACTCATGTGCCCCAAATATCAAGGATACATCGGTTGCATCCTCACCAAACGAGACCAATCCCATGATTCATTGAGCCCTAAGTGCCTTTGGAGGCAAGTTAGCAAGAGCGGTCCTGCCAAGACCACGATTACGATTCTTGGTATTGAGAAACACCCCTTAACTCTGTTTAATACACACACTTTCCACATCCTCTCACTTTGGAAAGCACACACTACTTTCCTCCCTCATACACTAATAACTTTCCACTGCAATGCAGACACACCAGCACCACGATGTCCTTCATGTAGTCAAACTCCTCTGGGTGCAGGAAAGCTGTAAACTCTTCCTTGCTGGCGATGAGGTCCCCATCTTTATCGGCCATCTTGAATCGCCTCTCGTCCCGCGACATCATCTGCTTGTAGTTGAAGCCGTCGTCGGGGTCGTTGTCATCTGTGGGTCACACAGCGTTACTGCTCGTGTGACACTTTTCAAAGCGGCATCAGTGTCACATTAAAAGTGATCGGGATATGTTGGAGTATACACAAGAAGGGCCAGAGTATACTGAACACAATAAAGAAGACACTGATGACCGATCCTGTCTGTAACTTCTGCTGAACATTGGACCTACTCAGCTCCCATGCTCAACTCTTTGCTCTTACCCAAGAAAACGCCAAAAGTTACAATATAATACTATTCCCTCGAGATCATACCAGCCTTGCTCATAGTGAGACCATTCCATAATAGATACCGCCTATAATTTATCCGATTCTAGTCAAGCAAGACTGTAGAAAAAAAAAATAAAAAATTGATGAAGACAAAGACCATACCAATACCATACCAACGTATGCAATCAATCAATAAAGTTGTTCATGTCGGCGTCCATCTCACATATGACCGTTTGACAGGAAAGCGACAACCCTCAGAAATGGAGACCTACCAAGCACATAGCCGTAGGTCACGTTCTTGTATTCTTCCCAGGAAATGACCCCATCCTCGTTGAGGTCATGGCCCTTCCACTGGCGGTCCACGTCATCATAAATCCAGCGCTTCTGCGCAAACTTGATCCATTTTTTCATCTCCTCTGTCGTGACGAACCCGTCTTTGTCTTCATCGATTTTTTCTACAATCTTGCTGTGGAGAGACGAGGCTACCCAGGTAAGTGACGGCGTGAGGTAACAGACATACCATTTCATGGGAAACGTTGTTGGAATAAACTGCTTAAAAACAAAACATGCCATTCACGTTATACGCTCAGCACTGCAAAGCTAGGGAATTTATTAAATATGAAAAAATTTCAGGGGTTTATAATGGTAGGAGAACCTGCCACAGAATGACAGATGCACGCAACCAAATAGGTACTGAGAATCCAGTGACCATCACCGTACTTAACGTTCAAAGGTTCCGTACCCCAGTCTCTCTTTACTCTCCTCGGGGGTGAGCTGGTCAAATGTCTTGGCCTCTTCCTCACCGAGGAAGGCGTCGTGGTCGTAGTCGAAGCTCTCGGCGTCATCGTGCTCCTTGTCGCTCAGTGGGTCATCATGGTGAACGCGGTCCTTCTTCTCCATGGGCTTGCTGGTGGCATACACCACACACAGCGCGAAGCACATGACCAGCGGCCGGAGCTCCATCACCCAACGCTCTGTCCGGACACGAGAGGTTCGAAGAGAATCAATACCTGACCAAGGAGCCACATCAACATGTTTGGGTCTACTATAGCTGCAGATGCATGACATAAGTGGTTAACGTATCGTTATTGGTTGATGTCTGCTTAAAAATCTTTTTTTTTTTTTTTTAAATCAAGGCATTGGCGTCAGCTCTATATGTCAGCCTTGGTCAGTTTTGCCAGCTGATATTTCGACTTTAGTTAATATTCAAATTTAGTGGCACCAGCGCTAAAGACATAACTACTAAAACGATGGCGATGTTTGCGGTGGGCGATCAGCCATTTTCCGTAGTGGATGATGAGGGATTTCATCAGCACATTCAACACTCTCCCAAGTTGGCGCTGCTTCGCCGGTGTCACACTGCCAGCGTCACAGGATGGAGACGCTACACACGTTCATAGGATCTAAAGTAGGAAACGTCTTACACTTGTTGATCACAGTTCCAGTTCCTTAACATGACAATACCGAAACAAAGAATGTCATAAAAAAGTAATCAAAAGCCTTTTATAGTTGCTTATTAGAAAGACGACTTAGTCTGGTTATTGTAGTTAAGTGAAGAATGATGTAAAATGTAAAAGCACATTTTAATGACTGTTCTCAAAGCCCTGATCTTCCCAAATTATATGTCATTAGCTACCCAGTCCCTGAGGATGGTGTGAGAGATAGAAGAAAACACGCCGAAGCCACATAAGCCACGACCATTAATCCACAATAAAGACCTGTACTTCGAAGACAAGCTGCCATTGAGATAAATTAATTTATTTAACAACCACGGAGTTTCCTATGCGGCGGCCCCATCATTCGTGAGGACCAAGTTGAATTTTAATAATGTATTGTTAAGCAAATAAATGCTTCGAGGAATAGACTGAAACATTAGATCGGAGCATTTCCTTTATGTAACAGACGAATGGAAACGATAATACCAATAACGGGACTGGGACATTAACGCTTAGATTCCTAGACATTTCTCTCCCCGACGACACAAACCTTAAATTATGTATGACATATCTATTTCAGAATTTGGAAAGAATACCAAGACCAACGCTTCCATTTTCGTACGATTATATAAAAAACACAACGCGCACCAATTAAGTTCATTATTAATTAAAAATTTTGGCTGGACGCACGAACTTGTTCGTGACATATAGTGACATAACCCAATATTCTTCACTTATAGAGTAGACTATGAATTGGAATCTAACAGCGTAGAAACAACGATAATAATTAATAATCTAAAAAGGCACAAATTCCGATCGGCAAACATAAAAACACACAAGGCAAATAAAAAATTCATAGCTTCCAGCCAGCCATCTAGGGTATGGTGTGCGGAACGTTATTTCCCGGCAAGATCGGATAGCGGTAAAGCAATGATGTCAGTGCAAAACGACTAAGTAAGAGAAAAAACATGATATCTGAATTACCAACCCAAACAGAAGTACAGTGCCGAAGAAGCACACCTACCAATAGATATAGTGTCAAACACCTTGCGCGATCTACTCAGTAACCACAGAAGTCTGAATAAAGAAGAGAACGGCGGATCTACGCCCCTTTGCTACAGTGTTTCCTGCAGAAAAAAACAAGGCGGACCAATAGAATCGATCTAGAGGCTCCGCGCGTCAGTGACATGCCGTTCCTTTGGCGTCTTCCGATTGGTCCGCCGCAGTAGAACACGGTTATCTGATTGGCTATGAACCGCCACGTCCTCAAACCCGTGGAAGAAATTTATTTTATACTTCATATTGGATACTCAGAAAAAAGTCTGAAGAAGTTCATCTGTTTGATCCCCTCCTTCAGAACTTAAATTCATTTTAATTGTAAACAAAAGTATTGATTTTTATAAAGCAAAGTTAAACGGGGGTTGCTGGAGCAAACTAATGGTATACCCCCCTCCCATTGAATCAATTTCTTTGTTTAACTATTCATTTTCTTAATGTGATTAACTGGAAACGAACAGGTCAGGACCTGTTAACAATTAACAATCCAGTTACTGAAGGTAGAATGGCTAATTTACACGAGTAGCAGTCCTTGTCCCTTCAAATGCTCAATGTGCCCCCTCTGTTAATGTTTATTCTATTTTACATTTAAATGTAGAATATTAAATCATAACCTCGCGACCATGACATGGATAGAAGGCAGCAAGGGCGTAACTTTGGCTGGAACATTGAAGGGGTTGAGGTCTCCACCCAATACTGGGGAAACATGATTATTGGTGGGGGGGGGGGGGTTGTATTAGCTGGTTTTGATTTATTGGGGGGGCTACAACCCCCCCTCCCCCCCTAATTTATACCCATGGAAGGCAGGATGGATGGATGCGTGTCAAATCATTAAGTTATTTTTAAGAAAACGTATTTCTATACAAAATTGATATTCGGCCACTTTAGATAGATGATTACCAATTTTTAACTAATTACACAATCGCCCAATAATTATGCACTGGTCTTCATGATATTGTCCTGGAAGTACTTGACATTGTCAGGGAAACTGAAGATTTTGCTGCTGCAACTCTTAATCTTAACTGGCCCAGTAAAAAGATAATACTGCAAGCTGCAATTAAAGGGAACAATTATTAATAAAGATGTCATATCCATAGTCCAACACTTGTTATATTCTTACATTTTTTTAAATGTAGCTACATATCAAAATAATACTGCGTTGCAGTTCGTTAAACAAATAAGAAATATAATTATGTCATGCTATATTTTTTAAATGAAGTGCACCAAACTGTTTATTTGATGTGCATACCAAGTAAAATCTGTTCATGGTATAGTTTTTATATTTGTCATTAAGTTAATAAATAAGCTGGTTATTTAAATTATATTTAATTACAGTAGTCTCAGTAGTTTTAACAGTATCAGATAGATCAATTATATTTTATTAATGTAATATCTTCGGCTTACAGAAAGTTTACTTTTCATAATTCCACTATTTTGGCGACTTTCCTTAGTCAAGAATCGGACTGAGCTAAACATTATGCAGTTATTACGTAAAGTTCTTAATATCCCAAAAACCTATTATTGCGATCAGCGTCCAGTGGCATATGAAGCTGTGAAATTCCACTTTTTCGAAAAGATCCATAGTTCACGCTCATATTACATCGGCGAGTCCCCCCGCCCCCCGTCCAGAGCGCGTCTTCGGCTCCCCATGCCGTCGTATCACGCAGGGATGCCCGGCTGATTCCTCTGTCCGCCGCAGGACGCCTTCCGAAGTGCTTCGCACATACATTAACCCCCCCACCGAGTCGATCATCGCCAGCAGTGTCGTAAACACGGACACCAATGTGGCGATAACGAGCACCTTAAGTGGGAGACTCATGTCTCTTTCCAGTGGGATGCACGACCTGAGAGAGAGAAAAACATCGACAAACACGCAAACTCTTTCAGGTACAGTAAGTTGTAAGTAAATCTGGCGACATTCAATTAGTATACCACATGTTTGTAAAATTATACTACGATTCGTCTCAAGATTAAATTTCACCTACGGTTATTTGGAATTCGACGCTCTTTCTTGGACTATAACAGACACCCGTAACTTGCTGGCTTGGTGGCTTTGCAATTACTTCGCTGAAATATTTAGTTGAAAGTGGAAGTTTCTGGCAGTTAATTTATAATTATATAACTCCTTTAATACTTCTACCCGACCCCACCTCTCTCTTCCGTGGAAAAAGCTGTAGTCACGGTGCTTTCCAAGCCGCGTATATAGTTCTGCTGTTTCATAGCAGGCCTACATAGGAAAATGACACCGTTTAATGACCTTCACCCACAGTACAGATGTTGCAGAAAGAATACTGGAGAGCATTCCCCCTTTTCTGTTACATAGAATGGCAGCAGCATCGCCCAATAGCCAGCACACCTCTTGGGTTGGGGGCGTGTGCAGTGTTTGGATGCTCTTCCCCTCTTTGGTGAGTTTCCTTTGGCTCCAAAGACATGCATTTAGGCCCAACAGTGTCACAAAGCTGCCCTAGTGTGTGATTGTGATTGTAGCCTGAGAAGGACTGACATCCCATCCCTCATGTGATCTGGCCATGTGCTCTGAGGCATCTGGAATTAGCTCAACAGCCACGTTTTTGGACTGCAGCAGGAAACCCAAACAATCATAATAACATGGGTAATAACTAAAGATTTTGGGCCCCATGAAAGCATATCATATTAGGCCTCAAACCCAGACCAACCCTATTATCTTCCAACTTTTTTAGGGCCTCTGTCACTCAGGGGCCCTTAGAATCATCCTAACTCCACCCCCCTTTACGGTGCCCCTGTCACCAGCACACTTTGCATCATTATTTAGTTCCATATATTGGAAATGACAAAAGACAGCAGACCAGCCAATGGAAAGATAAGAAACTATTGTAAAGCCTTTAGCTGAGAAGAATGGGCAGCCAGGTCAAGACAGAATCACAAACCTTTTCCAGATTGTTCTAACGGGAGGTTTAGAAGCGGTTAGCATACATCGCATACCCCTACCTATGCAGCTCTGGTACGAAGAACATCCAGAGCGAGGAAGCTCAGGACAGGTAGGAGATGATGTCGTCACAGGTTTTTTGCCTGTGATCGAAATGGCAGTTTACACACAAAGCTGGGAATCGATCCAGTAGCTCTGACACTGAGGCTGCAGTGCCATCCAGCCGAAAGGTACATACTATCATTCGTATATCTCTGAGTTACCACCCGGCCAGAAAGGTACATACTATCATTCGTATATATCTGAGTTACCACCCAGCCAGAAAGGTACATACTATCATTCGTATATCGCTGAGTTACCACCCGGCCAGAAAGGTACATACTATCATTCGTATATCTCTGAGTTACCACCCGGTCAGAAAGGTACATACTATCATTCGTATATCGCTGAGTTACCACCCGGCCAGAAAGGTACATACTATCATGCGTATATCTCTTTTCCCAGGTCACAGGACTCTAATCCCACCCAGCGTGTCACAAGCTTGAGGCCCGAGTGCTCATTGCTATGATCTATTCATGTTACAGACAATCCTGCAATTGTGTTGTAACATTTCCACACACCCTGTGGTTTTAACCGATGACCGCACACTGACAGTATTACGTATGACAGCCCCCTATAGGCAGCTAAAATTAATCTCCTTTCTGTTAATAATAATAATAATAGATTTTATTTATAATGCACTTTACATTTAAAATGTCATCCTAAAAACATTGAAAAAACACCTATTAAAACAATTAAAACAAGCAAGTAGATCAATAATTAAGAAACCTGTAGCCTGCAAAATTAATAAAAATCTATAAGTTCTATTAAAAAGAAATGTCAAGTCCTTTTTTGAAATTTTCAATAGTCTGTGGTGCCGTCAAATGGTCTGGGAGGGTGTTCCATAGTCGAGGGGTGGCAGAACAGAAGGTCCAATCACCTATGGGGCTGAGTTTGGTCCTGGGAAGTAGGAGACGATTTGCATTTGTAGATCGTCGAGACCGCGTTGAGGTTAGAGGGGTAAGTAGTTTTTTTAGGTAAAGGGGGGCATTTCCATGGATGCATTGGTGAGTGATAATTAAGGGAAACCTTGTATTCGATCCTTACAGAAACGGGAAACCAGTGAAGTGACTGAAGAATAGGTGTAATGTGTTCATATTTTCGAACTCTCATCAGAATCCTTGCTGCACTGTTTTGTATGTATTGGAGTCTTTGAAGATATTTGTTGGGTATTCCAATGAGAAGTGCATTGCTGTAATCGAGTCTGGAGGAGATAAATTCACATATTATTGTATAATAAAATTCACTTAATTCACACCTAGTCCATTAAATGGCTGCTACCTACTACTACTACTACTAATAATAATAATAATAATAATAATTATAAAATAATAATAATAATAATAGATACTTTATAGATCCCTGTGGGGAAATTCTCTTTACACCTCCCCTAACTTGCTGTCTGTAGGTGAGAGCAAACTGGCCCTGAAGTGCAGCCACCTGTAGTGGCACCCAGGCAGCTGGGGGTTAAGGGCCTCGCTCAAGTGCCCATAGATGTACTGAAGCTGGGCTTGAACTACACACACACACACCTTTGCGGGGACTCTCAATTAATTTCTATGGGGAAAACTTCAATCCCACCTTAACAGCCTCGACCTTAATTAACCAAACAAAATACAAGACTTTTGGCACTTTTACTTATTTTAAAGCATTGACAGATCTTTGTGGGGACCTGAAAAATGGTCCCCACAGCATCAAAATACCAGGGTTTTATTACATTGTGGGAAACATTTGGTCCCCACCATGTAATATAAACATAAGAAATTTACAAACGAGAGGAGGCCATTTGGCCCATCAAGCTCGTTTGGGGAGAACTTAACTAATAGCTCA
>JAODLC010000001.1:5317523-5341799 GCA_026781145.1 Hippopotamyrus pictus
GGGCTCAATAATGTTCCTATCTAGAAAAGGGGGGCCCCGCAGAGAAAGTTTGGGAACCACTGCGTTAGAGGAGTGTGGGGAGGGGGACTGTAAATGGGTGTCAGAGCTCTGTAAGAGCGGAGGCCTCTGAGCGGCTTATAAATCACGAGGTGTTCGGGGTTAGGGTTAGGCTTAGGGTTAGGCTTTGATTTCTCACCAGAATCTTGCAAACTCCTGTCCCCAGACGACTTGTGTTGTATGTAGTACAGTCGCCCCTCCAGATGCACGAATTTGACATTTGCGGTTTTGGTAATTCCAGCCCTAACCCTCGCGCCTGAAGGCATGACTGTACTTTGGAATAAGACTAAAGTATGAATAAATGAATATGAACAGTGTAGAGGTGTCAGGATTACTTGATTAAACTCGGTTACGTAAAAAGCATCGATTTAAAATTTTCGTTCTCAGTCGCTCGGCAATATGGCGGAAGGCAGACGCCCATAGCGTATGAGGGTCCAAGTAATTTCATTCACATTAACAGTGAATGGAAATATAGTCGTCTGTAAGTATTGCAAAGCAGAATGTAAATATCACCACAGATATTTGGAAACTAATGTGAGGTTAACCATAGATATGTGCTACTTCACCTCTCAGAGTAGCCTGGCCTGAATTGTCATCACATTGACTTAGCCTATTTTGCTTAATTTACTTTCTATCATTCCTGTATGTCAAAATAAACTAAGGTCAGCCCCGTGACTTAGCCTCATTGCAGAATACAGGGTTGCCACCTTTGGTCAGTTAGCGGGTGTGAGGTTTTCAATTCCAGACAAGTCTGCACAGGCATTTGCATGTACGTAAGCGTTTTATTACCTTGTAAATATTCCGTACGGTTTGCAAGCTGCCCCGACGCTTCAAATGTGGCAAAATTTAGGTTAATATAGATTTGGTGCAAAATTTCTTGCGTGATTCAGAAAGCGTGAGTGTCATGGCAGATGCCTGAGATTTGGCAACCCTGTAATATGTAACGTGTGTGCAAAGCTCAAATGCCGCGGTGGTAAACTTTAGACTGATTTTTTTAAAATTTATTTTTACATATAGTAGATAATTTTGAAAAGGACCATCATCATTAAAATAAAATAAAACGTGCAAAGTTTTGTTTCCAGTGAGTTAAGCTATCCAAGCATGGAGCCAGCACACTGTCATGGTCCTTGAGATGTGACGTTGCATGTGGATGAAATGCCATGTTGATATTAACATCACACGTCGTGCAAGACTTGTCAGGGTGGAAGTGTGTGTGTGTGTGAGTGTGTGTGAGTGTGTGTGTGTGTGAGTGTGTGTGAGTGTGTGTGTGTGTGTGTGGCTTTTCTGGGGATCCTCCAGTGTCCTTCCACTGTCCAAAAACATGCCACTTAAATGAAGTAGTGTGTTAAACTGAGTGTGTCACTGAGTGTGCATCTGGCAGTGACTGGTTGATTCCTGCCTCCCGCTAATTATGTAATATAATATAAATTATTACTCGATGAATCGTCAGATTCCTGTATAACTTTGTGTGCTTTTCCTATAATATAATTGTTTGGACCTTTGAGTGGGAACATGCCTGGGGGTCACGACGTGGCCGCCTGAGGATGATGGATTATGGGGGAGCGCTCAGCATGTTCTGCTGCTGGCTTTCTGGATGCCTGTTCTCGGGATTTTGTTTCCTGCTCTTCCGGCTTTTTCCGAGGTCCCTGTCACCGCGTCCCTCGTTCGCTCCCAAAGATGAGCTGAGCAGTGCTTTGTGCTGGGGCCTCAGCTCAGAAAGGCTCCCCTTTCCTGTGTTGTTCCTGGCTTGTCCGTCAGACGAAGCTGTCAGTCTGGATTTTCAGGAAGATCCACCTGAGATTTTAAAAACTGTGAACCCAGGAGCAAAACTTTTGGCGTCGAGGGATATTGAGTGTGGGAGGTTGAATTTGGCTTTTGGTCGACTTTGGGTAGTTTGCATCCTCACACCTTTGGGTTTGATTCCTGCTCCCTCTGTCTGTGTGGGCAGTTGACATGTTTTCCCCATATTTCCATGATTATTTTTTTTTTTATTATTATTATTTATTTATTTAACCAGTTTTTCCTCCTTTGTTCCAAAAACATGCAGTCTGGTCAGTTTGTGTCTGAATTGCCTGCAGTGTGTGACTGATTTTCTGTTTCTGTTTGTGTATTGGGGGGGGGGGGGGGTACCACATTGTGGGGACCAAATGTCCCTCCACAATGTGGTGAAATGTCTTTCTTTTCTGGTCCAGACAATATAAACCTCAGTTTTTATAAAAATCTGTCACTGCAATCAAAAAATGAAAATATGCAAAAGTCTGGGATTTTGTTTAGTTTTTTATGGTTGAGGTTAGATGATTATGGCTGGGTTGGGGTTAGGGTTATCTTGGTTAGGGTTAGGGTTATCATGGTTGGGGTTAGGGTTATGCCTCGTCCCCTGCATTGCCCTGTGATAGGCTGTAAGCTCTCTGTGATCCTGAACCAGCTAAATGCTTCCTGGAAAATGTTGAGCGCGTTTAGGGAAGCTATGCTAACATGGTCAGCCTCCTGAAATCGCATGCTGCTGATTTTCTGCTGACGTCCGTGCAGATGGTTAATCAGGAGTTGCACTGGGTCCACGAGATTCCGATCCACGATGAATGAATTCTCTGAATCGTCCGGGCTGAGGAGCTGAAGCAGTTTTATTTTTGCTCCATGTTTGATAGCCTCGTGGTTCTTGTCTGGAGGTTTAGCAGCTGCGCGAGACCCAGGCTGGGCCCCCGTGCAGATCACTGTGCGCCTTATTCTGCACGGAGCAGAACCAGACTGACCTGCTCGGGGTGGGGTCACTGTTCTGCGGTTTCTGCATTTAGCCGCTGGCATTTGTCCCGGGACGAGGCTGCTCTCCACCTCCTCCGCTTCTGCGTCTTTGTGGGCTCCAGCTCTTCCAGATCGTGCCCCTCCCTCCCTGACGCACGTTTCCCATAGCGAGGGTCACTGGAGTCATGCCACTGGGTTGGCGTTCACGGACTGCTTAGACTCGCAGTCTCTGAGGAGTCTCAGATTCAAAACATGTGCTGTTTGTGTATTTTTTTTATTATTCATGTCCTGGGTAGCAAATGTAATGAGACTATTTTCCTAACATTTTGGCATCTCCATTTTTGCAAGCTCACTTGTCTTGTGATATGACTTAAAATTGCTACGGAGCTTCCGATTGGCCGCCGTTAACATATTTGCTAATTGCCGCCATGCCCTGACCCCCGTCTCCCGATTTCTCTCCCGCCAGTGATTTCCTGATCCTGCCTGGATTTATCGACTTCACCTCCGACGAAGTGGTAAGTCTGACGGCCCCGTCGGCCAGAGTCACTACACTAAGTATATGAAACAAAAACGTCCCATATTTAGGAGCAACGTGACTTTTCGAGCTGAGCACCGGAATCAACAGAGCCGCCCCCAGAGCCGCTGGATGCAGGGGGGGGCGGAGGGCGATCGTCGTGTCCGACAGCCTTGTCACTCCCCACCCCTGTTTGGTCAGGCCTTCAGCAAACAGCAGAGCAGGATTGGATTGTAATAAAATTTAATGTTATTTAAAATCTAATAAATTATATTTTGTTTAAACGTTCACGGCAAGGCAATTTCTCCCCAAAATCTGTAAAGGAGAAACACTTTTGGTTTGTGTGTGTCTGTGTCTTCTGGTCTGGTTCCTGCCTTCTGTTTCGTGAGCCAGTTCAAGCACTAAGAGTGGAAACAAAGCTGTTTTCTGTTTTGTCAGATTCCTCGAACCCGACACCACCCGTGGGCGTCCCTCTCCCTCCCCGTTCCGGCAGGCCTCGCCGCTTTGTTTGTCGCCTGCCTCCCCGTTCCGGCAGGCCTCGCCGCCTTGTTTGTCGCCTGCCTCCACGTTCCGGCAGGCCTCGCCGCCTTGTTTGTGTCGCCTGCCTCGCCTGTAAGGTGCTGCTCTGCCTCAGCAGGCCTGTTTATACATGCAGCTGTGACCCTCCCTCCTCCCGGTGGAGATGACTGATGGGGCGGAGCTTGTGGGGGGCTGTGGCTTCACACCAGCCCCGCTTTAATTAGAGAGCGGCACACCTCCCGTTTCCTACCAACATGCTTGGCCCCCATCCTGTCGAGACATGCTTTGCTCTGTTTTTAGTGGAATAGGTTTCCTGATCACTGCCTCGCAGACTGTATTTATGTCTGACCTAACTTAACACAGATGGGTCGCAAACTCTTTCCCTGCTGGTCGCCTTGTGGGAGTCAAACATAAATCCCGCTGAGGAGATAAAAGCAGGCCCTTGTCTCTTAGCTCGTGTACTTAATTCCCTTCTTTCATGTAAAGTGCCATTCATAATATTGGAGCCCTAAAATTCAAAGACAAACCATTTTCTTGCCTTATCATTTTCAGTTGAGGGAAGTTCAGTGTCCAGTTTAGTGTGTTTTCAGTTTAAATCTGAATATCATTCAGATTTATTCTTTAGATTCCTGTTTGATTTTGAGGTTGACCATAGATATGTGCCACTTCGCCTCTCAGAGTAGCCGGGCCTGATTTATCGGCACATCTGTCATCACATTGATTCTGTTGTTGCGTTTGGATGAACGTGGCACCTGACCTGCCTGCGAGGGGCGACCCAGCCATTGGCGACGACTCCCAATCACGCGCAATGTCGTTACGCTAATCTCTAGCTTAATGCAGTGGTGTCATGGCATCGGAAGAGAAACTAACTCCACGTCCACCAGGGTGCGGGGTGATGGGGAACCACCACGATCTTCTGGAAGTTTCTTTGCCAAGGGGTTTAAGCCTAATTGGGTTTAATGTTGAAGAAGCGACGGAATGGAGTCGAGGGGCCTCTCTGGGAAACGCTGGCCTTTGCTTCCACTTCACATTCTTTTTGATCACCCACGCTGTCCTGGTCGTCTGACTGTCCAGACTGTGGCAAATTCCTCTCTGGGGAGCCACCCCTGCCCCCCCCCCCAGGAAACCAGCACGCCCACGTTTCAGACGCTGGCCTGAGGCGAGGACGTCTCAGTGTACTGGCAGTCTGTCTCAGTCTGCTGGCAGTCTGTCTCTGCCTTCTTCCCGCCATCTGTTAATTAGCCACAGATGTTTGGAAGCTGACTTACACCCAGGGTTTGGATGTTACGTTTGCAGCGGTCCTGTGGGGCAGCACTGTGGCTTCACACCCCCAGGGTTGTAGGTTCGACTGCAATCCCTGGGTGTGTGTGGTGTTTGTGTGATTTCCACATCCGGTTTAGGAAGGACGTCTTGCCACTGAGAGGCTATAGTGGTGTGTGTGTGTGTGTGCATGTGCGCGTGTGGCCGGCGGGCGGGCTGCCCGGGGTCCTGCCTTCTGCCCGTCTGTCTTTCCTGAGTCACCCTTTCTGAGACCATTTGGTAACATCACACCTCTCTTACTGTGGTGCATTTCCTGCTTTCCGAACCCGTCACCTCCCATGGCTGCCAACACCTTCATGGAGAAGGACTTCGCTCCAGTGCTAGAGTGACCTCCTTGACCGAGCTCTCCAGTACAGACCCGTTAAATCCCCGACACGATGTCCCAAAGCCGCTTTCAGATATGTTAGCTGGGTACTGATGATAATCTATAATACCGAACGGAGTCTGAAGGCTGGTAGTTTTGTTCGGTGGGAATCTCTTAGGGCTCCGTCCTGTCTGGGAAGGTCGCACTTTCCTCAACTAAGTAAATAAATGTAAATGTAGGTCCTTATGCACAGATGCAGTTAATCTGTCTTTGGCCCGATATTCTGAAGCTGCAGGAGCTGTTTGATATCAGAGGCTCTCTGTGCCACTTCAGGAAGGAGCGCGGCAGGTGACTGGCGACAGCTGGAGGACGAGTCGCTCATGAGTTTTAAGACCGGTTCTATAATGCTATTGTGTGTCGTCCGTATGTTGTTTTTCATTGATCTCTCCTGCCTTTAGAAGGTCTTGTTCCTTTTTGGTTTTTGTGAAATGATCTCCACCACTATACTGGCCACATAAATGAAGTCGTTTTGGAATAAAATAAAAAAAAAAAAAACGTGGGTAATAAGAACAGATTCCGCGGTTCCTCTTACCGAACCTCCAGATCAGCAGAGCGACTCTCCCATCTGCGTGATCAGCATTTCGGTTTCCTACTGGCCGTTTAAATCGTTTGCGGCAGGGTTCTTCAAATCTGGCCCTCGGCTCCAAATCCAGGCCGTGTTTTCAGTTCTCTCGGGTAGTTAGTTTAACAATTACTGATTCTGATTGGTCAGAGGCCTCACACCTGACTGACAGGTAAAGGAAGGCTGGAAAACCAGCAGGTGCTCAGTCCTTAAGAACCATGATTTGAATAACCCTGATTTACGGGAAGCTGCGGAACGGAGCCGAAAGTGTCTACTGTGCTGATCTGACCTCTAGTGGACAAAGATATCGATGCATGCCAATAAATTAAATGGGAATTAAGGTGTGTAGTGTGAAAATGATCTGTGAATCATGTCTAGGGCATTTTCAGAAGTAATTGTGCTGATTTTTATTTTATTTTGTCCCCTGTGATCTTTGTTGCAGGACCTTACCTCTGCACTGACCAGAAAGATCACTTTAAAGACCCCCCTGATCTCATCTCCAATGGATACGGTTACGGAGTCCTCGATGGCCATCGCCATGGCGGTAGGTTGTTTTTGAGGGGTGTGGAGACCTAAGGTGCTCCTGTTCCTGCGATTCACTCCAACCCGCTTGTCTAAGGATTTTTTTTTCTTGTCTTTTCCCAGCTCATGGGCGGCATCGGAATCATTCACCACAACTGTACTCCGGAGTTCCAGGCCAATGAAGTGAGGAAAGTTAAGGTGGGTTCCTGGGCTTCGAATAAAGGACAGCAGGCGGGTAGCACTGTATCCTACTATCCGTGCATCCGCCTTCCTGCCCTGTGCAGTGTGCTTCCTGGGCCTGATCATGTGACTAATCAGAGGAGTGACAGGCCTTCTCCCCAATGGCAGAAATTCGAGCAGGGCTTCATCACGGACCCCGTGGTGATGAGCCCGCGGCACACGGTCGGGGACGTGTTCGAGGCCAAGGCCCGGCATGGCTTCTCGGGAATCCCCGTCACCGAGACGGGCAAGATGGGCAGCAAGCTGGTGGGCATCGTCACCTCCCGTGACATCGACTTCTTCACGGAGAAGGACTACAGCCGGCCCCTGGAGGAGGTGTGTCCGCGGCCGTCTCCGTCTCACCGTTTCACTATCCCGCTCCGACAGATGTTTTGGGTCCCGTCGTTCAAGGCCAGCAACAGGAACCAGCAACTTCATTGGCCTGGAACAGACGCTTCAGTGATCACATGTTACTTTGCTTTGCAGAACTTATCCAAAACAGCCTATGATTTGATCATAAATACAGCTGGATGATATATGGGCAGCAGTAGGCCCATCCTGGGGCTGAAACTATTCTCTTTCAGGATATGACCAGTGGCAGGGTTTATTATCACTACAACCATGCATTTCAAGGTTTGGCCCCTGTTGGCCACAAGTGGTCACTACACCGGTGGTGGGGCAAAGTGACCATCGTGGGGACCCAGACAGGACATTCCTCTCTCCTGCTAGTTACGTATATCTCTGTTATTTACATCACCTCTGGATCTGTTTCCCAGGCGATGACCAAGCGTGAGGACCTGGTCGTGGCCCCGGCTGGTGTCACCCTGAAGGAGGCCAACGACATCCTGCAGAGGAGTAAGAAGGGTGAGTCCCAGAAGCCGCCCCCACGCCGCCCGGCTGGTGGACGTCCCCGGGTGGATGATGTCATTTGGTTTCACATTGACCTTGATCGTATCAGTGACCTCATCCCCTACTGGTGACTCTCACCTCCACACTGTCGCTCTCTCACATTCGAGGCCAGTTCATAGGAGGCTTGTGGTTGTCTCACCTGGCAAAAACGATCCACCTTCCGACTTTCTTTTGGGGAGGGGTGTGTTTTTCACGGCATGCCACCCCGAGCTTCGAAATCAAATCAGTTTTGTCTCATGCACGGTTTTACAATTTGCGGTGAAATGCTTGCTGGTCCCACTCCAAGACTGCGCTAACAGATATCCTAAGTGTGAAAGAGGGCATTGAACATGGACATTACATATTAATGTGGAATTAGCAATGAAGTGTTGGGTGCAGTACAAATTGTCAAATGAATAACATAGTATTTACTTAGGTACACTGTACAGTGCGAGTATATACTGGAGCTGGACAGATGTAGGCTGCAGCGGAACATCTAGATCCTAAATGCAGTGCTTATTAAGGATCCGAATCGCTTGGGGAACGCTCTCGCTCACTCTTCCTAGCGCTACTCCGAGCTCTGCGCAGAGAAGATGCCATTTCTGAGTGGGCTGGGATCCCTAATGGTCTTCCTGGGCCTAAAACCTATATCTCCGGAGTGGTGCGTGTCGGAAGTGCAGCTCCAGGAAGACACTGATATGCTTCTCATTGCCCCCCCCCCCCCAGGTAAGCTGCCCATCGTGAACGACAGCGACCAGCTGGTGGCCATCATCGCCCGCACGGACCTGAAGAAAAATCGCGACTACCCGCTGGCCTCCAAGGACTCGCGCAAGCAGCTGCTGTGTGGTGCCGCCATCGGGACCCGCGAGGACGACAAGTACCGACTGGACCTGCTGGTGCAGGGCGGGGTGGACGTGGTGGTGCTGGTGAGTGTCGCCTTCGCGGGAGCCGCCGTAACTCCCGACGCAACAGAGTGATGTCACCAATGTGGACAGAGTGATGTCACCAATGTGGACAGGGTGATGTCACCAATGTGGACAGGGTGATGTCACCAATGTGGACAGGGTGATGTCACCAGGTCACTTTGGATAAAAGTGGCCGCTAAAAAAAAATGTAAATAAAATTTGAAGTTTTATCTGTCGCATACGTGGTCACGCACTGTACCACCGTGCAGTGAAATTCCTTTCCACTGGAATGTACTGGATGAAATTTGAAATGCAAAGAGAGAAATCAGTTTAATAGAATAAAAATATATAAGAATAAAATTAGAATAAAATAAATAAAATGACAAAAAGCTCCACATGCCTATGACCTTGCATAGGACAAGCGGGGATGGATGGATGGATGGAAGGTAACAAACAAAGATAAAATGACTGCAAGATGGACCAAAATAAAAAGCAGTAAATCAGCAATGGAAGTGCGCTAACAGTGAGGTGTAAATGTATTAATTTTGCACCACAGGACTCGTCACAGGGGAATTCTGTCTACCAGATTAATATGATCAACTACATTAAGCAGAAGTACCCGGAGCTGCAAGTGGTGGGGGGGAACGGTGAGTGGGTCACGACTTGGCCGGGGTCGGGTGGTGAGAGCTAGGTGCTAAGCTGTGCCCCCCCCCCCGCCCCATGCAGTGGTGACAGCGGCCCAGGCCAAGAACCTGATCGATGCCGGCGTGGACGCCCTCCGCGTGGGTATGGGCTGCGGCTCCATCTGCATCACGCAGGAAGGTAGGAGCGCCGGCGTCTTTCCGGGCTGGAACCGCGACCCTGCCGGTGATCACGCGACTGATTTTGTCTACGTGTCCTGCCCGCCATCCCCGCAGTCATGGCCTGTGGCCGGCCCCAGGGCACGTCCGTGTACAAGGTGGCTGAGTACGCACGCCGTTTCGGCGTCCCGGTCATCGCCGACGGGGGCATCCAGACGGTGGGACATGTGGTCAAGGCCCTCTCCCTGGGCGCGTCCACAGGTATGTTCACATCTGACAGCAGTGGCTCCTTTCGATCGAGCTGCTTATCGCATGTAACGTACCCGACCCCTCGACCCTCACGTTCACAGTGATGATGGGGTCGCTGCTTGCCGCCACCACGGAGGCCCCGGGCGAGTATTTCTTCTCCGACGGCGTGCGACTGAAGAAGTACCGCGGGATGGGCTCCCTGGACGCCATGGAGGCAAACAGCAGTAGCCAGAAGCGCTACTTCAGGTCAGGCGCCCCCTAGTGTGTCAACAGTCCGGTTCGCCCATTTGCCCTTTGCAGTCATGTGACTCTGTGTGTGTGTGTGTGTGGCACAGCGAGGGCGACAAGGTCAAGGTGGCCCAGGGGGTTTCGGGCTCCGTGCAGGACAAGGGCTCCATCCACAAGTTCGTGCCCTACCTGATCGCGGGCATCCAGCATGGCTGCCAGGACATCGGCGCCAAGAGCCTGTCCATCCTCCGGTAAGTGCGTCCATCCATGTGTGGCTGTGTGTTTGCTGCACGGGTTCCTGCGAACGAGCGCCATGTCTGTGGAAGTGAGGAATTCAAAGGAATCGCGGCCATTTTCACTTTTAACATCCATCCATCCATCCATCCATCCATCCATCCATCCAACTTTCAGCCACTTATCCTAGACATGTCCATGGGGAAAACTGAAACTGCCTTATGATATTGGTGCCGTTCCAGTTAGCTTCACTAATTTCTGTTGTGATAATTAGCACCTTATTTATTATCTTCCGTCACGGATGCTAAGCCGATTTGCCATCCGTGTCAGCGGAGAATGACCGTCCCATTGACTCCGCAGCTCCATGATGTACTCCGGAGAGCTGAAGTTCGAGAAGAGGACCATGTCGGCGCAGGTGGAGGGAGGCGTCCACGGCTTGCACTCGTAAGTCCCTCCCTCTCCACCAGGGGGCGCTCTTGGACCCCCTCATACCAGAGCTAGACAAACCAGGGTCCTCCTAGTCACCCGTCCCCAGAATCGATCACTGGGGTCTGAAATTCCATTTGATTTGTATTTTTCCCTTTTATACTTTAAAGATGCATTTAATCCAAATTCATAACCTTTTGGTGATTAACTTGCATGACGGCTGTTAACGGCTGGTGATGGTCAATGGATCCACTTGGATCCCTGCTGTCATGTCAACCCCCAGCAGCACGTGGGAGGCAGACTACTGACTGGGGGGGGGGGGTTCTTTTTAGAGTCGCGATAGTCTAACTTGGTAGTCGGCCAAAATGTCTGGAGAACTCGTACTGAATTTTTAGAATGAAGCATGTATTTAATGTGTGGTATCATGTTTAAGAGGTGAATAGACTTCAAAATGTCTTTTCTCCCCCTGCTCATGCATGCACCCTAGATATTCCTTTGTGCCATGTAAGTACGTCACCTCCATACTAACCACCCGGTTCAGTAGCTGCTGCTGGCTTGGTGGCGTGTTTGAGCTCTGGGAAGGGGTCGGTCCTTTCTGACTGTGTGTGTCCTCGCTCTTTGGGGACGGCAGCCTTCGGTGTCAGCGCTGTATGCGTCTTCAGCCTGTTTGAAATCCCTCCGTCAGGAATCAGACCAGACTTGGGAATTGGCTTAAGGACAGCATTGATGTATTTTGGCCTATTTCAAAAAAGCAACATGATTTTGGGGATTGAGTTTTTTTTTTCTTTTTCTTTTCTTTTTACAAATTTGGGATACGATGTACATTGCTGACACCAGTGAAGTGTTTTTTTTTTTTCTTTTAATGAAGTAATTTGTTAGTAAAAATTCCATCTACAACTGTAACAAATCCTCCATGCCCCTCCCCGCTCTGTATATCCACAGTTACGAGAAACGACTTTACTGAACCCGGATGCAGGCTACCAACCAGCCTGGCTCCTAACATCCCATCTCCGGCGGCAACCAGACACAACGGGCACGTCTAATACTGTCCCAACTAACCCAACCCCGCACCCCACACACACTACCCCTGCCCCCGCCTGCAGATTTGCACTATCAATTTGCCAGTGGAGCACCTGGGCTTTGAAGCATCCCCGGTCATGTGCGCCCTGAGCCAGCGTACCCCACCCTAAAGTAACACTGCGATTATAAAGGTGATGGGTAGAGGTGGGGGGGCATGTTATCCTTTTTCAAATACCACGGGTTCCTCAGTCCTTTCTGAAAGCGTTTACAGCCAGGCGGAGCATTCTGGGATCCACCGGCGACCAGGTTTACCCTGATACATGGCGTGGCCCCAAAAATCTAGCCTCGCTCGCTTAAAATTATCACGTGAAACACAGGACAGGGTCCGTCGCAGCGCAGTTCCAGATTTAAACAGTAATGCAAGCGTAATTCCGTAGCTGCCGTGGCACCCGGGGACCTGGAAAAAGTGACTTTGAGGCCAGGACAGCGGGCTGTCCATTTCTGTCGGCGCTGGGTGTCGCGGGGACCAAACGCCGAACGGTAGCCTTAATGCAGGGACACGCTCCACCTGAGAGCCTTACCAGTGTGATCGTCGTGTGTGATGCTGAACGAAAAAAGAACTGGAATTTGACCAATAATAATTTTTAAAAAGTACAGATAAATCATGAAAAATCCAAGTAAATAGGTGCTATTTTCACCATTTCGTCATTTATTTGTACAGCCAGCCTCCATTTCTGCCCAGTTAGTATGTTACACCACCATGCTTTTGTGTAGATAGGCCTGGGTTCGTCAACTGTAATAATGCAACCAAAATAAACGTGGTTGTTTAGCTAGCAATATACCAGCCTGCTTTTCTGTCAGGGGTTTGCGTTACAACGTTACATGTAGTGATAATCAGATGATCGTGTGACAAATCGTTTTATTTATTTTTTTTGACGGAGGAGCGAAGCAAATCCTAATGATCCCCGTTTGTGTTTCTGCTTCAGCTTCTCCCCAGTCGCCCGACCGCAAAACTTCCACGTCCCTAAAACGTCAGTTTTGTTCGTGCAATGAAATTGTTGCGTTTTTTTTTTTTTTTTTTTATTTAAAGTTTTCAGTCAGTTTCTCTTGTGAAATAAGGTTTACTCTCCTCTCTCTGGAATTACTGGGTCCTGACTGAGAAGGTATGTCAGAGGTCACAGGAAATGCAATGGCGGGGAACAAATGTTATTTCCATCGAATAAATTTACAACACAGATGGTTTCTTGTTTTTTATTGGTTTCCTGCCATTTGGATATAGTTGCATCTCAGGTTTTGATTGGTTTGACCTTGAGTAATTTGTATCAGCAGAAGCGTTTACAATGTACAAAAGGTTATTTATGCATAAAAAAATGTATTGAGTGTTCCGGTACATATGCTGTGGATATAAATGTAATAGATGCTGTATGAAATTCGTTTTCTAGCCATACTCGGAGTATAAGTTGTTTTTGTAGACTGATTAGAATATAAAATTTTAAGTACATTTTCAGTTTTTCACGTTGCGTTTAGTTAATTATCAGAGGTGAAATGACGTTAGCTGGACAAATCTCCAGTGTTATTGTGGCTTTACTAACTTGCAGTTTTTTAAAATTGAGATTTCATGTAACAAGTCAGATTGCCACCCATAAAGGATATATAATTAAAAAATTTTTTTTTTTTGGTCGTACATATGCAACGCTGAACTGCCTGACGTCTGCTTTTCACTGCCCCGTCTGATGTAATAAAAAAATTAACGAACTGAGCAAAAACCACGTCACCACAACCTTAAGTTCTGAGTCCGTGAGGAACAATCATGGTGAGAAAACACCTCATTTTCATTGGAAAAGACTTCATGTGATGTAGGTCAGTATAATTTTCTTTGTGCTGTTCTTGTGGATAACGGCTCCTTGGTTTTAGGCCCTCCGCGATCAGGACCACCGGCTGCAGCGTCCTGTCACGCCGGCTTTCTGTACTCATCGTGCGCATCAGTTAAGCGCGTTCCATCTTCCGTCTTGGTTTTTCGATGTGCAACGGGATATTCGAAGCTTTAAGAAACGTTCACAATGTTATTGCTAATTAAAATTAAAATGCATTTTAAATAAAACGTTGTATATATTTCATTCTGGGTTGCCCTGCTGTACACTTTCTAGTAAACATATTAAATGTTTAGATCGAGGGTGGGGCACCTGTTCTATGGAGGGCTGGGTTTTTGCGATGATTCTCAATCAGCCAGTAACGGTGGGTCCCCGGGCTGGAGTTGTGAACCACGGTTTTATTACTGGCTGATGGAGAGGTCATCCCAAAAACCTGCACACACTGGCCCTCACTGGAAGAGGTTCCTCATCCCTGGTTTAAATGAGGACCTCAGAGTAGTTTGTGAAATACTCTTTAAATAGTTTTGTCTTAAGGTGACCAGTTGAAATTCTTTAGTTTATTACATATGCATCAGTTCAATGTCCTGCCATATTTTAATGATAATATGTGTACCATCGGTCTGCAGTCAGTTTCGTAGATGTCAGTAGGACCTACATACTGTAGTATTGTACCAAATTCACAGATTGCACCTCTTAAATGTAGAAATGACTTTGCAAGAATCTGTCAAGTTCTTTTATTTGTTATTGGAAATGAACACCATTCTGAAAGAAGCATATCACTGAAAGCTTTTCTCCATATACGTTATCACAATAGAAATCGGCTATTTTTCCGTAAACATTTTAAAACATGCACATAAGAATAGCACAATAAATTAACTCTCTCCATGTAGAAAATATTCAATGCCTATTTAACAACGCAGAGACGACTTGCAGGTAAATGTCACAATAAATCTAAAACTGAAAAATAAATCATTTTTTTAATATAAAGTGAAATGGGTGTTAAGAAACGTTATAACAAATATTTTAAATAAAGCACATGGTGATGTTTTGAACCTTGCAGGTCTCCAGTAGATGGCGCTGGAGCGCTACTACAATACTGCTGATATTTTCTTCCTCGTTACGTGTAACTGTTACAAAAATAGTCCTGTTCCGTTTGGAAATGACAATGCGGAACAGATAAAACGTCAGTATTTATTAAATCATAACAGCAGTCTGGCGATTTTTTTTTTGTTTTGTTTTTACGTTTCAAAACCTTATTTTGTAATAGTTTTTACTTATATAATTTCTAGTACAAGGTATCTAATAAGTAATATGTGGATAATGAATTCAATTATTCTTTAAGTGCTTTATCACAGTATTATTTAAGTCTTGGCAAAATGTATAGAACTGTACAAATGTGTTTTTGAATAGGAAAAAAAAAAATCAGTGACCCAATTTGAGACACAAATATAAGAAAATTTCTCTTGGCATCTCTCATTCTGTGGCACTTTTGCGACACACTCCTGTTTCCATTAGGTCCGGTGTCCACCCAGCTGGAATGAAAACCCTCAAGGATTAAAACCCAGGAATTCTAGGGGGGGGGGGGGGGCTGTCCAAATCTGGGATTCAGAAAGCTTAGCGTTTTGGCAATGCTACATGATCCGTGACAGTGTGCTGGTTGGCGTTTGTTTGTTTGTTTATTTTTTAACTGTGAGCAGAGGGATAGAGCTAAACAATAGCACCTTGTCTACAGACCTTTGCTATATTTAGGCACCCCAGTGAGTCCTGGTGCTTCCCGGGCTGCATTGTCCACGTCATTGCCCCGCCTACAGGTCAATGGTGTCGCTGCAGACACTAAGAGTATCAATCTGCCGACATGCGCTAATGAACTCTGCCTGGACGGCCAGGTCCTGTGAGTTGTCCCGGTGCAGGCTCTCCTGTGAGGCTGACCCCAACACCTGGTACCGTCTTTGAAGGTTGAGGTTGCTCTGGGACAGGTGGCCAGGCCCGACACGGCCACTGCCTAGGGGGGCGGCACCCTGGCCCAGTCTCTCTGGGCTCGAACAGAGCACCAGGGAGGAGCCATCCAGCGAGGACTGGAACACAGAGCTGGAGTTGCTGCCATGCCAGTGATCGGCGGAGGAGGAGAAGGAGGCTGCATCCTGCGTGCGGCGCCCAGACAGAGTAGGGCCGTTCAAGGGGGCCGGCAGAGCCTGGGGGGCCTCCACGTCCGTGCAGGAGGAAGTTCGGTACAGGCTGCGGTCAGCCGAGCTCTCCCAGAAGGAGTGGCCGTCGGAGGCCGGCTTGGTGCTGAACGACAGGTTGCTGAAGGAGCTGAAGATGCTCTGGGGGAAGAGGGCCTCGCTGAAGAGGGCCTCATCGATGCTCCGGCGAAGGTTGATGGGTGAAGGAGGCCTCAAGTCTGCTGTGGAGTCACTATCCAGGTGCAGGCTGGCTGAGGAGGACTTCAGGGAATCAGCCTTGGCCTTGACGTGGTCTGTCTCTCTGGCGGCCAACACCCGGTGGCTGTGGTAGAGGAGGTCTAGCCCGTCGACACTGTCTAGGCGGTGGTCCACCAGCGCGTAGAGGGGCAGGCACTCAGATTCGCCACGGGCGATGGTGTCACAGATCACCAGCTTCTCCTGCTGCGACCATGGATAGTTGTTGGGCAGCACTGACGACTTCATGGCGAGGTGGCCGCGGAAGACCTTGGGCCAGCAGCTGGGCTGGGGGAGGTCACTGGAGCAGCAGAGCGGGTGCATGACGACAAAAGAGAGTGTCAGGCACACGCTGGCCTCGCACACGCGGCAGCTCAGGTGGAAGGCCCACCAGGGCCAGGGCAGGAAGACCTCTGCACCTCCCAAGCCCAGTGCATGGAGCATGGCGTAGAGCTGCAGGCCAGCGCATGCCAGCACGAAGAGGGAGGAGAATACGGCGGTAGCTGCCGCCCGGTCCCAGTCCTTGGCATCGGCAAAGGGGCAGCGGTTGTAGCGCTCGATGGGCGGTGATGTGTTGTTGAGGTGGTAGATGTGCTTGGAGTCGGCTCGCACATAGCAGTAGAAGACCAAGTAGGTGGTGGCTAGCGAGGCCGCCAAGACCACGAAGGCCCCTTGGGAGATGAAGAAGAGGCAGGGGAGCTGCGTGAAGACCTGGAGCAGGGCCACCGAGCCGAATGTGGTGGCGAAGTGCAGCAGCACCAGGACAGCCAGGAAGCAGGGGTGCTGGAGAACGGAATGGGAGAGCTGCATCCGGGAGCGCATGGAGAGCAGCAGGAAAACGATGCCAAAGGCGGCCGTGAGGCACGGGAAGGGCGCCTCGTACAGGAGGAGGGTCCCCGCGGCCGGCAGCTTGTCCTGGTGGCTGTAGGCATCATAGAACAAGGAGAAGGCTCTGCTGCTCCCGGCAATCAGCAGGAAGAGGCTGACCAGCGCAAAGTAGCCGCAGCCCGACGGGCACCGGAACGGGAGGCACGACAGGTTGATCACGGCAAGGGCAGCCACCACGGCGAACAGGGAGCCCAGGCCGTAGATGTGGGCCTCCCACGCCACCCCCCACGTGGCCATGGCCGTGTTCCAATCCGAGTACAGGGGCACAAACATAGGCGGGGTCAAGAGCAGTAAGGGGTTGTACGATTGGTTGGAGGTGGCGTTGTCGTCCGGGAAGGCGGGGTTCCAAGCGTCCGAGGCGTTACAGGCCCCGGAGGTGTCCGAGTTGCAGTCGGGTAGTGAGTACAACTCATTGGGCGTCGTGTCCAGCAGCCAGACTTCACTGGTTGGGGTTCCTACAGAACAGAGGCAAGTTACCACCACTGACCCTGATGGACACTTGGTTATTAACACCCCAGGTCTCAACAGCTTCCAAACGCATTCACACCTCCCAGGAACATTAAAACTCTCTCAGAAACATGTTCTGTACGTAACCTAACACGCTTAAAATTCAGCCGGGCTTTCCGCTGAAACCTCTGCCAGGTCGAACATTCATGTTGCTGTCTAACAGGTTTTTGCATTATAAGTAAAGTAGAACAAAGTAGGTAATATCTAAATGGGTCACACCCTAAAACTAGATTGAGAAAGACCTGGGATATTGACCTGGTTGCTGCCCTCATTAATGAGAGTATTATTCTGCAGGAAATGTGAGTTGTTTTTTTGATTGTGTTACATTATGTATTGTGTCAGTTATTAAATAGTTCTTTCCAGAATATTGTTACCTCACGTCTGACTATATTCTCTTTCGTAATCGCAGTATTATCATATATATAATTAAAATGCACTCTGCTAATGTGAAAGTTATTTTAACAAATCTTTAAGTCCCTAAATTTGTACATCTATAGAAGTATTAATCACTCAGGGGCTTTTGGAATCATCTTCACTTTCCCACCCCTGCTAATTAACCTAATATGCTTTCCACTGTGAAACTATTTAATAAATGTGTGAGATGTCACATTTTTCATTCAGAAACATACATTTTATTCAATAGTTAATTCAAACAATAGACTCCCCAAGAAACTCACCTTTTAATATACCAGGTTTGACTACAGAGACAAATGTGAGTTTCAGTCTCATACGAAAAAATGTACCTATAGATTTCCTATACACCTATACTGGTACATGTGGTAAAAAATATCACTAAACAGTGATTCATAGCCGTGATACATTGTCAGGTGTTTTTTTTTAATTATTACTGATTGTTATGATTTATACATAACTTGCCAAAGTGAGGTAATCGTTTAAACACACACCCTGGGTAGAGTATATCCGTCACAATCCACACTGAACCGCCGGCAGACATGTGGGCGGCACCGACTTCACTTTGCCTTTCTCAGGACCGAAATGGGTCATTTTTGTTATCCGCTGCAATCTCACGATCCACCTCAGTCCCCTTTAAAAAACCACACCAAATGCAGACATTAATCACGATGCACACCCCCTAGCCTGAACGGGGAGGACACGGCATCGATCTACCTGCACAGCAGAGTAAAATGCGCCGTAGGCATAAAGCGTACGAAGCGTTACTGGCTCGGAAGCCTAAACGAAATAAAAGCGCAATCGCTGACTTCTTATCTACAGCTCCAATATGGGAAGAACAGTAAAACGACAAAAGGGAAATATTTTTAAAGTTTGTTTTAGACCTTTATAGTACTAGGCTGACCTCTAAGATTGAGAGGACCGTGATGGTCCTTTGGCGCCCTATCTGCGCTCTGCTTGGGGGGCTGTGCCCGGCCGCACCCTTTCCCCGCGGCTGATCAGTTGCTTTGTTACCGGTGCCCGGGGCATCGCGTACCGCCGCCTCTCTGGGCGGGTTTACTCTTCCCTTTCCTCTCAAAGCCCACTGACTCTAAATATACTTGCCTTACAGAACATTTTTTGGTCGCTCCAGTTAGCTGTTCTGACCATTGATTTTATTGAGCCGCAGCATTTTCTCATTACTCCCCGGCATAGTTTCCTGCTGCTGTTGTGTAACACCGATTATTATTTTTGATAATGTTTATTTAATGTTATGTTTATTTTCTTAGGAATCACTGACGCCCACTGTCAGTCACTGTTGTTTTCATTCCTGTTTGACCTATACATAAAGCCAGACATTTTTTTAAAGCTGATCACAAACCTAACCCAATTCTTCATTGCCCCAACCCCGGGATTAAACCAACAGTAAAGTGGTTTATCCTATTTCTCACTCTACAGTCACTCCAGTGTTTTAATTGGGTCGGAAATTACCTGTACGCAATACCAGCACCTCTCAGTATCTGCTGACACTCAATAGCAAGTGGATTACCGGCATCTGGTACTCAATAACAAGGAGAGTACCGGTGCCTGGTACTGAATAACAGGGGGAGTACTGGCATCTGGTACTCAATAACAAGTGGAGTACCAGCACCTGGTACTGAATAATAAGGGGAGTACTGGCATCTGGTACTTAAAAACAAAGGGAGTACAGGCACCAGGTACTCAATAACAGGGGGAGAACTGGCACCAGGTACTCAATAACAAGTGGAGTACCAGCACCTGGTACTGAATAACAAGGGGAGTACCGGAATCTGGTACTTAAAAACAAGGAGAGTACAGGCACCAGGTACTCAATAACAGGGGGAGTACTGGCATCTGGTACTCAATAACAAGTGGAGTACCGGCACCAGGTATTCAATAACAGGGGGAGTACTGGCACCAGGTACTCAATAACAGGGGGAGTACTGGCATCTGGTACTCAATAACAGGGGGAGTACTGGCATCTGGTACTGATTAACAGGGGGAGTACTGGCATCTGGTACTCAATAACAAGTGGAGTACCGGCACCTGGTACTGAATAACAAGGGGAGTACCGGCATCTGGTACTTAAAAACAAGGGGAGTAGCGGCACCTCTTTTTCCCCACTTCAAGCTCTGAGTTACTCCCTTTAATCGAAAAGATGCTATTCATTTGAATACTTGTATTTTCCATTTTCCGTAACTGCTTATCCAGTGCTGAGCCACAGTGATCCTACCCTGGGAAGCACAGGGCACAAGGCAGGGGGCAGTTTTTGGACTATTGAACGAAAGCCGCATGATGTGGGGAGATCATGCGTGCATGGGGGCAAACCAAACTGGCAACCTCGTACTTGTGAGGCCGCAGTGCCACCTGCAAGCCACCGTGCCTCCAAACACTGAAACTGTACTGTGTCATTTGGAGGGATTTTGGCCATTAACCAACACGGGATTCCTGCATCGATCATCCTGAGTGTCGTGCATTGGTAATTATCCTATTATCATTCATCCGCAGTGTGACTTTTATAATAAAATGCCTTTTACCCATTGTTGTAAATTCCTGCTGAAATATTCTTCTCTCCCTTCAATCTGATTGCTTTTCTCTTTCAGAAAGCAGGTTGGAAAACCCAGCTTTTCAACACGGTCTGCAAAAATTTTAATTGAGCTTTAACAAGCCACTAATTGCTAAATTCCTGCACGTATGAGTCATTTTACCAACTGAGACGTATTAAGGCATTTTACGCGGCTAGTGGGACGTTTTTTTTCGTGTGATATTGAGCAAAAACCTCTTCCTGAGAGGTTATTTTAATGCCTAGTTATCTCACAACAGCAGCAGCAATGTAGTTTTGAGAGAATATGATAAACACATTTACTGACCCACAGCTGGATAAATTCTGCTCACTTAGGCAAGGTGTCCTTCCGCAAGATATTTTTTCACACCCCTTCGAGACTCCAGGAGCTCTACTCCATTACTGCAGGTGACACTGTGACCGGGATGATCGCAAACAGAGGAGCCCTGGATTCGACCCTGCCAGCGTCTTGGCCGTCTACCACCGTGGATTTGCCTGCTCAAGGGCATTATGGGAAACGGGGTCTTGTTGCGGTGTTGTCTTGGCACGGATGTGAATTGGAAATGGACCACAGCCCCCGAACAATACACTGGAAAGCGCGAGATCGTCAGTAATATGGGTCATTACGGTATAGTTAGCACTGTGTCCAATTCTGGCTAGAACGTTTTTTGGCAGAGAGTTCCCAGACTCTTTAAAACTCAATAAGGTTTATTTATTTCGGCTTTGTCCCCTTAACCTTCAATTCAACTCTCTCTCTCCAGAAAAACGAAAGGTGCTCAGACTTCTAAACTAATACACTGAGATGGGCCAAAATCTCAGCCTAAATGAGATAACAGCAAAAGGAAAGCTTTTATGAAGTCATAGTCTCGTTTGTAAATGAAGTGTTGATGAGCAGCGGTTTCACACGTATGACACACTATCTGTCGCGTTAGCAGCTTGCTGTACAGAGGCGCCAGACTGCGCAAAAGAAACAGCGATGCTTCTGTTTATTTTCGGTCTCGCGCGGCCCCAGCGCAGGAATCCGCAATCCCGTGGAGAAGGGACCTGTCTCTTTATCAGCACTTCCCTCTCTCCCGTCGCTGTTTAATTTTCCAAGCCCCGGGTATGATCGAGGGCCGTGAAACGCGATGACGTCGATCGCCGCTCAAGCCACCGGCTTCTACATCCACCGGCTACGGAGGGAAGTCCCTCAAGCAAAGGCCTGATTTTCTGAGCAGGAAACATCACACGAGGCTGCTGAGGGTGTGCAGATCTGAACGAATTCACAAAAATGCTATTTAGCTGAAGCGAAACCTGATGTCCTTCAAGTGACCTTCGTAGAGTTACGCGGGGTTTTTTTGCAAGCATTTTGTCTGTAACCTTAAGCAGTCTCACTACGCCTGAAAATACCTTCACATGCTGTCCTGCTTTCATCTAAGTAGCACAGCTATTTCTGTTTTACTATAAAAGGGTTGTGGGTTAGTGGATTAAAGGTGGAACCATCTTGCATGCCGCATTCACAACTGGGTAACAGGATCTGCATTTGCAATACGTGGCTGCTGATGGTCATCATTCCGAGAAGATTCATTTGCCCTAATTTACCACATTATCGCTGCTAACTGATAGTTAATAGCTGGCTGCATATGAACTACCAATGAACTGATCAATTATTATTTAAATAGTCTAATAATGAAACTTTGTGGATACAGGTGCTAATTGTTAGCTGTCTCAAGCTATTTCATCGTAATTTTGTCTCCCATAAGCAGCTGCTTACAAAGGGGTATTTGTGTGTCATTTTATGAAACCATGGGGTTGGAGCACTGAGATGACGCTGTGTGTTTTTATAGCTGCCTGCAAAATCTGGATCTGGCTGAAGAATGGTGGGAAAAATGGTTTACACTGTTGTTTTGTTATGGGGGGGGGGGCGTGTACTGGTCACTAAAATGAGTTAATATGATGGAAGGCAGCAGAAGGTCTCGCAAACTTAAGAAGGAACGGAACAACGGAACTGAACACTGGTCTTGTAAGCTGTGCGGCAGCTGGTTAGCTGGTGCGGCGTTGATTATTCAAAACAGATCTGACACTATGGGCACCGAAAGGGAACGTCAGCCAGCCAAAAGCAATAAGGCGTCTGCTGGTCTGACCTGGCACAGGGTCATGGGTAAATGTGGCCCCGCCTTCAGAGGAGGGGCACCTAGGGCGTGCTCACAGTGACTGGGCTACCCCCGGCCCCTAGACTGGCAGATCTTTGAAGTAGGAGTCGGACAATTGGAATTAAACAGTCAGCCCAGGGGGTGTATGGGGAGGGGGGCAAATGGACAGGAAAAGGGAAGTGCTTTTCACCACTCCCTGGATGGACAAAAACATCAAGCTCTTAAGAGGAGCGCCCGGCTGATGCCTGACCGCCAGATCGATACCGGAGTCCCTGAACGCGTTTCAGAAGAGTGCCTCGCTACTCTGCTCTCCTCCTGCTTCCCTCACGCAGCCCTGCGGCTGTATCATCAGAGACAGAAACTCATTAGCGGTCATTTGAAAATGACGTGTGACCATGTGTAGGAAGGATCGCTCTCTCGCGTGTTCAGCAGACTACAAAAACAGCAGATAGTTTAGTTGATAGTTTGATTTTTGGCTTTTAATTAGGGTATAACTCTGCTTGTGATACTTTGTATCATTGTTCTCAGTTCGATGTTTGGTTATTATGCTGCTTGTGTGGGTGACTACCTAGTCTACCATTATGATTATGTTTATTTTTATCTAAATACAGCTTGTTCTGATTTTAATATCAATCATGTTTTTAAAAATATTTTTCCAGTTATCCCTCTTGATTTTCTTTGTTTTTTTTTAATACCCACCTGAATCCAGCGGGCCCAGAGTGGTGACGGAGGTGACGGTAGCCGTCCACTGGATCCTCCGCTCCTCCTCCTCCTCCACCACCTCCGCCCCCACCCCTTCTTCCTCTGCCTCCCTGGGGGTGGCTGAAAAAAAGGAGGCGGCAGCTCAGAGCAGCGTTCACAGAAAGCTCCAGAAAACCGCCGGACCCCCAAAAAACCCAGCTTTAACCCAGTTATGTCAAACGGATCTCTCTCATCTTCTTCACCCGTCTCCAGCCATGCGTAGCTATGGAATCGGCCATGTTGATTAATTACGCAGAGATGCGCAGGGAGGAAGGGAGCTGCGTTGCGCTGAGAGACATAAGGGGTACAAAACACCCTTTCATCCCGGATGCCAACGCACAATGTGGTCGACTTTACGCAGGAACGAACACGGTCCTGTCTCTCCCTGCTGAGGCCCGATAGCAACGCCATGCTGCCACCCCCATACTGACAGGGGGCCTGACACAACAGAGCACGCCCCGAAACGGATCAGCCCCGCCAGCTGGGTTCCATGGCAACCACAAATCCGGCTCAAGGGAAGCATTGTGAGGGCTTGGCGTTCTTATCTAGAAAAGATACGACGCGGTTACTGGACAAACACAGAGGAACGATTTCAGCATTTCCAAGTTGTGACGGCCTAAACTAAACTTCAGGACACGGGTATTGACCACCTGTCGAGTGCCTCAGGTGTGGAGCAGTGTGTGATTCAGAACTGCTTGTTATACTGTAGTGCAACATCTAAGTGCTGCCTGACATATACGGAGCATAATCTCGCTCTAAACCTTGACAAACTGCTTGTAGCTTCATCATTCAGGTGCGAGGAAGGATACTGTCATCGTAATGTGTCTAATCCAGGGTTTGGTGTTTCTAAAATGTGTACAACTTCATTCATCTGAATTTGTGATCACTACTAAGCAGATACCCTCTGCACTGGTCCAGAATAGCTGTGATGTTTACCAACACTCAAACCACATATTTGCACAAGGCCCCCTGTTGGCTACAAACAGTCACTACAGCAAATATTTAAATAATCACTTTGCTCACTTAGGAGATGCTAATGGGGACTGTTCCGCTAACCGGCTAGCTAGCTATGATCTGCTAACCGGTTAGCTAGCTATGAGCCGCTAACACTACTCAGTTGCTACTTATTTAGTTTTTGAAACATCTGAGGAGGGGATGGGGGGGGGGGGGGTGAGGTGAT
>JAODLC010000001.1:5351650-5364024 GCA_026781145.1 Hippopotamyrus pictus
AAGTTCTCCCCAAATGAGCTTGATGGGCCGAATGGCCTCCTCTCGTTTGTAAATTTCTTATGTTCTTATGTTCTAATCTCTGTTGACAAGTAATACAGTATTTTTTATATAATGATGAACATAAATCCTGGAAGTGCTAATCAAAGTGCTTCTTAAAGAGGCAGATTTTTAGTTGTCGTTTGAAGACACCCAATGACTCAGCTGTCCAGATATCTAGTGGAAGTTTGTTCCACCACATTGGTGCTAAAACAGAGTAACGTCTCGATGCAAGTCTTCCTTGCACCTTGAGACTTGAGGCGCCCTTGTGACAGACCAGGGTAGCTCTAGCAGGACAAAATTATGGTAACTGACTTGTTGGAAAGATGGTGTCCTGTGATCGTCTCAAGTGGAAAGTCTCTGATTTTTCCTGCTACTAATATTTATTGCTGATCGTGTGACTCTGCTTAATTATACACCAGGCTGTGTCTTATTTAGGCAATTCCGCTAATCAATAGGGGGTCCACATACTTCTGGCCATATTGCATATGTTTAAAAATATGCATGGAAAATAATACAGAACTGTCCATAAGTATGATTATTTATGCTTCTGTAGATGGTCCAAGTTCACCTTTTTAAAGCAGAGCTCATTCAGGCAAGAATGGCCCAATGAAGACTGACAGGGCGTGAAATGAGGGCCAGGGAGTCTGCAATCGAACCCTTGTCTTCAAGTCATTGCAGATTTGCAAATGGTCCCATAGATGTACAGGATTTATGGAATATATACAGATACTTTACATTCCCAGATTGGGGGGGCTAGATTTTCCCCTTTATGCCTTATGTCTTCTGCTCTTGTATGTCATAAAAAAATAATATCCAAGGATTCAAAAGGTCTATTTTCAATTGTACTGGTACAATTACTGAGTACAATAAGATGTTTACATGCACGTTTCCTGCAGAGCGACACAGGGTGCAAAGACAGGACGAACAGTATAATTACTAGTTTACTAATTTGGTTAAAGGGCCAGAGGGATACCATTAACTAAAATGGTAACACTTTACTTGAGGCACAAATAATACAGTATTATACTATTACTTATGTATTAATTAACCACAAACTAAGTCTTACTTACATACTGATCTCATGTTAATTCATCATTAATGAATCTTTCATCCGAAACAGTTACTATATTTGTTACTAAAGCTGTTAATTCTGTAAACCTTTGTGAATTACTGAAGGAACAAGTCATGATTAACTGATCTCATGTTTATCCATCATTAATGGATCGTGATGCATTTTTTATCTCAAGTAGCAACTATATTTGCTCATGATTTGTTAATAATTTGTAATTTGCTTCCCGTGAAGGAGCAGTAACAGTGTAAGCGTAGCTGTGTACTAAGTATTTGCGCCCTGTCAGTGAAGTGTTACCATCACAATATACCGTGATTCTGCTAGGTTGTGCAAAATCAAGCTAACTAGTAAGGTCCGAAAGATCTGGCTCTCATGATAATGTGTGGCTCTCGGGTTCTTGGACTGCAGAAACGTGCTGCAGCAGAAGGCCACCTGATGTACTTCAGCTGGCGTCCGGAGCTCCAGCCAGACGCAGGCAAACATCGAGAGGCTGTGCCCATGGGGACATAATGGAAACCGTCGCATTTAGAATGCTATCTCTGCTCACCAGAGGGCTGCGGTGTGAAGCCCAGTCTACTCTTGCCCCCTAATTGGATCGAGGTAGGAAATGATGCAGGTCCACTAGACCTGGGCTGGAGATCCAGGGCACATGATAAAGCCTATTCAGCAGAGGGAAGAGGCGTGGGGAATTTTACAGGTTGGAGTCAATTACCGTCCATTAGGGACGTCCATTAATCACTAAAACACAAGCGTACTGGATCTGTGTTACGTAAAAGCCTGGCTTTTATGCAGCTGCTTTTCTACCACACAATCGATGACTCAGCGAATACAAAGTTCCCTCAGAATGGACCTAAAGATGAATATTTTATATTTTCTTGCAGGATTGCTTTACAGAAACCCTTGTGTTTTCCGATAGGCTTCATTTTAACGTTAAAAGTGCCATATTGTGTAGCTCTGGAGAGTCATTGTGTCACTGCAGATGTATGCTGACCGGAGCTCTGATTAATAGATCGGTCATTACGGTACTGTGCAGTCATGCTGTGTTTAAGCTAGTAAACAAGTAGTGACAGAACCAGGAAAACTGGTTAGTGTACCCACTGGAGTGGTTATTCGTGGATAGTCACCAAGAATTCAATATGTACCTAAGATCAAGATTTTAATTCCATAGCAATTGCATCACCAGATTAATGTTAGCTATAGCAATATCCCATAATAATCTGGCTTCAGTATGCCTCACCGTTAAATTACTGCAATGTTGGCATAACTGTGGTTCAGCTGTTGTATATGTGTCGCTACTTACACCCAGTAAGAGACATGCTTTCATTATGTGAACTGATTTCTGGTTTTCTGGCTTTGGCGCAATAAAACACAGGATGACAGTGTGGATTTTGGCACAGGATGAGTGGGAAAAAACCCTGCATTAATTAGTGTGGGACATCTCTGAATCAAGATATGGTTTGAGGCCGTGGACAACAAAGGGACATTCAGCCGGGTCATGGAGATAGTGACACCGGGGTGGCCTGTGGTGCGTATGTTTGACGGATGGAGTCTGGGTCTGCCGGACCTGCCTTGGAAGGCCGAGAACGCACGGAGCTGCAGAATTTGGAAACAAACACAGAGGTTAATTGTAACAGAGATAATACTCCTTTGTTCTGAACAAACAACAGATTCTATTCTTTTATCAGTCTTCCACACAGAAAGCGACATTGATAACATTTAGTTTTCCAGCAATTTTTTCAGCTTTACTGGATATTTGACTGATTTATAGGGTCCCAGCCTCCATGATCAGTTGCTGGCTGATGGATGGATGCATTTTTCAGATTTTATAAAAGCTGCATATGTTTTATTACATGTAGAAAATATTTTAAATTCAACTGATGTCACGTTTTAGCATTTTAACATTGTTTTAGCAATTCTATTAAATATATTAGGCACGACGAACAGACTAATGTTTAAATAATGTAGGAAAGATGCATAAGAACAATTTCAATTTTAATTTATTGTTATATAGCTCCTTTCGCAACAGAGTTGCCCCAAGTCACTTGAGAAGAGTGTGTGGCAATCCATTACTACATCATTTATGAAGAATGATTAATGAAACAGGGGGAAAGGGAAAGAGAGAATGTCAGAAGACAACAGAGGGGAGGAAACAATTTCCCAGTAAGGAGGAAAAAACTTCTGGGGGTCTGGAGTCTACTGGCTGCTCAGCCTCCTGCTGGGGTGTGCTGACATTATGGGAAACAGAAAATGAGCCTGCTTTAATAAAAACAAGGTGTGAACTGGGTGTGAACAGTAGGCCGGCGAAAATAAGAACAGAGACCCGTGTTGTTAAATGTTTCATAATTATTGACTAATATGCAGTGTAACACGTTAAGTGTGTTAAGTTGCGCATTGACTGCGTTAATGTCAGAGCAAACCTGGAAAAAATGTTAAATCAGAGAGGGAGGGATTGTTTTGCTCTGGGAGGAGATGAGTCATGGAGGCCAGTATCAGAAAAATGCGGCTGCTGGGTGGGTTTCCTCTCCCGACAGGTGATTCCAGTAAGAAAGGTCAGGCACGCCTCTGGTGGAGAGCTTTCTTACTGGGAGAAGCAAACTAACTGGCACGCTCTCTGTTTTAGCACCTATTTAAATGACTGTAAGAAGCAGCCAGACACCTGATCTGGAAGGACTTGTGGTGGAAAAATTGACACAAGTGTTTTATATATGGGTGAATTGAGTGTTGGCTGGGGTTAAACGACGCCTACGGTCAATGGGCTCTCGGTTTGTAGCCTTGTCTGTCTGATGCAAACCACTCGCATAGCCTACAAATGACGGAAAAATCACGCCCTGCCAATCTTTGACTTAAAAAAAAATGCCCCCTCTTCGGTTCTGTTTCAGCTGCCACCATAACAGAAAAACAGCGTAACACGCTTTTAAACAGACGAACAAAGCAATCAAGGGTGGCTGAGGTGGTCTTCTGGGATTCAGCAATGCAATAATACCTCTCTTGCACTTTCATAGCTCCCGGAGAAACTGCTTATTAATATTTCCCATAGAGCCCCGGAAAATTGTAAAGGGATTACATCTTAACTTTGCACAGTGTACATACTTATTAATAGTTTCTCCACACTGGCACAGAGCGATAAAAATCCCAGGCTGATCTATGCTGGATGAGCTCAGCTGTAGTGCGCTTTCAGCTCCGTGGAATAGCACTGAGACGTCTTAAGCGGCGACTATTGCACTGGCACATAATAATATCCAGGATGATGTCTATAAAATACTTCAAAAGGCGACGGCAAGTTTTTTTTTTTTTTTTTTTTAAAGATGAGAAATTAAATTATTAAGATCAACTGCAGGAAGTTTCTTTTCTTCAAGCTTAAAAGATTTTATTAATTTATTAAGGCTACCTTTAGTATCCGTATATACACATGAATATAGTGAACGATCTGCTTATGCTTTTTCTGATATATATCGGGATATTGAATCCTGGGAAACAGCCTTGGTAATGAACCACATGCTCATCGGGGGCACTTGTGGGAAAATCTGTGGGGTCTAACAGCACCCAGTGTCGTTTAAACGCTTCGCTTTACACAGCAGCGTGAATCTGAAATTATCCGTCCCGTTATACAGGTTGGACCCGCTTCCGAGAAGCGGAGGAGCGCTGTGCGAGCCCCCGCTGAATGCAATCTGTAAATGGGAAGGGCAGAGACAATGGGGGCCACCGTGGGATAAAGGCGTCCATGTGCTGGCCAAACAGATGACATCACTCCGGGGGTGGGCAGGGGGAGGCTGGTAAATCTCTCCGTGACATGCTATGTCGCCCCCCCACACCACAACGGGCATTTACTTGCATCACTGCTTCTGAAAGTGATCCTTTCCTGGGGTGCCTTCGACTTATCCAAAAACTGGGACGAGTTATTAAAAATACCAGGCGCTCCGCCGCCCTGGGCTCCTTTGGGAGACCCAGGGCCGCTTTTCAATACGCAAGTTGGCTTTTTTCAGCAATGGACGACAGAATAAACACAAAATACATTCTAATATATTTTAAATGGAACTTTGAGCATTGAGTAATTTTTTTTTTTATTAAAATGTCCAGTCATGTTTAAAACATAACAGCAGCAGAATATTATGTAAGTAGAACGCTGTCAGCAAAACAAGGCAGTCACAAGGGCATTCAGATACATATTTCGTTCAGGCTGTAGGAACAATTAGTTACAGGCAAGCAGTCAAGCAAAGCTTGTACCAACTAGTAAAACACATTTAGCGGTGAAGAGTTGACAGGAAAATGCCGTCAAGATTTAAAAGGCCCGTAAAATATATTTTCAGAAACTGAAATGGTTGAAGCGGGCGCCGCCTACTGTCAGTTGAAGTGCTCAAGGGTGAATATTTATAAAATACGATACAACTAAAATTATTATAAACATAGGGCCTACGTGCATATGATGTTAACGCAAAATTGATCACAAAACTGATGTACTAGAATAAACTGTTAGTGTAGCGCAAACTAAAAACCTGGGTTCCTTTAAATCAGAGCTAGATACAATTTTAACGACTCTAAGTTATTAGTTAAGTTCTCCCCAAATGAGCTTGATGGACCGAATGGCCTCCTCGAGTTTGTGAATTTCGTATGTTCTTATAACGGTTAATAAGATTTCACATGGCCACGAAACTCAAAATTCAATAAAAAATTCATTAATATTACCAAACCATTTTTCAGTTCACGTTACTGAGTAGCTAAAAACAAAGTGACGTTTTAATTCCACAGCAAAATTGTACTGTATAAGCGATATGAAGGATGAAGAGATTTATGTTTAACTTAAAAAATTATTTTACTTTCGCGTATTTTGCAATTCTATAAATAAAATTCATTTTATATTACTGCAAACAAAATTACTGTATAAATTGTAATTATTTTTCCCCGAACTGAGATTAAATTTTTCGATTATTGGCTGTTAATAAACGAGTAATGTTTTCTATTTGTTTAAAAAATTTATATATATATATATTATAATTATATATATATATAATTACATCTTTTAAACATAAATTTTTATATAAAACATAAATCCGGAACTGAATAAATCAGTTCCCGGAATTTCAAGTCGGAATTATTTTGGGTGGACAACTTCCGTTTCGTGCCAAAAATGGCTGCCGCCAGCGGTAAACGTGAGCGTTGCATGGTGGTCTTAAATATGTATGATATTTGAAAAGGGATCTAAGTCTGTCCGTGTTGATGCATTTTCAGTTAAATGGGAAACTGAATTGATGTTATTCGGGTAACAAATACTTGAGTTAAAGTGCAAAGTGCGGATTAGGTGATTCGTTGTGTTCAGTAGTTCTTTACCATAAAGCTCAAAATGTCTGTTCCAACTTTATTTGTTCGAAATTTGCCGGCGTCTGCCTCTAATGGACGCATGGAAGAAATATTTGCCGAAATAGGACCCGTGAAAAGTTGTTTCGTTGTGAAAGAGAAGGGTAAGCCAATATAATTGAGTTACTCGCTATTACTTGAATATTAATCATAAACTCAGCTCATGCTTAATGCAAATTTAAAGACAATGATGGACTGTCATCGTTTGACTTTGGTACTTAAATTGTTTATTGTTAGGAACAGACAAATGCCGGGGGTTTGGATATGTTACTTTCTCTATGGAGGAGGACTCTCGAAGAGCTTTAAAGGAAATCAAGGAATACGAGGGACAGAAAATCTCGGTGTCGGTAGCCAAGAAGAAACTGGATAACAAGAAGAAAGGAGGTATGACAGGGCTTTCGTTCGTTACAGATTCTGTACTTTACAAAGTAACGAGAGATTTTCTGTGACGTTTCCGATTGGGTTTATAAAGTCAACATTTTCGGAAAAGGAACCTAAACTGGCGATATGAGCAGTGTGGTCGGCGCCTTACTGTCTTGCATATGGTTCAAGTGCCATATATGTTTCCTTAAGCGACCAAGGAGTCTGCTCCAAAAGAACAGAAATCAAAAGGTCTGAAAAAGAACAGAAGGAAAGCGAGGCTGATCATAAGAAATCTCAGTTTCAAGGTACGTGATCATATGCTTGGGATTATGAAAGAATAGGAAAGAAACTATTGTTTTTGCTTAGTAAATATGTAACTGTATTTTTTTTTGCAGTGTACTGAGGGTGACCTCAAAGAGGTCTTTTTGAAGTATGGGACAGTGCTGGAAGTGAAAATTCCCCTAAAGCCAGGTAATGACACATCTGTGATGACGTGTCAAAGTAAATGTAGCTTTTCTACACTGGTCTTCAGAGCGTCGTTGTTTTACGAAACCTTGATGAATCCTGGAACAATCTAGGAACATCATCACGATTTCTGAAAGTGGTTGCTAAAGTTTCATAATGGATCTTTGAATAAATATTTTCTGTAGATGGGAAAATGCGTGGATTTGCATTCATCCAGTTTAAAAACATGCTGGAAGCCGGAAGAGCCCTGAGTGCTACAAATCTAAAGGAAATTAAAGGTATTTATGAACAAATCCCATTAAATGATCATGTGTCTGAAATTTCAATTTTTGAACTGTATGCTGTTATCAGTGCCAGTGATTATTTCAAAATACAAAATACATTCCTCATTTATTAACCTAATTAATTTCTTAAAATGGGCCAGAAGTTAAAAAATCTATCAAGTGGCAACACGATGCCTTTTCTTAAAAATGACAAATTACTGCTTGTTCCTGACTGGTTCATGTATGCTCAGAAATAAACTTTCACATCTCATCATGAAGGATCCTGTTCTATGTACTATATTTTCTTTCAAAATAACATTGATGCGTCACTATTAATTAACTTCTCGTAATAGCAAAACCTACACCAAGACTAAAATCACAAACATACAACATCAATTAACCACAGTTGCCAACTTTGGTTAGCTGGCTGGAGTGAGATTTTCAATTCGACAGAAGTCTGCACACACATGCACACACGTTTACATGCAACAGTTTTATTACCTTGTGAATAGCTTGTAGAGTTTGTGAACCACCCCACTGTGTTTGATGTAGCTAATTTTAGGTTTATAATGGAATAATATAGACTTGCTGTAAGATTTCTTCAGTGTCACACCCGATGCAAGAGAGTTAGCGACCCTGATTAACTTATTGTGATGCATTAACACCCTTTCTGCTCTTCCACAGGAAGGCAAGTAGCTGTCGACTGGGCAGTTGCGAAGGACAAGTACGTGACTACAGTTAATGTGCCTGCAGGTGATTACGTTCACAGATTCATTTTGCAAGCAACTAGTTTCATTAAACAGTGGATGGATAAATGAGGATTTTTGGAGAAAGTCATTTTCTGTGTGGTTTAGCGGCTTTATGGTGCAGTGGTAATTAGCTAATTACTGCGGTGTAGATGGCCAGTGGGGAGAGCAGTGGGTAATTCTTTTAATGTTTTTGCTAATTACATGTAATGCGTTTTGGTGGTTGATGGTTCTCCCGAAATTCTAATGCAGGGTCCAAAAAGAGTGGCGAGGAGGCCAGAGATCCGGAACCGGAGTCTGAAGAGGAAACTGAGCCGCCGGGTCTGGGCGCGTACGTGTCTGCTCCGGAACGCGGCGGGTCTTTCGCGTCTCACCGGACGCGCTCCCGACTTCCTGCAGATCCCTAATCGCCTAAAAAAATAATCTGCTGGAACTTAATGTGTCATTAAAATGCACCAACAGCCCTTATTGCACTTAATGGGGTGCAGTAATTAAATAAATGCAGTTTGGATGCAGCAGATTAGGGCCCCGAGGCCTCTGATGTGCTGCGGTTACCCAGCCTGCACCGCTAGCATTTGCATACTCTGAGGATACCGTAACCGCGAACAGAGCTGGTACTGAGCTCTCACCAGGCGCCGATCTCTTCTGGCCATGTAAAGCAGACTATCCTCCATGTGCTGAACCTGGGTTCAGTCGAAATGGTGAAAATGAAGTTTAGTGTGTATGTGTTGAGCGTTTGAGTAACTGTAGAGTGTCTGCTGTTACTTCTTTTTCCTGCATTGTAATCCTGAGATTACGTTCTGTATCCTTTGTCCATATTGAAGCCCCGTGCTATCTCTTATGTTACCTCTGTGGTGTGATACTGGCAGTTGGTGTTGCTATGGGAGGGCAGTGTAGCTTGGTGGGCTAAGCCTCTCTGCCTGTCCTGTGATTAGAAGGTCGCCGGTTCGAGCCTCGACACAACAGTCACACGTCTGTGGGCCCTTGAGGCCCTTAACCCCCCCTCAGCTCCATGGGCACCGCTGCGGGCGGCTGTCCTTCACTGCCAAGCTCACTCTCACCTACATATGTGTCTGTGTGTCACGGAGAGCAAGATGGAGTAGGCGAAAAGAGAAAAGTATCAGTAAAGTGTCATTATTAATAATAATATTATTTAATGCACAGTTTATAGGGCTGTAACAATATATGCATTTGTCATATACCATTTGGTGCATTGTTTTTTTGTTTGATGCATACAAAGAAACAACTGAATACATTTATTGATACAGGTGGAACCTAAATTCACAGGTGGATGTTCAGCATGGAAACATTATGCTAATTGTGGCTGTGAGTTGGTCACAGCTCATGCTGGTCATGCAGTCAGTCGTAATCGGTCATTTATGAATATTTCCCAGTAAAATACATGAACACCAGAGAGAGAGAGAGGCTAAGACCAAGACTGTCTGCTGGCTATGTAGCTGGAAACACATCGAGTGTGCTAACTCATCTGAGACGATCATCCAAGTGAAGTGTGATTGTATGATGGAAAATACCTCTACAGGTCTCCTGGTGGGATTTAAGGGGCTTTGTCCAGGAAATTCAAACCAGGCGAAAAATAACTATGGCTATATGGGTATTTATTGCTGCAGATATGCAATGTACTAGATGTACATTGTTCTCTGTAGTAGAGAATACGGGATTTAGATGGGAATGATGCTTCATGAACCATTTGCTGTTCATTATGATTATGATGTTATATTTTTGATTCATTTACATAGGCGTATTTATGTTTACGATTTGCAAATAAACATCTGTTTGGATTTGTTATAGAAACGTTGTTAGATTAATTGCCTTTGGTTTAGATCTGTTCTTAATTGTCTTTGTTTCTGCATATTTATTAATTAATTTCAAAACAAAATCTGCTTTTCTTGCTTTACTGAACTGTGAGCTTTGTGTACCTTTACGCCCCTGACAGTTAATTCTGTGCTGTAGTGATCTGACAGGATTGTGAGATGACCCGTTTTCAGGTAGGGTGGACATATTTTGGCTTTTCTGGTCCTCAGAATTGGCACTGCAGAGAAGGCTGATGATGAATCAGAGAGTGGGAGTGCTGAAGGTGGTGATGATGATGAGGAGGAGATGGATCAAGAAGAAAAGGAATCAACATCTGAGGGGGACTCGGATGACAGTGACCCTGGATCTGATGATGAGGAAGACGATGAGGATGATGATGATGATGATGATGGTAAGCATTCTTACTAGTGATGAACGAAATGATGCTTCATGAACCATTTGCTGTATTTTTTGAGCCCACTAGATGGAGCTGTATTTTCAAAAATGGGCCCAAAGCATGCCCCAATGCAAATCAAGAGCACCATCTAGTGGGGACAAAAAATACTGCAAATGGTTCATGAAACCTCATTTTGTCCTTTACTTTTCTTACTGATTTTCTGAGCAAGTGTTTGTTTTGGTTTATTAATGCAAGTAATATTTAGATGTAATATTTGGTACCAGTTCTTCTCTCATGCGTTTTTAAAATTCCTTTTAGAACGTCCAGCCGAGAAGAAGCCTCTACCCTCCGACGTCAATGAAGGGAGAACGGTCTTCATCAGGTCAGCAGAGGGGACACGACCACTGCTTAGAAATAATTACTAAAAACCGCTTTCGCTGATGGCTATAACAGCTTTTCGTGTTGGTGAGTCAGCTCCTGGTATATTTTTTTTTTGTCACCTTTCAGAAATCTGTCCTTTGACACAGGAGAGGAAGAGATTGAAAAAGCTCTGCTTGAGTTTGGAGAGATGAAGTACATTCGCATTGTGCTTCATCCGGACACTGACCATTCAAGAGGTTCTCCTTTTTTTTTTTTTAAATCCTAAAGCATCTGGCCCCTCCCTCCACGCTCTGTGACTGTACCTTGGTATCCTCCTTTCTGGGCCTTCGATAACATAGCACGTCATAGTTTTTGGAGGGAAATCTTATTGGCTTATTTTCTGGTTGTGTAGCGTCTTGCTGTGATCATTTGTTGTGTGAGTTGGGCTAGTTGAGGTCCGTGGCTGTAGCCTGTCGTCTTGATACGGTATAGCTGGTGCTATGGTACGCAGCATCACGATCTCTGTTTCCTGTGGGCAGGTTGTGCCTTCGCACAATTCCAGACCAAAGAGGGGGCAGAGAAATGCATCGGCGCAGCGCAGGACAGCGCGGAGGTAAGGCGGGGTGTCGCAACGGTGATGGACGCCAGCTTCCGGAAACCTAGCGGCCGGCGCTTGTCAAGCCTGACGTTCCCGACTTCGTCCCTCAATTGGCTGTCCCCAGGATGGCGGCATCCGAGTGGACGGGCGACGGCTGAACATCGTGCTGGCGGTCAGCCGCGACGACGCCGCCAAACTGAAGGACAAGACGGCGGTGAAGACGCAGACGGGGACCCGGAACCTGTACCTGGCCAGGGAAGGACGTGAGTGACTGGAACGCGGGCGGAAGTGGGCAGGGGGCGCGTGAGCTTCCCACCGCTTAATGGCATATTTTGCTTGTTTAATCTCATATGTGAAGCACTTTGAGCTGCATTCCATGTGTGAACAGTGCCATATAAATATTGATTCTTCTTTCTCTTCTTCTTCATCTTATTTTATTATTACTGTTTTGGAAACCTCTCCTCTGGCCCGTGGCTGATGTTGGCTCTTCACCCCTCCACCCCCCCACAGTGATCCGGGCCGGGACTAAAGCCGCCGAGGGCGTCCCTGCCGCCGACATGGCCAAGAGGGGGAGGGTAAGTCCCGGCGGGGGGGTGGTTTTGTATTTTGGACATGGAACCTGGTTCTCATTGTATTTGGTTTGATTAATCCTCCTGTTAGCATCTCCCACTGCTTTGTAATGAGTTGTGTGGCACTTACTGGTCACTCACTGGAGGCTCAGCCAGGTAGAGCTTGTAACAGAGTTTGCTCTCTGACGGCTGGATGTTCGTGACGTATCATTAGCCTGCTTTACATTGCTTTGATCTAAACCAGGGGTCTCCAACTCCGGTCCTGGAGAACTACTATCCAGTAGGATTTCTGTCCCACTTGGCTTCTGATGAGCCACACCTGTTCCTGGTATTTACCTGAG
>JAODLC010000001.1:5364124-5374368 GCA_026781145.1 Hippopotamyrus pictus
GAGAGCTACTATCCAGTAGGATTTCTGTCCCACTTGGCTTCTGATGAGCCACACCTGTTCCTGGTATTTACCTGAGAACAGGTGTGGATCATTAGAAGCCAGGTAGGATAGAAAACCTACTGGACGGTAGCTCTCCAGGACCGGAGTTGGAGACCCCTGATCTAAACAGTATATAAATATACACATGAATGTTACTGGAAAGGCCTTGAATACAGCTCTGAGGAGAAGGTAACATTGTAACAATTCTTGTAACATTCCGTTTCATTATTCTATGTTTGTGTGCCTTTAAATGTCTCCTGCTGAATTTTCTGGGGTTGATATTTCTGCTGGTGCTCATGGTTTGCAATACGTTTTTTTCCCCCGTTAATTTTAACTATTTCATTAAAAACACCAGTTTGAAGAGCTGAAGCGGATAAAGCTGCGGGACATCAACGTCTTCGTGTCAAAGACACGCCTGTGCGTACACAACCTGCCGAAGTCGGTGGACGTGAGGCAGCTGCGGCAGCTGTGTGCCAAGGCAGCAGGCGGCGGGAAGGACGTACGCGTCACCGAGGTGAGGGCCTGCAGTCTGAGCACCCATGGAAGTGTAACGGGTGGTGAAATCGCTGCCATGCTAATGCTGTACCTGCTGTCGCCACTAGGGGTCAGTGTTGTCATTTCATTGTCCTGACCGTCTTTATAAGATGAAGGATTTCTTCAGACATTTTGAATCTTTCAGTACCAGCATTGGCAGTTTGTCAACATTTTATAAAATCTGTATTTTTCTTAAGTATATTAGTAAATTTAAACAATTGATTCAAATCTAACTGTATATTTGATTTTTGGTGAAGGAATTGTTACTAGATTGAAACTAGCCCACAAGTGCTGTTACAAGCGTCAACCATTAGGGGGCTCTGTCGCTCCGTTTTGTCATGCCTGTTAATCCACTTATTCAGCGGGGCCTTCAGTTCTACGGAGTCACGGACACAAGTTGTGAGTCATCCAGGTTCTCAGCAGCCACGCCCAGTTTTTCAGTCACGATGGCCTATGTTCCCTGGAGACTGACTGCAGAATTGGCTTGCTTAATCTGATTGTCAACAATAGTTTGTTTGTGGGCGGGGGGGGGGAGTTTCCTTGTTTTCTTAAAATTAGCCAAGCTCAACAATATCGGGCAGTGAAACCAGATGAAATCTTCACATAATTTTGTTTAAATGAGTTTTTAATGCGTGGCGTAATACTGCTGATATTAAGTTTTGATTGCACACATTAATAGTGAAATTTTTAGTATGACAGCTGTAGTATTAATGTAGAATCTGTAGCTGCTTTTGTAGCAAGCGGATTCGGTTAAAAATTAATTTTCATTATTATTAGGCTTTGCATAACTACGATAGCAGCTTATGAAAATGTCTGTGGCAGTATTATTATTTTTCACGGTACGTGATGAAGAGCCGTCCCCCACCCCTCTCTCCCCAGTGTCATGTGATGTACGACAGGAAGCCGCAGGGCGGGAAGGTGATTGGCCGCTCGCTGGGCTACGGCTTCGTCCAGTTCCAGCAGCACGAGCATGCCCTGGCCGCCCTCCGGCACCTCAACAACAACCCCGAGATCTTCGGGCCGAACAAGGTGAGGGCGGGGCCGAGTTGCGGTCTGGCCAGAAGGAGCCCAGGACCACCAACGTTTCCGCATGCGTCTCTGAAGGTTCTTCTGCGACCTGACTATTGACCCGCCTTAATCATTCCGAGGTCCTGCTTCAGTTTATTTATTTAACCTGTTAGCTATAGCGGAAAGAAACTGAGCTACAGTCCCTTTCTTTTGTATCAGTAGGGGGCGCCGTTTGAGGTTCTAAATCTACCTCACAAGCATGCTTATATTTTAAGGTGCGGTGAGGCAGTATTAGTCAAATGGAAATTCTTTGACTGAAGGACTGACCATATTTGATTATGATTTGTTCAGGAATTGTTTTTGCAATCAAACTGAAAGGTTAGACATAACTGGCTCAAAGGGTCTGATGTCGTGTTACTCCTTGTCCATTAAGAGGCCCATTGTGGAGTTCTCTCTTGAAGACAGCAGGAAGCTGAAGCTGAAGGAGATGCGAGCTCAGCAGAATAAGGTATTCACCCCCCGCTGACTAAAGAACCTCGTGTTTAGTGAGCGCGCAGATGCCGATTGGACCATCTGGTGCCTTGCTTTGGTTTGTATGAATCCTGTGGCTGATCGTGTGATTATATCGCTTTTGGGCCTCTGTGCAAGGCCCTTAATGCTGAGAACTGCCCCGGGGATGCTGGATAAATAGCTTCACTCTCACCTCTGTGTGTGTGTGTGGTCTCTCACAGGAGAAACAAAGCTAAGGAATCATTATGTGCTTCTACTAGTACAAATGGCAATATAAAGTATAGTCATTATTGTCATTATCAGGTTATTGGCAGACCTCTTGATGATTAAGTGATTTGTGAATGAACCTCCAGCTCCGTGCCAAACAAAACATGATGAAGCAGCAGAACCAGCCGCAGCAGCGAGGGAAACGGCAGGACCAGCCGCAGCAGCGAGGGAAACGGCAGGACCAGCCGCAGCAGCGAGGGAAACTGCAGGACCAGCCGCAGCAGCGAGGGAAACGGCAGGACCAGCCGCAGCAGCGAGGGAAACCGCAGGACCAGCCGCAGCAGCGAGGGAAACGGCAGAACGAGCAGCATCGCCCCCATTTGTCAGGTGGTAACGTAGTGACACCCCCGCAGGCGGCCCAGAACATCGCAGGCACGCCCAAGAACTACTCAGGCTTCAAGACCACGCCTGTAGTGGAGGAGGTGGAGCTTGAGGACGGGAAGAAAAGAAGGAAGGTCCTACCCATGCCCTCACACCGGGGGCCCAAGATCAGGTAGAGGAAGGAGGCTGGGGCTGGTTCCCCCTGGGTCTAGGGGAGCAGGGGTTCATATGAATGCATTCTGTAGGTTGTAGTTTTGTATTCCATGTTCATCAGAAATAAAGGCTGCATATGATGTCATTCTTCGGAACTCTGAGGGTGGAGTTGATCACTCGGGTTTTCGTCCTTGTCACTGTAGGAAACGGGATAAGGGCAAACGGCCGATGGCAGAGCCCAAGAAGCTGAAGAATCACCCCAAGCGGAATGAGCGAGCACCTTCCTCCCGCATGGAGAAGGAGAGTCAGTCCAGGAGTCAGGTCGGTGTTCTGACGTCAGAGGGGTCCGTCTGACGTCGCCACATGCTCTGATGATGTACGGTTGGATTTGCTGAGCTGCTACCACACGGGCGCCTGTCGGCAGGTGACGGCTGATTTCTGCATCCCCGTTTTGGGGGTTGGCCCAGCATCCATTGGCGTGTAGGTCGGTCAACTTCTCCATTTAATGCTAGCTCTTGATAGACCTGGGATCTAGAAGTACTTTGGCAGCTTTCATGACCCGACGGCTTCAATGAACATTCTAAAATGGAGCAAGCAAGGCGACGCTGAATCGAAACAGACATCAGCACTATTGTTATACTTTGATATGGGGCCTCTGGATAAGGAGAGAAAAGACTTTGTGCCTGGAGAAGAGACATCAAGACTCTTTCAGTCAGTCATGCATGCAGACAGGGGGCGGAGGTGGACGTTAACTGGGGCGTAGTGTTTTGGCACGTCCCCCGCGCTGGTTGTTGCGGAGGAGTCCCACAGGGGCAGCGTAGAAGCCAAAGGGAACTGAGAAGTACTCATCCATCTTATCTCCTGTGGCATGAGTTCATTTGAGGGAGAGGCCGTTGAATGACACAGGTGACTCATCATGTTAAAATACTCTTCATAGTGGGCGTGCGACGTGTATCGCTGCATTTGTGTAGTATGGGGACCGTCAGATAGTACAGACTCTACTACAGGGTTAAAAGGAAACTGTTTACTTAAGCTTGGCTGCGTCTGGCTTGTTCCGTTTCTCTTTATATGGCTTCTGTATGTCAGCCTTTTTAAATGAGGTTTTTAGTGCTTTGGTTTAATACTGGAGTGATAAACTGCTTTTAAGTACTGGTCTCCTGAGAGCCGTACTTCTGCTAATAATGTACTTTGAGGGATATTGGTTTGCTCCTTGTTTTATTGAGACAGTCCTTAAGGAAGGCTACCTAGTCAGCGCTGCGGAACTTTATTGAGGCTGGGGGTTTGTGTGTGCATCTTCATTAACTGAGCCTGCAGAGGTGCGCAGCCCGCAATTCCTAAGACTTGACTGTAGAGGGCGCCACTTGGATGTCCCAAGCATGCTGGGTGCATGCAAAAAAGAGTGACACCAACCCCCACACCGCAGCCCTGTTACCCTAGCTAACAGGGATGCACCGATTTGCCGATACTGATTGCTGAATTTTAATTTTTCTTAAGCCTGACCAGCCAATACCGATCCGAGCTGATTCCAGTTTTCTGAGTTTAATAATAAAACAGGACAACAAGACATTTTTTTAAATCATCAGAGACCAAAACACATTTTTCCAAATCAGTTTTTCATGCTGATTCCGTATCAGTTTTCAGTTTTTTTTCTGTCACGTCAACATTTTGATTTATGAGTAATGCTAGTTAATACTGTAATTGCAAGTATTGTGAACTAAGACAAAAGCATCACTGTAGTATAGGGTAACATATCTTTAGAGCAAAATCAAATAAACAGACAGTGGGCATAAAGAAATTGAAAAGTGTTTATTAACCACCATTGTTTCATCAAAAACGCTGTGAGTTTGATTTCCTTTCGTACACCATGTCTGGACTGTCGCGGTACAGCATCCAGCGGTAGTCGGTCATCATGCTTTCACTGTAACCAGCTGCACCTTCTCCGTACTCCTCCTCACCTTCTACAGAATCAAGACCAGGAACAGGCAATGAATCGTCATGAGGAACAGGCCTGATGGCAGAAGCTAGGCTTGGATATACAATTTTGTGCTTAGTTTTAGCTGAGAATCCACTTGTATTCGTGCGGCAAAAGTAGCAGTTGTTGAGATGGTCTCGCCGTTCCCTCCACACCATCGGAATTCCAAACGGCATTGCTGCCTTTCTCCGATTTAGCCAGTCACACAGACCATTTGAACAACTGGTACAGATGACATGTGGAGCCCAAGATTTATCCTGGTCTCCAGGTAGACAGCCAAAGTATAATCTTCTTAAGATCTGCAGTGATTGGGCGACGTTGTGCTTTCGTTGTGAATGAATCACACACTTAACAGAAACTGTCTGGATGATTAATACAATTTCTAGGCATGATAACAACTGAAAGCCAACACAGTTGATGCTGCCTGTCACCTCCGCCTTCGATTTCCAGGTCGATGACCCAGAATTCAAACTCGAGAGTTAATTAGTATTTCTTTCGCAACAATTCGAGAAAATAAAAAAAATTGTCGAAGCTTATGTCAAGCAAAACGAAACCTGAGGCAGAACTACCTAGGTTTCCTGCCAAACTAAGTTGTATACAGAAGACATGCGCACTAGGTCAAATTAATTATACTCAAATCACAACTAGGCAAGTATCAATAAAACATAAATCAGTATCTGGTCACCTAGAGAACGGTGATGCTGTCTATAAGATAAAAAGCACAGACAACTCTTGTAATACACTTAGGCAGACTACATGTACATAATATCATACTACATATAGCTTCATCACAAAAACTTGACGTGCTAGAGAAAAACTAAACACAGATTTGAAATCATCATGAAAAATACTACAAAACCCACATAAAATTACCTCTAAAAATGACCTGTTAACCTGTGTAATTAGCATACTAGACATTTTTAATATTAGACTTATTTTAAATAACCTTTTCAAATAAAAAAGTGTGGGATTAAACTGGTCACTCAAAATGTTTTTGGGTAGTTTCTCCATAGACAACTTTGTTCACTGCAAATTTAACATATTCTCACTGCAAATTTTACACATTCTCACTGCAAATTTAACATATTCGTCGCACACTGTAAACAAAAAAATCTCCAAACAGCAGCCCTGTTTCCTCTGTTTTTTGTCATGGAGCCCAACCCAAAAACCTCCAGCAGTATGTTTTGTTGTTTGGTTCTTTTTCTCCAACTTGGAACAGGTTTGAGGAGGGCTAGGTACAACAATATGCACTAAAGATGAAATCGCAGTATTTTCCCAATATCGTTGTTTATCGTAATATTTTAAAATTCATACATGGATTGATGACCAAATCGTTTTACGAATAGTTATGGAGCATGTGCCTGGGATAATGATATATTATGTCAACAGGCTCATACCACGTTGGAAATTGTGATAATTGTGCATTATTGCTCTTAATTATTAAAAAAAAAAAAAAGTGTTCAGGCTATATCATGATACAATATTCAAATAGATGATGATATGAATGTTCATAATCAAGATACAACAGTTAATCAATTAATTGTCCAATCATAGAAAACACCTTTGTCCTCTGACATCACCAAACAGCAGTGCATGCCAAGTAACCAGTGAGGGGCCTGACACTGATCCTTGTGGGACTTTATACTTGACCCTGGAGGTTCATGCAGCACCCTACCAGAGATGGTGCTGCTGGTTTGCTAATCCCGTGCCCCTCAGATGCCACTCTGGGCATTGTCCGTCTTGCCAAGATGCGTTCATGTGTATAATCTGGTAGCAAATAGTTGAGAAGATCAAAATTTGGATAATAAATGGAAATGACCTAGCTAAGGATTATGACCAGTACAAATGAATGTGATGGTTTAATGAGCTGCGCTTGCATCATCTGAGGTTCAGAGAGGCTTGTTCTCTTCTCATGAATCTTTGCATTTAGACGCGTGATGGTGTCTGAGGAATTTCCACTGTCTTATTCATTTGCAGGCTTCAAAGCGGAGGGATAGAGACCATGACGGTTTCGAGAGCCTGGTGGAGCAGTACAAGAAGAAGCTGTTGGGAAATGCCACAGTGTTTCCAACTAAGAAAACCAAATGGTTCAGTGGGTGAAGTGCCCTACCCCCCACCCCCCCGCGACCTGGTATCAGGTACACGGGACGTTAAGATCTACGATGAAAGGATAGCGACAGTACAGCTGTTTGTGGAAATGTTCAGCTACACTAGGCACCCTGGAATCATTCTGGGAGAAGGAAGAACGTTCTGGGAGCGTTGACAGTTGGACGGCTCACATCTTCCTTATTCAAGGACATTGTGAGGAGTTTTTGATCATTATCTTTTTTCTGCATGATGTGTGCTGTATGCGAATCCTTCTGCAAACTGATGTCTGAACTTTTTATTGCATTTGACAAAAAAGTATATACGTATATTTTAACCAATTGCTGGGCTCGTTAATTTGACTACAGAAAAAAATTATGGTTCTATTTCCAATGTAGGTGTGACAGTTTTAGCTTTTTGATTGTTTTGAAAGTTTTGTGTCATATTTTAAGTATCTGTTAAGTTTCTTAAGTTGACTGTAACATTTATTGTACTGTAACATTTATTGTACAGTATACATCAAAAACTGGGCTTGTAGATCGCCTCCATGAAAATGAATATTCAGAATCCGCATAGTGTTTCACATTCAAAAAATGTTTTATTACTTTTTGATGTCACCTCCTGAAGTGCATCCTGCAGCAGGGATGGCAGGTCATTTTGGGCTCCCTCTGTCACAGAGATGAATAAAAGTATTCCATATTTGCATTTGCTGCAAAGTGAACTCTTCCCCTTCAGTAATAGAAAGGACTGTGTTAATGCGCTATATAGACAAATGTATTGGGACACCTGACCATTACACCCACAGGAAATTTTATGGCATCCCATCCTAAATCCATAGGCATCATTATAGAGCTGGCTCCCCCTTTGCAGCTATAACGGCTGCCACTCTTCTGGGACGGCTGTCCACCAGAGTGAGTCTGCGGGGTTTTTGCTGATTCATCCATAAGAGCATTTGTGATGTTAGATTTGAAGGCCTGACTCACGATCTTTGTTGTAGTTCATCCCAGTGGTATTTGATGACGTCGAGGTCAGCGCTCTGTGCGGTCAGTCACGTTCTTCCACACCAAACTCATCCAACCATGTCCTTATGGACCTTTCTTTGTGCACTGGGGCACAGTGATGCTGGAACAGAACAGGGCCTTCCCCAAACTGTTCCCACAATGCTGGAAGCATAGAATTGTCCAAAATGTCTTGGTATGCATATCATTCCTGTGGATGCAATGGCCAAGTGTCCCAGGACTTTGTCCAGTTTTATTGGATTGCTCTCAAGGTTGTTTTTGTTTGTTTGTTTGTTTTTTTGGAAGCCATTATCTGCTCTGTTAATCAATAGCCCCTTGTAAGAAGGCTGGTATTGCCCAGGTTGGGGTTATAGTGTAAGATCTACCCTGCTGAGGCAGGTGGTCTTTCCTTGTAAGAGGCCTTGCAGCAGGTATCTCCCCCTTGGAGATGTTCCTCGTCTTTAACTCGAGCCATGCAGAGGGCACATTCTGAAGTCTGCGGAGACTTCAGCTAAGGAGCGGTAAGGAGGGCAGAGTGGTCTGTCTGTAGTTCAGTGGGTTAGTAATCTGTGTCCATAAGGTTGTGGGTTTGAATCAAGGGGTCGGTACAGTAACCATATCACTGTTGGGCACACAAAACCAGTTTTACTTCGGTTTAGAAATGTTTAATGGGCTCTAAGAATAGTCTGACGTGCAAACTCAAGATTTCATAGTAACTTGATTATGTGATGTAAATTACAAGTCAAAGGGTTATAATTTAGTCATTTGTCAGCAGTAACAAATTTTTCGAATTTCCTAATCTCATTTTGTCTGTTCACCCTTAATTAAAATTGTTATACATTTATATTTGTAGGGTCAAATGAGCATGATTTTACTCATGTCCCTCTATAATTAATGTGTGAATTATCTGAGATGTCTTTGACTCAGGGTAGAATTAGGTCACGATACCTAGGCTGTACTTTTCAGGGTATGAGCTAGAAACCAAGACGAAGGGAAAAGTGTTTCAATAGTTATATAATCATATCTCGAGTCAGTGGCACAGACTACAACCATTTTTACTGAATTATGATCTCTAGAAGTAATAGTGAACCTGATTAAATCCACAAACACATTGTTCAGTTAAACTGTCTTATGTACTCTGTTTCTTTTGGGCATTTCTCTACACACAGGGCTCAGCTTTTAGACAGAGCAAGTGTTTTCGCTATCAGATGGTAGAACAATAGCACTGGATTTAGGCAAACTCTTGGTTACCATGGTGATTGATCACCTGCTGCAAGTCTGCAAGTAATGAAATCCTAGCTGGCCTCTGTCTGCTCTTGATTAGATTGTTGGGGTTAAACAAGACCAGCTTTTTGAGATTCAGAGGCATGCTTTCTGTAATTTATCATCTGGACATGAAAATGTTTCACTGGTTCCTTTTCAGGGAGGGCAAGGGGTTTGCTACCCAGCTGTGAGATGGACAGACATTTGTAGCAGCAGTCAAAATTAGAGTTGCCATCCAAACCCTTATAAGATGGAACGATCCTGCCCTAGAACATGCTGTGTCCCATATTATACAGGTCGATGGTGACAACCCTAGTCAAAGTACCCACAGGCATTGTCTTCCCCCACAAATATTTGATGGTTTGCTTCTCAGAGGGGTAACAGGGGATGTCTTTCAACAGATGGAGATGGAAGGCTGTGACCCCACAAACCGCTGGCTAGGTTGTCTTCTCTCGTTACCACAGTGACACAGCGACAGACCAGTTCATCCAGTATGGAGAATTCACACTATATCAGTGTAATCAGAGGCCACTGCAGCCCCAGCTATCTGAGGATGCCATCTGTTATGCTAATGTGACATTTTCACTGAACATTTTGCCATTTTTTTAAATATTTGTTTTGAAGAGGAGATTTCAGTCTGTCCGACCTGTAAACCCAGTGGAGTTGGTTCAGATTCTCACTGTACAGCATGTACATGCCCCGGGGGGTAATAGCAGGACTGCTTACTGAAATTGATACCCAAGCCATACCGTGAGGAGACTACATAGGGCTCGGTTCCAGCCCTCCTTGGTTTTCCACTGCAGAGTCAGCTCAGTAAAAGCGCTGTTGGGTTTGGAGAGTGACAGTGACGTAAAACCAAAGAGACTCTTAATTATTGTTCACACCGTGCATCGTGATTTACTATGAGCAATTATTATTATTATTATTTTTTTTTTTTTATATTCAACCATCCATCCATCATCTCCCGCTTAATCCGTGGTCGGGTCACGGGGGCAGCGGTCTCAGGAGGGAAACCCCAACTTCCCTCTCCCCGGCCACTTCATCCAGCTCCTCTGGGGGAATCCCGAGGCGTTCCCAGGCCAGCCGAGAGACAT
>JAODLC010000001.1:5376007-5390888 GCA_026781145.1 Hippopotamyrus pictus
GTGAGAAATGAATGCAAATCTGGATGAAAATAAAGGGTGAGATGTTGCATAAGCCTGTGGAAACAATGCCATGACAATTGTGCACCATAATCAAAGCTAAAGGCGGTCCAACGAAAAATTCAAATGGCAACTTTTTTTTTTTTGGCCGGGCAGTGTATATCAGATGTTGAATAAATACAATATTGTGGGATTTGAGTGGGGAAGAGATCATGAAGTGGACTGCAAAGTTTAGTTTTTAGCAGACTTCAAAATGACAGCGGTAAAACGGCAAGTGAGAATAAACTCACAAACACAGCCATTACGGAGACAAAAGTGGATGCAGGCAACAGAGACAAGGAGCAACGAGTCATACAGTACTACGGAAATAAATCCAAAAAACAAAATACAGATTAAACTTCACTTCACTTTCACTTCTGCCTACGTAAAATTTCTGTTCCTATCTTTTTTTGAAACTGGTGGGAACGCAGGCTGGTTTTCAAAAGGCACCAAGCGAGAACCAGCCCAGCCCTGGCTGCTGTACCAGTTGTGTTGTTGGAATCGAGGTAAAAATGGCGGTAAGTCGTAAAAAGTCTGGTGCTCAGGAAAGGACAGATGAATGAAAATAGAAAATGACAGCAGAGGTGTCTGGAGAAACAGTGGTGGGTTATTAACATTAATGAATAAATTGGTTCATAATACCTCTGATAGTTTCTGTATAGGCCCATGTCTGGGCCATTTAAGGTCACAGTATATATTGCTTGTCTCCATGTAAATTTGACGTAGAGAGAACAAGTTTGTTATAAATATTCCAATATACAATTTCTAATGATAAAATTTTAGTTTTAGCTAGCCTGTATTTTTTAGTGAGAGTTTGTTTGCCGTGTGCAGATGGAACATGCACTGTGTGTGTATCATAGCTAGTCAGTGACCTGTGTTTAGTTGGGAAGTGTCTGGTTTGTGTGTGTGCGTGTGTGTGTGTGGTCTTCACAGGTTCGAGCAAGACACATGGCGGGCCTGTTAACTGCCAGTACGTTGTGAGGGATGCCAAAATGCAAGATACGTTCCTGGTACTCTTTTGAGGAAATAGAGGTTACGATGACTGGGCCACTTTAACGACCAGGTATAAGATCTTATGCAACTTTAGTAGCATTCATGCTTCCTAGGAATGATGATGAAGATGCCGCTGCTTCTGTACAGTATGTGACCTCCTGTCCCAACAGAATCGTTATGTTTGGCTGGACCGGAAAGATCTTTATGAGTTATAGCATTTCAGTCTCTCTTTTTCTACTGGTCTTGCCAACTTGCGCTGAATTAGAAGAGGGGGAAAACATGCAGGCCAACTCTGGGGCGGATCCTTGAGATGTAAGACGTCAATTTATTGTTGCGCAAGAGTTGTCTTGGCTTTTTAAACCATGTAACCATGTCCGTAGCCATATTTTGGCTCTGTGGGGATCCAGGCCTCCCTCCCCCAGTGCAATTATGCTGATGTCAAAACAATCAGTCAGCGACTGCTTTAGATTATGATCGGAATTACTTCAGAGGGGATTACATTTTAATCAGACTTTTTATTTTCTTTCAACTGAGTTATCAGTAGCTTGTTATGTGTTGCCAACCTGCAGGGGGATGGGGGGATGGGTGGGAATGTTTTCATCACTGGCAATTTTTATCTACAGATGTGCTCTTAGATATTATATATTATTAATATTAACTTTCAAAAAGTGTATGAAGGTGGGATGTTATGTTATTGCTTGATGGAGCACAACTGGGACGGTATCTGGTGCTTTGCTTGTGGGAGGGTGATGCTGCGAGGTGCTATATAACATGGTGTACGGGGACTGGATTGGTGTTCCGCAGAAGTCGGATCCCGGCGATCAGATTGGAAACTGCGCAGCGCAAACGGAGCAGCTGCATACGCAACAGCGCCGGGGCAGCCGCTGTCTGTGGTGTAGGAGTCACGATTTTGTTTATCACGTACTCAGTTATACTCAGTGCAATGAAATGATTGGTTGCCTAACCGTGTTAGCAGGAAATAAACATAAAACACAGACATTAACACAGACAATAATCATAGGCCTAAATATCTATAAATAATGTGCCGTTAGCAGTAAAGTGACGGGCGGTAATGCAAAGTGTCAGATGAATGAATGACAATATTTACGTATGCGTGCCGGACATATATGCTGCGATGGAACGGTGGTATCGACTCTCGTGTTCCGGTATGACAGACAGTCAGACGACGGCACAGCACACACGTGGACCATAATCCCGTTAATGGGTAGCAGCTGTCAGATTTGCAAGGATGAGCTACGTGTAGCTAAAAGATGACTTTGAACTTAAATACGGAAACTCTGAAGTGTCCGATCACTTTGGCGCTTTATTATTGTTCCGTAAAGGACAAGATTTCGCAAATGCCGTACCAGGACAGACTCTTTTCGCTTCAGACTAATACGTGAAACCTTGGTGATTTTCAGACTGTCACTCAAGTAAGACATTTAACTGCTGTAACAGCGTGTTAAAGTATTTTACACACATTTCCCTTTTTGAATGAAGCAGTGGGAGTCAAAACAGGCAGTAAAATAACACTCTTGGAATCCTTGCCCTGAATTTCTGTTACCGATCAGGCACATACAACACCAGTCAAAAGATTCTGCACACCACACCTCTTTACCGCTTCTCCGTTTATTTCATAAACTGCAATTTTTTAAATTTTATTCTTGTTAAGCATCGGAAAGTCGAGTGAATAATTACAAATTTAAATACGTCAAATAAAACAAGTTTCTCTTGTAACATCAAAAGCGTATGTAACAGTGCATGTCTGATATCCAGTCAGCTTGTTGTGTGGTGATGACAGTCAAATTCTAGGCCGTCCTTTAACTTTAAATGCATTAGTTACCTGTTTCGTCCCATGAAACAGAGCAGTATTTAATGTCCCTTGTGGAAAGAATGCCTCGAATTTGCTCTGCTGTTATGACTGCTAGAGGAGGATACGAAGATATGACAATTTCTTGCTAATAAAGCTACTCAAATGGTAAACATACTGAATGTTTATTTGTTAGTAAAGAATATTTAGTGCAGTTTTAGTAAATGTTAAGTGAGTGATATGCAAATGTAAAAAATCTCAGTGTGGGCAGTAACTTTTGGCAGATAGTGTAGCCTGATCTGCTAAGAGAGAGCTGTTGCACTGATTTTCTGGCTTCGTGCCTGGTTTGAAGTTATGGTGTTTTTATGACATGGCTGAGTAATGTAACTTGTTGCAAGTTCTTTGGAAATGCTCTTTCAACACTGGTAACATAGTGAACTTTTATAGATGAGATGTATAGGCCTGCCTTACACCTCACATGACACATTAGATATTTGCATTAGTCAGGGAATACTCAGGACCATTTACTCTAATAGTAAATTTAAGTTTTTAAGTTGAATGGCAGCTTGTAGTCTTGCAGACAAATCATTCCTTGCTTCTACCAATATGAGCATGTTACCAAATTACCCTTATTTTAAATTTAATTCTTTGGGGGGAATCAAATGCATTTTTATTTTAAAAATTATTGAAAACATTTTTTTTTTTTTTTTTAAAGCGTAATACAGAATTATCAGACAGCTTACATTTTCAGATGTTTAGTTTTCCTCAATGGCTGTTTGAACACTTAGCAAACACTTAGTGTTTATTTTAGACGGGAAGCTCCATGCAGGTGGGAGTGGACTATAAGTGGAAAGTTACAGAAAAGTGATGACGAGTTGGAAATTTCACAGCTAATGCGGGAGCTTCTTATCTGCGTATCTGCATTTCCATTTTGCTTTATCCAGAAGTGGATCATAGAATATAGCCAGTATGAAATATTTTCCATTTTAATTACAATAAAATACGGTAATGCACAAATACAGTATTTCAGAAGTTGTTCTTTAGCTAGCTCAGAAAATCTAGTTAAATTAGTAGTAAAATACAGATTCTAAAAACTTATTTTAATAAATATCTTAATTAGTATATGACAGAGCAATTGTAAAAAACTAAAATAAATAAATAAAAGGAGTTGTGTATGGTTATGGCCATATACCACTCAGCAGGTTAACTGATGCATGTAAGTTTCGTTTAACTTGGTCAAGAACCGGCTCAGCCTGTCAAGTGTGATGTTCCTGATGGTGCGGTGGTTGGTCTTGTTTCTGCTCAAAAAAGCATCCAAGCCCTTGTCACTTTCTTTCTTCTCTGTGGAGCAGCTCATGGAAGCTGCAAGCTGTTGGATTCCGCTTTTGACGTAGAATATATCCGCCTTAATTTGGCTGTCGGGTAGGTGCTCTAAAATTTTCTGGAAAATGCTGAGCTTCTCTTCTACAGACTTTAATCCCTTCACTGGCTGGTCTGGATCTGGAATGAAGTTCTGGTCTTCGAAAGTAATGTTAGTTGACACCTGGGAGGGTAAAGAAAAACACAAAGAGATGTTAATACAGTACTGAGTCCCTGCATTTAATTGTTTTGCACAATTAAATGTCACATTTATTTTCCATAATGCAACATGTTCATAAAGTGACTTTTCTGTCATTTACTTTTTGTGACGATGGAGAAACAGATTCTTTGACACGATTGCATACTGTACCTGTACATCAAGGTGCTTTATTCTGTATATGGTGATTTGCATTTGCGTTTTTAAAGTAGATGTAATGTTCTCAGCTGACAGAGATCTGCTCAAACCACTGCCCAGCAGCATGAGGAAATGGGAAATGAGAACAACAATGGAGAGATTCATGCTTATGTCTGTCCTGGAGTAAAACGAAAAAGCAGTTATTTACAATAGATGAAAAACAATTACACACGACTAGTGTCAGTTGTGGTGTCCCAGATGAATGATCCAGATCAAATGAAATTAAGGAATGCTGTTTTTAAAATATGCTTTTCTGCTTTCCTTAAAAGCTTGTTTACTCATGATATACAGACAGACAGCATGTCGGGTAATCGCATATCATTCCAGACAGGCTAAGAATGTAGGTGATGTTCAGGGTGATGATAATGATGGATGTGTTAAATGATGGATGCGTTCATTTAAGGAAATGGCAGAAATGTGCAGTAGAGTGTGAACCTTACCTCTTCAGACCTGAGGTCTGTGTCCACATGGGGCTTCATCATTGTATCACTGCTTATATATTGTGCTGTGTTAACATTTCCTGACTCATCAACTCAGTGAATCATCTGGGAATCCTTGAGAAATAGGGGGGTTATGGGGGTTATGGGGCATTATGGAGTGAGGAAGACCGCTGAGCATCTTGCCCTTCCGTCATGCTAATTACTTACGTGTGCTCTGTAAGCATCACTCTACTGCACTATTGTGTTTGGACCATTTTACCTTGGCTATTTTTTAAAAAGTATTTTCGTCTGGCATAAATCGGGTGCCTACGGCTATTTTAAGGTACAACAGAAGACAATTTGTCTTCTATGGTAAACCAAATTGTCTTTTAGTATAAGGCTTACTCATCGTAATTTAAATACCATTCATTTTAGTAAAAATGATCATTTTTCATATTTTTTACTAGTAAAAATGTTCTAGATCGCTATATTCAGTTTTTTAAATGTAATTGTATAGCGCTCTAATGACAGTTTTGCTATTAAAAACTCAGTTATGGATATGTGGACCTGAAATTCAAAATATATTTGCAGATATCTACAATAGGAATATAACCACTTATGTTATTGGTGCCATATAGCTTTACTTTACTGTGCAATATACTCCTATATACTTTTACTTTACTGTGCAATATACTCCTATACACTTTTACTTTACTGTGCAATATACTCCTATACACTTTTACTTTTCCTGTAACTTTTGGACTAAGCTACTTTAGACTCTTGTACAGAGATTTTCTATTTTGTTTTATTTTTATTTTATTAGAAGGCTCCAATTTGTTTTACACTTCATTCCAATTTTTATACTTATACTGAATTGTTTTTGTCTTCGTGTCTAAGTGTGATTGTGCAGGCAGAATGTGAGCGATTTCCTCTGGGATTTATAAAGTCTTCTGATTCTGATCACTAGTAAAAATTGAATTATTGATCTCTACAATATGACTTTTTACTAGTGAAATTTGAATTTAGGATATAACAATACAATGGATGTCAATGGGGGAATATGACTAGTGTAGATTAAATTATAGAGCTCTATAATATGAATTCTTACTAGTAAAAATTGTGGATATCTTGATTTCAAAATTGCATGTTTACTAGTAAGAATGTTATTTTTACTAGTAAGAATTAAGTTATGATGAGTAAGCCTTATACTAATAAAAGACAATTTGGCTTAACGTATGTCTTCTGTTTTTCTTCAACAAATGGCTCATTTAGCGCATGAGTTAACAAAAAACTCAGGGTTCCCATGTCCCTGCAGAAATGCTGGCTCCTGTTTCTTATCTCATTCAGTCATTCAGTTTTGCAACTTTGTGCAATTTGCCCAGTGCAGATTCACACTGGATTTTGCATTAGATAATTAAAGCATTAAATGAGAATAATTCCAAGTAATGTTTTTGTCTTTACTGTAACCAGTGCATACAGGAAGTTACTTTGGAGCCTTTGTTTATATGTTGTGTGCATTTGTATGAATTGTACATTTATTTGGCATATACTTTTATCAAAAGTGATAAACAGTAAGGCAACTAAAATGTCACAAGCATACAGCTCTTATGGAGTCGACTTAGGTATGCATAGGTCTCTACTACTGTACTGTCACTTATGGGTGTCCTAGGCTGCATGGAAAATGTCAACTTTTCACAATGATACATGCCCACAAATAACTATATTTTTATTATGTATTTTTAAATAAAATTGCTGTTTTAGGGCAGTAAAATATGATAATTCCAGACGAAATTAAGGAAGACCATTTCGGCTTCAAAATATACTGCCTAAGGGCCTTTGGAGCAAGATCTATACATCAGACAGCAATCTGATTAGCTGACTATTAAACTATTAAAAGCAAACACCAGGATAACTACTGGACAAGTGCAAAATACACGATCATCTAATGTCACCAGAAACCATAACCTTGTCTATGACAGAGAAAGTCATTGGTCAGCTGAATTAGTTGAAGTATTCTTAGGAAAGATAGGCCTTTTGTGCAGGTTCAGAGGGATTCTGCTGACTGCATGTGGATGGGCAGTTTTGTTCCACCATTGATGAATCGCGGATGATGTCGAGAGTGGGACTTCTCACATGGTGGAGGGATCCCCATGTGGCACTGGCCTGCTGACGGAAAAGGGTGAGCCAAGATGTAGGTCTTGACGAGTAACTCACAGGAAGTAGGTTCCGTCTGTCGGATGTGTTAGGTTTTGCATGATCTTCAGCAGTTCAACAGCAGAAGCTCAGAAGATAAAACCTGGACTTTCTGATGTGGGACAGTGAATCCGCATGGCTGGAAGATCGGTAAAGAACAGCAACACGACCTGTTGGTTCCTGCCATCAACAATATAGATGTTCCAAGCTGGATAGTGACATTGTGAGGAATGGTAGGTTGAACAGGAAGAGGAGAACCTTGGTCTTTGAAAGGTTCAGGTGGTGGAGTCAGCCCCTCATTCATGCTATAATGTCAATGAGGCATGCAAGAGCCAGATGTGGCCTGAGGGAAGGTCAAGTAGAGTTGGAGGTCATCTGTATGGTAATAGTAGGAGAAACCATGCAACTGGATTATCAGTCCAAGAGAGAGATCCGGAGGTGCATCGATTATGAGCCAACTTGGACACCTTTGCACCCCAGGACACCTGGATGTTCACCTGATCCAAAAGAATGAAACTGACCCTGAGCCGTGGTCACGGTGAGAAGGGTTAGGTGGTTCTCCGCAGTAATGAGGACCGGTGATTGAGATGCAGCTCAGCGGAGTTCCCAACTCTGGAGTTGGATATGATGTGTCCTAAGTGATGTGTTATGTACCACGGTTTGCTATTTTAGCTGCCTTGCAAGCTTTGCAGTCACTCGCTGGTCTGATGGCCATCCTTTTCCAGTTTTGATTTTTCAGATGAAATTTATAAACTCGCATTAGCTGCACTCATGCAATTTTTCTTACTGTAAAAAATGTGTGATGCTGCATTCCATTTGGGCAGCGGCCTTCTGTGTTTGCACTTCCATGTTATATCATCGTCGCATGGACTTGCATTGCTGTAGGCTACCATTGTGTTCTCTGGCACCGAGCATTGAGGCAATTCTCCGTATGACGTCTGGGCATTAACTCATCATAGGATAAATGTGTGACACAACCGCAGGAAGGATTTGCATACAGGTTACGTTATATTCCAGCCCTCGCCTTTGCAAGACAAATTACCAGATATTGTGACTGCAAGTTCCGGTGCCCTCGCCAGCTGCTGACTGGAATGTACACGGGAGAATGGATGATGTAATGCTTAATCTGCCAATAGGAGTGGCCTTTCAGCTCTGTCGCTACCCCACCTAACTTTAGATGCTGTCTTCTGTCTTGTAGCACCTTCATACTAGCCAGATTTATTTGATCCACCCCCCTGGCCCCAGTACGTCAAACCTGAATCACCTAGTCTATGGAGGTTTTCCAGTAAACAGGAAACATCCTCAGTGCTCTCATTTTTAACATCAGTACTCATCCATCCATCCATCCATCCATCCATCATTATGTATTATAAATTTAACCTTGTAATTTCATTGCTTTGAAAGTTAAGTTTGAAAAATGTTTTGCAGCAAATTGGGACTGTAATGGGCCTAAGCTCATGTCTACTGCTGATATGTATGCTCCGTTTTAGTGTTTTAATTAAATGTTTTATTGTTTTCCTTACACAAGTTATTTTTAAACCGCCAAAATTTATTTCAAGAGAAAGAGCAAAGCGCAACGCAGCCACCTAAACGAGGGAGAACAAAGCAGCAGGAACCTACAGATTTGGGGATTTAAGACCGTTAATTATGCAGCTGGCATCGTATAACAACTGTAGTACATTATATTTTAAAATGTACTTTTGGCACAAACTACAATTTAAAGATGACATTTCAGTTTCATATTAACAGTCTGTATTTGGTAACGCGAATCATATCATGTTTGGTGTAATTTCCATGTATTGTGAAAAATAATTTATGCACATAAAACTGTTTAGAGTTTAAAAGCTCAATGTAAGTTAAATCGTGTACAATTAAGGTATAGGCAATGTTATTTTTCCACATTCACAAATGCTCACCAAGCCTTGGAACACGTGCTTAATTCAGTAAAAATGTTGCACATTAACTGGTTTTATCACAAAGTCATAATGCTATTTATTATTTAAAGTAGTAATAAATTGAAACCGAAATTATAATCCTAAAATAGCTGTTATCAGTTAAAGTTCATTGACAAGCAGTCTGGTTGTGTGCTTTTTAATTAGTAACCCCTTTGCAATATTGAACGCCATATATACAATATTTCATATAAAATCGCTGCTCTCAAAGCTTTACGATCGCGGTTCTGATCCAGATTCTGATTCTCATTACTGCCACCTACAGGACTCTGTACCATCACCTGCTGTAACCCGCTGTAAACCAAGTGACATTTCACGTTCTGTGGCGCTGATTTGACTGTCAAAGCTCCTTTTTTATTTATGCGATGTCGGTTCACTTCTTAAAACAGCGAAGAATGATCCCAGTCGCTTTTTAAATTTAGTCACAGCAGTAGCTTACCGAGTCGGTGATCGCTCCAGCTGGGGTGGGGGGTTGTAATATTTCGACAAGGGGCACTTATGTCTCAAGGGAAGCGATAATTAGTCACAGACATCACCGAGTACTTTTCACAGGAATTTCACTTGGGGCATTAGTTTCCTGGAAGGCAGGAAAGGACAGCCTCTCACCGACTATTCTAAAAAGATAGACCTACCAGAAACTTAGAAGCTCGTGACCCGCGAAAATCATAATCATCAGGGAGCGGATCAGTCTGAGACCATCTCTAGGTCCTAAACAGATCGCCTGCATTTTACACTGCTAACATAAGACTATAACTATAGTAAAACATGCAAAATTATATTTTGCAAACGTTTGAATGTACTACCATGCTAATAATTAATAGTCATTTAGTTTTGATGGTGCGATATCCATGGGCGTCGTTAGGTCGCACTCGGGATTATATCCCTGAATATTTTAACCCCGATGCCAATTATCCTCCTTCAAAAAAAAATAAAGTCAAGCCCCGGGGGGATCGAACTCCATCCCTGTGGCTGTGGAGTTTGTACGCATTCATTTCTCCTGATGGGCCCCAGGCACTCTGACCCGGTGCTGGATAGAACAACTGTTGTAGTTTGTAAGTCTTTGTAACATTTTACGTAGCTAATCGATATAAGCCTGGGGTAGCCATATCTTATCCGCAAAGGGCCGGTGTGTATGTGGGTTTTCGCTGCAACTCCCTAATTAGATTACTAATTAGAGGACTGATTGGCTGAAGAGTCCTCACACTTGTATTTGAACAACTGACCTACAGGTTATTCCAAAAACCTGCATACACACCGGCACTTTGCGGATAAGATTGGCTACCCCTGATACAATATAAGCTATCAAGTCTGAAAACGTTATACAGCCTCCTAGCGTATTTCTTTAGATCACTGTTCTATATCGGTCTGTATTAATCAGTGTTATCAGTAACATCGGGGAAGTAAAACATTCAGATAACTACATATATATTATTGATGTCGTTATCTTTCTCAGGCCTTCGCTGCAAAATCAGCTCATTTTTTCTGATTGTACCTTTTCCCTTTAAGGGAGCCTGGATGACAGCGTGTCAAGCTGTTTTTGCCGTTCGGTTGAATAGTTCCAGTGATTAGTGATGGATCCCGGCATGGCCAAGACTGGCAGCACAAGGCGGCATCTTTTGACTGGGATCAGACATAGCGAAACATTATATCCCCCCCCTTTCAAAAACTTTTACCGTCGCGAAATCCGATCATTTTTATCGTCATCTCCGCAAAGGTCAACAACCATTAACAAAAGGAGGACGTGGAGTCAGATTTCAACCAGGGTGCCAGAACCGTCATTGCCAGAAATCTTTATTTCGCAAAATAACCTCGATTTTCGAAACAGATTGAGAATGGGCTCGAGTCACTAATTATTTCCACGTAAACTTGGACTGATCCCTGATTCTTCTTAGATTAGGCATGTTCTTAAATTAGGCATGTTATATCGATTTACGTTTTCAGTGCAATGTTAAGGGTTTCAGTTCCCATAAAATGAGGATTAATTATTTAATTACTCGCATGCAGGATTTTTAAATGATGTTTATATGGAATATGGGGAAACAGCTGCTGTGTCTTGCAGTTCACTTATGCCTCGCTTAATCCACACAACGCTATAATGCTTGTATATCTGAGGATCTTACGATTTATAGGCCTATATGATTTTGGTGCATACAGCAATAACCACACAGTGTGTAACAATTTAAGTTTTTAAAAAGTACAGTTCACTCCGCACTGCTGTGAACGGTCACATCTGATAATGTTATCAAATAGTCACCTTCGGTAGGTTTTCAGAAAGAAGAATATGCGACTGAACTTCTGTCCTTAAAATTAGTACCTGTAAACATTGCGGCTGGCTTTGACCGTGGAAAAAAAGCTTGCGAGAAGAGAAAAATCCTGATTGGTTTGAGGCTCCAACCCCCGCCTCCCTCCATCAAGTATCTTCTCACAACACAACTATGTGAGGCTGGAGTTCCCCAAACTTTCCTCACTCTGACGACAGAAGCAGCACCATGATTCACTCCCCAAAGATTAGGACAGAAAGCAGGTAGAATGGAACTTGAATAATAGGAATATGACATTAAATAATTCAGGGTTGCCAGCTCTCACTCATTTGGCGTGACAGTCACACTTTAAAACTCTCACGCAATAAATGGCAAATCTATATTATTCCATTATAAACCTAAAATTAGCCATATCAAATATAGCATATAGCATTGGGGCAGTTTGCAAACCCTGCAGACTATTTACAAGGTAATAAAACTGTTGCATGTAAATGCGCGTGCATTAGGGGTGCACAAAAAATCGAATCGAATCGTGATTCTTTCTCTGTAGATTCAAAATCGATTCATATTTTTCAGCTAACGGTGTGGCACTAGTTTTCTTTTTCCCCGACACAAATTCACCTCGCCGATCCTATCTAGATACCGCAAAGGTCTGCCCAGACACACCTTCACGTGAGCATGAAGGAAATGTAGTCAGTATGCGTGATGTAGGGACTGTGTGCAAGCGATGGATAGCGTATGGAAAAGGCGATTCAGCCTGCCCCATTTTCATTGAAGGCAAGTGTTTGGGCACATTTCGGCTTTTACAATTTAGATGGGAAAAAGGAGCTCGTTAAGACGCGTGTGATATGCAGGCACTGCAAACCGAAGGTGAAGTATTTTGGAAACACTACAAACATGCGGACTCACATGACACGCCATCATCCAGAGATTAAAGGTGCGGACGAACATCCACGTAAAGTAAAACTAAACATTCCAGCCAACCAACGCACTCTACATCAATGTTTTAACCTCCCAGATAACTCTGAACGGGCGAATAAAATAACTCAGTCTATAGCCTATTTTATTTCCAAAGATCCCTTACAGTATCGTTGATAACGATGGCTTCCGATTCAGGATGAGCATTTGAGCCTAGGTGTAATATACTGTCCCGCCGCTTTTTTGCCGAGATAGCGGTACCTCAGCTATATGATGAAGGTTAAAGTCACAGATAAATGTAGCAGCATTTTTTGTTTATTTAAAATTTAAGCACTTTAAATCTGGCAGCTTGTTTAATTTTACTCATTGAATTAATGTTTGTTGTAATGCATTAAGTCCAGAGTTTTGGATTTTGCAGTTTAAGTTTGTAAAAGTTTTATTTTTCGATTAAGAATTATGATTTTACCATGAATAAATCTTACTCAAAGTTTAGATTGAGTAGCAGTAAACTGCATTTCATTCAGTGTGATTTTTTTTGTTGATATGCCACAGTCAAATGGAAAAGTAACTCAAAACAGCATTCTGGAAAGAAATTCATCTATTTATTGAATCGTGAATCATTTATGAATCTTGAATCCATTTTGAATCAAATCGAATCGTGAGATTTTCTGAATCGTGCACCCCTAGTGTGCATGTGTGTGCAGGACTGTCTCGAATCGAAAATCTCACTCCAGCCAACTGAGCAAAGTTGGCAGCCCTGTAAACAGCAGAAATGTTCAAAATCTGTTGTGCCTGAATTTTAGGTAACCATCCTGAAGTGTGTGTATGACATGCTGGTAAGGGGCTGAAATTGCCATGAGGCAGGTCAGTTGTTAATAAAGTAGGAAGACGTTTGAGTGGAAAAAGCAGAAAAGTATAATGAAATTAGATTATATTACTAAAACACAATATTATCCTACTACATTATATGTCAGCATATGCCTTAGCATGCATGTGTTAAGGAGAAACAAGTAATACAGTGTACTGAGACCTTTTCATTGTTCTCATTCTTAGTGTTGGACACCAAATTTTTCTGCAGCAGAGGAAAAGGTAGCAGACGTGTCATATGACGCAGTATGTCAATATATACTGATCTGTATACCTAGCTATTGTAGCTGATGGGACATTTACTGGCCAAAAACATGTTGATTGAGTGTTTAAAAAAAGCGATAAACTGTTTTAAGGTTCTAAAGAGAGATTAAAATGATTGTTTCGGGAGAAATGTCCAGAAACACAGCAATTTGTGAATAGCACCCTTTTACCATAAACTGACATCTCAACTGTGGTTAAGTTATGGAAAAACTGTTAGACATTGTTATTTGACGCTCTAGTGCTGTTCCAAAGAGAACCAGTCACAGCGTTTTGAAAGCTACTGAAAGTGATGCCTTTCAGAGACTCACACAGAGGTGAAATACATCAACATTCGTTTAAGTGTTCAAAAGTTAGACTTACATTTTAATAAACTTATATTTGCAATTCAATGCTGGTGCATCATGTGTTTTTTAAACATTCATGAAATATAGGAAATTTTCACTCACGTGTTTAAACCTAACACGCAAACACGTGCTCACGTGACGACATGGACATACATGCTCAGGCACCTTGGCTTCACACCCCCAGGGTTGTGGGTACGAATCCCAGCCATACAGGCTTCCTCTAGGTACAGTGGGTTTTCCTCCAATCGAAAGATTCACGTCTCTAAATTTCCCATATTATAAGAATGTGTGTTGTGTTGAGATGGACTGGCCCTGCTGTACAGAGGGTTTCTCAGCTGTGTGCCCCGTGATAACTGGGCAGACAGCCATCACCCTGCACTGCATAAGTGCTGTGCAGAGGGGTCAGTAATAATATGGAGGATTTGTTTGATTTGTGCTTTCAAAGACATGACATTATCAGCACTTGACTAACGGAAGCAAAACGCTTATTCTAACACTGTAGTGTTAACACTGTAATGTTGATTTTTGGGAAAACTGGTGTGCCTTAAAGAAGACATTGAACAAATTTAGGGATTATTCACACTTCTTACACATCAATTTAATCAAAGCATCATTCTAATAAATACGTAGTATAAAAAGAAGAAAATGACTAGTTACTTTAGCCTTGATATACTGTGTAAATTGTGTAGCTTAACAGTACACAAATAGTTAAATTCTAACAGAAGGGAAAAATTGAATAAATAGAGTTATTTTTGTAGTGTTCTTGTCATTGTTGGGTGAGCATTAACGCTAGCCACAATACAACAAAACTATGAGGCAGGGGCTGCACTAGGGCTGTCTTAGGGGGGCTATAGCCATGATACTACAGTACTCTGAGGCAGGGGTGTCGCTAGGGTTGTCTTAGGGGGGCTTTAGCCATGATACTACAGTACTCTGAGGCAGGGGTGTCGCTAGGGCTGTCTTAGGGGGGCTATAGCCATGATACTACAGTACTCTGAGGCAGGGGTGTCGCTAGGGCTGTCTTAGGGGGGCTTTAGCCATGATACTACA
>JAODLC010000001.1:5393367-5404793 GCA_026781145.1 Hippopotamyrus pictus
CCATGATACTACAGTATTCTGAGGCAGGGGTGTCGCTAGGGCTGTCTTAGGGGGGCTTTAGCCATGATACTACAGTATTCTGAGGCAGGGGTGTCGCTAGGGCTGTCTTAGGGGGGCTTTAGCCATGATACTACAGTACTCTGAGGCAGGGGCTGCACTAGGGCTGTTTTGGGGGGGGTTAGCCATGATACTACAGTACTCTGAGGCAAGGGTGTCACTAGGGCTGTTTTAGGGGGGCTTTAGCTCTGCCCCCCCCAAATTAATGTGTGTTAATTAGTTTAAATAATGTGGGCCATTTACAGCCTAGCATAGGTTTAGACCTCCTGGTCATACATCTCTAGTGACGCCCCTGCTTTGAGCATGCTCTTTGTGAATACCACTCGTGCTGTTATGCTGTTTGGAGAAACATCTCACATCAACCTTCTCAAAGTTGGATCACAAACATACAGAGAACAACCTACTACAGGCTTTGTTGTTCTCCCATGTGCTTCCAGATTTTTGTGTTTCTACAAACTCAAGGACTGTAACTGGACAGAAATTGAAGAATTAAAAGAAATTATCTTAATATTTGAGTCATGGGAATTTTTATTGCCGAAATGATAGCCATGTTAATATGAAATGATTGAATAGTTTGCCTATAATCACAGAGTAAGTCTCACTCACTGTCTGTGGGTGAGCACAGGATCGGAGGAGACACTGTCATTTACTCTGGGTTCGGCAGTGATGGAGGTCTCTGGAGAAGTGGTCCTTCGCAGATACTTTTTGGGGTAAGGGCTTCCTGGCTACAGGTTCGAGGAACAGCAAGCCCAGACCGCAAAAAGACCCGAGAAGGACAAAACACGCGTCTTGGGTCCTCTGCGTTCACCAGCACATCTAAAACACCCAAAGTAAAAGCGTGATGAAATGAGAACTTTTAACGTCAGGAAGTGGAGTCCCTCCTGGCAGACAAGCTTACAGTCACACTGAGACCCGTGCTGGAGAGACGTGAACATCATACCGCCCCTTTCATTAGTGTCCGAAAGATCGTGACTGTGATCAGCCATGCATACGAAAACGCCAGCGTTCAACACGGATAGTGTTCGTTTTAGTCCAATGGCCTCTGTGTGAAATGACTAGTCAGTTCATTCAATTTTCACTGACAGGAAGAGAGTACACGTGATTGCAGTATACAATAAATGGCATCAATAAATATAGTTTCCGTGATAAATACATAGTGTTTTCATAAATATTTATCACCCGTAACAAATATTGCCAAATGGACCTAATGGTGACAAGTAAAGGAATTAAGACATGCCAAGTTAGATGAATATTACGTCAAGTTCATTAAATTGTGCGTTTCTGCCGGAAATGCTGACCAAGTGTTGAAACATACCAGATCAAATGGGGAATTATGCTGCTTTCATGGCGTTTTTGTGGAGGTGCAGACCTGGGGGGAAATAAATGAACGAAGAGGGTGTATGGAGAGAAGAGGGTGTATGGAGAGAAGAGGGTGTATGGAGAGATGGAAGGAAGCAAAGAGGGTGTATGGAGAGAAGGAAAGAAGCAAAGAGGGTGTATGGAGAGAAGGAAAGAAGCGAAGAGGGTGTATGGAGAGAAGGAAAGAAGTGAAGAGGGTGTATGGAGAGAAGAGGGTGTATGGAGAGAAGGAAAGAAGTGAAGAGGGTGTATGGAGAGAAGGAAGGAAGTGAAGAGAGTGTGTGGAGAGATGGAAGGAAGCGAAGAGGGTATATGGAGAGAAGGAAGGAAGTGAAGAGGGTGTATGGAGAGATGGAAGGAAGCGAAGAGGGTGTATGGAGAGAAGGAAAGAAGCAAAAAGGGTGTATGGAGAGAAGGAAAGAAGTGAAGAGGGTGTATGGAGAGAAGGAAGGAAGTGAAGAGAGTGTATGGAGAGATGGAAGGAAGCGAAGAGGGTATATGGAGAGAAGGAAGGAAGTGAAGAGGGTGTATGGAGAGAAGGAAGGAAATGAAGAGGGTGTATGGAGAGAAGGAAGGAAGTGAAGAGGGTGTATGGAGAGATGGAAGGAAGCGAAGAGGGTGTATGGAGAGAAGAGGGTGTATGGAGAGAAGGAAGGAAGTGAAGAGGGTGTATGGAGAGAAGGAAGGAAGTGAAGAGGGTGTATGGAGAGAAGGAAGGAAGTGAAGAGGATGTATGGAGAGACGAGGGCATATGGAGAGAAGCTCCTTCACAGGTAGGCTGCTTCGGTTTAGGATTTCCTCTGTTTCTTTGAATGTTAAAGGTTTGAGTTCTTTTCCTTAAAAGGGCCTTTACAATCAGTGAAGTAATTGCTAAATAAACTCCTGCTGGGGGGGGGGGGCATATTCACAGACTTTGTCTATTCACATAGACAAAACAGACTTTGTTGAAGTACGAATGATCCAGGCTTTTATTAATGCAGGTTTGCCAGTTTGTCTATTTGTCTGTAATATTTTCATGATTGTTCATCACTGCATTCTTAACAGTGTTCAAAAAAATACGCAGGCAGACGTAACTTTTGGAGGTACCCCTTCATTCATGCTATTATTGAGCACCCCCACCCCATGCTCGTAGCAGACCTCCAGGTCACTCCCGCACACTCTCAGAAAAAAGGACCAGTTTGTACCTTTGCTTGCCACTGGGGCTGTACCCTCAACGGTCTGCCAATTGTACCCTTAGCTGTACGCAAATGTACCTTTCAGTCTAAGTTAAGGTACAGAACTGGACTCTGAGGAACATCCCCAAGGTACAAACAACATTAATATACCCCCAATGGTACAAAATGTTCCTCAGAGTCCATTTCTGTATCATAAAAGGTACAATTACCCTTGAGGGTACAACCTCAGTGACAAGCAAAGGTACAAATTGGTTCTCTTTTTTTGACAGTGCGTATCGCCTATCCTGGGAAGCCCCTTTCATCTGAGAAACTCCAGGCTGGCTGCAGCCTCTTAAATGGGGTCTCACCACGAGCGATTGACTCACGTCTCAAACCACCTTCCTATAGCGTAACATGCAGGTTGATGATGATCTACTCACTAATGTATAAACATATTAAACGATTTGTTTCCTGTCATATATGATAATGATCAAATTGATCTACATATACATTGTTACATATACCTGCTTTGGTGCAAAATAGTAACAGTTAAAGGAAGGAAATGAGAGAAATAGCGGCTGTTTTACCTTTGAGAGTTCCCGTCTTCTCCATGCTTGTCTGGACTACAGACTATACTAACATGCTGTATTCCGTCTCCTCTGGGGGGAAAAAACAGCTTTAATTCCTCTCAATGTAGAATTAACATGACGATCACCTACAAGTGTATCAGACTGATAACTCAAGTGGATTATTAAATATCTTTTTGCCTAAAATTACCAAAGCGAGCGACAGTCAAAACATCACACTTTTCAATTATGATTAACACATGTAAATTATGATTCTGTTATTAGTATATTGATGTGTAAATGACATTTTTAAAATGCATTTTATTTTTAAATTTGGGCTATTTAATTATGTTGTACACTCTTTAGCCGACAATGCTGTGCATGCAAATTTATGTATGTATATATTATATATGTATATATGATATTGTGTATATATATATATATATATATATATATAAGTGTAGGGGTGTTACACATATCTGCACAAGTGGAAATAAACATCAGTAACTTTGTCGCGGGTTATCTAGTGCGTTATCTAGTGCGTTAAATAGTGCGTTATCTAGTGCGTTATGCGTATAATGAAAGCAGCATGGCTGCAGTGACGGAGAAACACATGAGAAGTAAGAGGTGATGTGTTTGTGGCCCCAGGAGGAGCGGTCTGCCCCCATAGATCAGGCAGAGGAGCGGTCTGCCCCCATATCTCAGGCAGAGGAGCGGTCTGCCCCCATATCTCAGGCAGAGGAGCGGTCTGCCCCCATATCTCAGGCAGAGGAGCGGTCTGCCCCCATATCTCAGGCATTTGCCTGTTTATTAGTTTTATTTCTTGGGGGCCTAACAGAGCCATCCTCCAGCCCAGAGGCAGGTCTGACAAAGGCCAGAACAAACGCTGGAATATGCGGCCCCAAGCGGGGTGAGGGGGAGGAAGGGGGGATTTAGTCGGCCACATCGCTGACCAGCAGACTAGCAACTGTGATCTGCATCAGTCAGAATGAGATAATTGTCCATATTCAACCTCAGTTTGACACATTGGATTCTTCCACCAGGTTCCGGAACAGGCTACCTCATAAAGAGCCAAATGAAAATGCTACTATACTGGCATAAAATGCTACTATACTAACATAAAAAATAATTTGTACATATTTTTGTGTATAACATTACCCTTAAGGATATAACTAAAGCCTCTTTTGTTCAAACAAATTGTTAAGTTTACACACTTCAGTTAAGGCCTTGTAATTAATAAAAAAAACTGTAAAGAAAACTTTTAATCCAATAACCTTAAACCTGAATTTATACAGCATGTGTCCCCAGCCAAATAACAGCCAGAGACAAGCAGACTAGGTCATTCTAAGATGTGTGCTCCCAACAGAGTCACCTCAGCAAATGCGTCATACGTTAAGTTATGACACAATCCGTCCCCCTTTTTTGTTTGCACCAGAAAGCCATGCCCTATTTTACTAGATCGTACAAATTATGAAAAAACAATATGAATGATTTCATTTTCAGCAGTAAAATAATACAGGTAAGTTTAATAAAAAAAAAAATAAGACCCTAGTTTGTGGTTCCTTATACCGTCACTTCGTCAGTCTACGTCTCAGATGTTCTGCTCTGGTTATGTGACAAAAAGCAATTTATTCGCAAACAATTAATTGTAGCAGACATTAAGATTTTTCATCTTTGTGTTCTCCACAAATTATTTGAAATGCAACTTTCTAAACTGGGGAGGCAAATTGATGGGAGCTGTTCTTGGTCCTGAAACCAAACTCAAACGCGGTGGTAAACGCCCTAGACGGCAAATTAAAGCTGTGAGAATTAAAACGGTTCATTTACGTTCATTAATGTTGATTTTTCGCTTCATCTTTCGTGTATCTAGTTACATGTGTTCATCCTTTGCGTTTAATAGCTTGGCAGCATTTACACACAAATGCTCGTGTGTGTATGAATGTGTGTAGGTGGACGGTGCGTGTCTTTTACTTACGTATATGCATCTGTTTATTAATAGGATTCTGCGTGGTGATGAGGTGTACGCAATTTTGACTACTGGAGGCGTCAATCAAAACCTAGTGTATTCACAACGATATTGGAGCTTTTTATAAATATGTTTATATATTTATATAATTATTTTACTCTTTTCCTGACCGCTCGCAATTCCCGACCATATATTTTCGTTTCCTCCCCAAAAAATTAACAAAAAATAAAGAAATGTGTAATTTTTACAGATAATGGATAAAAATGTCTGCATATTCAGTAATCTTAATAAATAATCAACGGCGCTCGCAGTATTATAATACTTTTAGTTGCAGATAACTGTTGCATAAATTGTTTTTGCCACAAAAGCCAGATCAGGCGACTAAATGCCATTATTTGGTCAATTCAAGAACTGACCCGCGCTTGTACCCAAGGCGTTAAACCGCTGTAGTGTACGGTTATTACATTCGATACATAATTAAATACATTTTTTTTTCCCAATAAAAAACTAAATATTAAACGAAGACACGTGCACGTACATATTACGTCCCGCGCGAACACGACCTTACAATAAAATATTTTAAGTTACCTTTTTTCAATGTTTGTGCAAATGTTGCAGGGAAGCCCACTGTTTATAAAGCTGTCCATGCGTGGAAACAATCTCCAACACCCACAAACGCTATACTGTTTAATATGAGAAATTCTCAATAGCCATGCCACACCGCCAGCACCTCGGAAAAAAAGCAGTATGAAGGAGCTGCTCGGGGCAGACTGCTTTCTCCCTCCATCTAGAGCAAGTTAATGAAAGAAAATAAGAAATATCTCACCCTGAAACCAATGATCCGGGATACAGAGGTATTTACAATATCCATGGGAAAATGAGCAACGCATCCTTTTGGACATATTGTTTGCTGTTGTTTTGCGTAAACAACTGAACGCGGATGGTGACTTTTTTGTTATGCTTTCATTTCCCCCCGCATTTTAAACACATCCATTTTATCCTTTCCTCGATACTGAAAATACTGCAAAATCTAATGGAAGCACTCAATTCCTCCAGTCTGCTATTGACCTGCATTGACGTCATTGCGTCATTAGGTTTCCCCTGGAAACACTGGCCATCCCAAAATAGTAACACATTAATTCAGCCCGAGCGGGGCTGGTGCGAGTGACTATTTGAATCAATCTATAATCCCTCATCCTTATTTCTGCAATATACTGCTATCAAGGACGAGCTGATCACGACTCGCTCGGCTATTTTAAGAAGCGCGATGGTTTAGAAAAAAAAGGGAGAGAGAGAGAGGGGGGGAGAGAGATGGCCCCTTGGTTTGTTTTATTCCTGCCTGCAATCAAAAATGGTGGTAAAATGAGAAACAGCGCCACTGAGATAAAAATAGAAAGCGCCTAACAGTCAGCTGTCAGAAGGGGATCCTGTAAATGGCTAACAGAAAAGCACAGTGCGCGGAATCCCTACCATGTAATGGAAACCGCAAACAGGGCCATCCACCTTTTCGTCTTTATAACATTTTCACAAGATTTCTAGTCTAAATACTTCCTGAGATCCATTTAATTGCAAGTTTTCTGAAAACGTATCACATGCGTAATGAATAATTAACTAGCAAATCGACGTGTCGATAATCGGCGGTGCGCTGCGATGTATTTTTGCAGTGGCCGCGGTGAGCAGCGCGTTCATTCATTCGCTCGTTCACTGGGTCATCGCCGCATGGGCTGCGCCTCTGATTAAATGTCGGGATTAAGAGCAAAAACACGGCTGCTTTTGAGGAACCTTAATCAGACTGATTAATCCTTAAAAAAAAACGGAATACGCAGACAGATTATTTAAAATAATCAAAATGACTCGTCTTCCGTAAGAGCAGTGTATAAACGCACACAGATCTAACCTGCCCTGCAGTGACACAGGAATTCAGCGTAGGATTAGGCACATTAAGGGAGTCTTACAGTGTCTTTTCGGTTTTGTTTAAGGTGCCTATAAAGTAACACCCTAGGTGATGAACTCCGCTTCACAGAATCCTGTTATCCCAAGCCCAAATATCTCTAAAGTTTGGCCGTCACTATTGTCTTTGCGGCGTTTGCCGCGTTTGTAAAGGGTGAACACCCTGACGGATAGAGGATACTCTCCAGGAAATGCTGTGAACTCTTATCTTTCCCTGTCGCTGCTGCCAGCAGTATCGTGAAAGGCATGATGGGGGCACGGTTGCTGATGGTGTTGCTAGGCGCAGTCTTGGTGCAAGGTTGCTGACGTTGCTAGGAGTGGCACAGATGGCGCGCGCAGCTGTCGGTGACGTTGCTAGGTGCAGCGTTGCTGCTGCCCCGGTCCTATGAGATCTTTTTTTTTTCCACCCCAGTTCCCATAACAGCCACTGGCTGCTGTGACTTCCATCCGCGATTATCATCTGTCCACAATCGGTGTGGCCCCAGAAGACAGAAAAATGGCCCCCAGCTGAAGAATTCTCCCTATTTTCCAAATGCAGCCCAGGCTCAGCTGAGACAGCCTACTTATTTATTAGACATATAAAATCTCCAATGGTATTGATCTTACTTTAAAGTATATAGGTTATTTTATTGGATGAAAGCGAAAAGGTAAAGTGTTGGGGTGATGTGCAGTTCAGCGGGTCTGGACGCTGTCCCCGTGCTTGGAAGGTTGTCAGTTCAAATCCCATTGCTCCTGAGATGGACGACCTTGCTTTCTCAAAACTGTATGCTGCTTTGTACGAAAGCTCCAGGTCATCTGGGCGTGTGCAGCTGGATGCTGAGGAGCTCATGTTAGCTCATCACATTTTTCCTTGTCTTCTATTTTTGGAGCAGGTCCCCAAGTCTTACTGTCGTGGCTCCTGCATCCGAAGAACGGGATCGTCGTCTAGAGCGAGCCGTGCTTCACTCCGGATGCTGCGGCACTTTTTGATCCAGGTGGTGGCTCGCCGACTCCTTGCTCTAGCAGGAGCACTTGTGCGTGGCCATTGTCTTCGGGATGCTTCTTCCTATGCAATGATTGGCTGACAGTAAGCGTCACTGACTCCAGCACGCTAAATGTTACTCGAACGTGACGCCAGGTGAATTAACAGTATTAGCCATGGTGCTGCAGTCTGCCAAGATGCGTGATGTAGGTTACTAGTCAACACACAAATATAACTAGCCTTTATTGGGTGATGCTTAATTCACCATTATTTATATGATGGAAAACAGGAATTCTTTACTTTTCACGTATTTCCTCCTGCTTTCCTACGAGAGACACACTCCCATATACATACACGAGACGGGATTTGAGTGCGGCGTCGACCATTTTTCCATCGCCCTTGAAGCAGTTTAGTTTCTGGGGTTAAGGGTTGAGCGATAATATATATACTTAACCAGCCATGACATTTGAACCAGTGACATTCCGGAAAACGGGAACAGACCCCTAACAGAAATGGCAGGGAAAAAAAAATCAACCAATATATTTTCTATTGGATAAAAGATAGCACACAGTCAACATTTTATTTGTATTTAATTTGCACTGGTTTAGGAATGCACAGTGGGCCTGTGGGTAACACGGAGGGCCAGTACAGGACGGCATAGCCCATCTGTACCACTGGAGACCTTCAGTTCTCCATCTCCGCGGCTGCGCTTCCTCTCACGCTCCAAAAACACAGATGTCAGTGGATTGGTGACTCTGTATAACCTCTCCACTGTCTCCTGTGATGAACTGGGATCCCACCCAAGGTGTTCCCTGACCTCTGTTTGCTGGGATAGGCTCCCTGTGACCCAGTACTGGATATGCAGCCTTGGGTAATGGCTGGATGCTTTAGTAAGCTGGTGTGTGGTTCCGTCATTGTCACACAGAACATTTAGACGACAAAAAAAAAATCTGGTAGAGGTTCAATGTTTCTGTAGTAACACTTATCCAGTAGCAATGCTGACGAGATCCTGCTAGCCTTCAGTACTGTGACCAGATAGTAACACGTATCAGAGTCCTGCTGTAATGGGCTTTTGCTGAAAGATGCATCTGAAGCTGTCGGATGTCAAAAATGGAGTGAAATGGTAACTGGCGGGAAGGATGGATGATGAGGCTCTCGGGAAACGGCCGCTTTCACAGCCTCAGCTGTCGTAGGAAAAATGACTCTGGAATCTCAGACACGCTGGAACTGCATGCACGTCTCTCTAAATATCCTTTAACTGGTGGTTCTGAACCTTGTTTGCACCGCGACCCAATTTTTACCATGCCAGCTCAGTCGCGACCTTATATCAAGTATAAATTTAAATGAACACTATGATCAATCACACGGTGCACTCTGCAATGCATCACCTTCAACATCAATGCCTCCAGATCTGATTGGATGTGCCAGTGAATTTTAAATTAAGTACCTGTAGTTTGGCTTCTTGGATTGGCTGAGTGTTCAGTAGTTTTGCGCTAAGCAGTCGCAGACCCAAGACTCATTTATATAGGTTAATTCTAGGACTGGGGCTGGGAAATCTGATAGTGGATCAGCATAGGAGCTTGCTGGTTTTAAAATGCTTACATTGCCAGCTCTGCCTCATGACCCTATCACAACTTTGGGTCGTGAATCATCGGTAGAATAGCTGCTTTAACAATCCTCCTGTTGTATCAGTGCATTACTTTTATCCTTGGCCATGCACATTGTATTTAAAGCTTTATCTATTGTTTACCTTGCCTGTGAAAACAGAAATAAAGTGATTAATGAAAAATTAGAAAATGCCCCCAGTTGGGGTGTTTGTGGTTCATGTTCACATTAAATCCATCCATTATCCATAGCTGAGGAACCTGGAGCTCATCCCAGAAGCGCACAAATGAAAACATATGATATGCATTTCAGTATTAAATAATTATAAATGTATATGATACATAAATGATGTGCTGCAGTGTTTGATTCTGTCTTTCGGTCAGCAAGCCAACGCTGCATCATTCCAGAAGGTTCTCACGTGCGGTTCCCTGATGGTGGAAAGAGCTGCGGAACCACGTCATCAGACACGCAACTCAAGACCCATCTGTTCCAGGAACACCTCTACTAACCTGATACCTCTTTACGTTCCCTGAATATTCTTATGTTGTACTTCTGGTTCTTGATTAGTTTAATTAGGTTCTTGCTTTGTTAGAAGTTGTTCCATTAGTGCTGACACTCAGACCTGGGCATCCACTGGAGACTCCACAAACATAATGTGTGTTTACAATGTGCTATTTGCCTAATTTTTATGTTGCATTGGACAAAGGTGTCTGTTCTATATGTAAAATAACATATTAGTGTAAAGAATAAAGAGTTCCTTGAGTAGCATTGTGCCTGGAGCACTTCCCAGGATGCACTGGGCAGGTGGTACCTTTGGACTGCAGGAGAAAAACCAGAGTAACTGGAGGAAACCCACAGAAACTCCACGTGACACCTGCACCCCCCGCAAGCCCGCAAGTGACCTGCATGCCCCTGCTGCACTGTACTGCATATTATTAGCATGCCACCTCTGCACTTTATCAGTTATTTACATACTGTCCTATTTGCACATCCTTGCACATCCTTATCCCCGCTGTATCTCATTCATTGTTCACTCATTCTTATATTGCACTGTCCTCTTTCAGTACTACGCTCCCAGCACCTGTCCCCCCCCCCCCCACTCCACCCCGCAACTGTGGTATAACAATTACACCGCCTTCCTCTGAACGCGTGACAATAAAACTTTTAATAAAACGTTCAGACCCCCGGCTCTGTAAGCGTGTGGCTACACACTGAGGCTTTGTGCTTATAGAGGCATATAGAGCCCAAACGCGGAACACCCGTGAAGTCCAGATACGGCAACCGACGTGGCTGGAATGAATTGCAGCCAATCTAGCGCTATCTGTGAGGGGAAAATTAAAGTTTAATTTGAATAAGAAAATCATTTTCCTGATAAGTTTTGCATACTCACAAATGCTTCATTTTAATTGTGTTTGAGAAACACCTGGCTCCGGGGATGTGCTGGGTTGTGATGATTTTCTTCAGCCATATGGAGTAAGGGTTAGTTATTCTTTTGGAGGGAAACAATCCGAAATGCTATTCAAAGGGAAAACAAAGGCAGTGCGTTGGCTGTCTATGTGAACCTATGGGTCCGATTCAAGTTTCATGTACATTCAGTGTAACGTTATACAGCACACATCACTTTCTACTACTTGCCTAACAGAAAAATATTGGGTTTGTTGTTTGTGGGGCCTGCGATGGGTTGATGCCCCGTCTTGGGTTGCCCGCCCCCCCGCCCCGTGCCTGTGGGAAAATGGATGGATGGATGTCTCGGGGACCCCACTGAAAAAAGTCACTTTGGGGCCCCATGCCCCCCCCCCCCCCCCCTC
>JAODLC010000001.1:5410186-5426660 GCA_026781145.1 Hippopotamyrus pictus
GCCGTTAGGAAGCCCGTTTGATAGGCTGGTGGAGGTTGGGGCCGATGGCCGTTAGCAAGCGTGTTTGAGAGGCCGGTGGAGGGGGGGGCCATGGCCGTTAGGAAGCGTGTTTGAGAGGCCGGTGGAGGGGGGGGCCAATGGCCGTTAGGAAGCCCGTTTGATAGGCCGGTGGAGGGGGGGGCCGATGGCCGTTAGGAAGCGTGTTTGAGAGGCCGGTGGAGGGGGGGGCCAATGGCTGTTAGGAAGCGTGTTTGAGAGGCCGGTGGAGGGGGCGGCCAATGGCCGTTAGGAAGCCCGTTTGATCGCGCAGACTCCTCCCTGAGCGTGTCGGACGTGACACAGTGACTCGCCCCAGAAGGGGGGGGGGTCTGGTGCTGGGGGAGGACCTATCCACCATCCCCACCCATATTAAATCCTGTTTCACGTTGATGTCTTAGCTGCACATCTTCAGAAATTTGTTTTCTGGAGCTCAGTAAATTTGACACCCCCCCGCCCCCCGGAAGGGTAATCTCTCTCTTAAATGGCCTCATTATTGGCTTGTGCTAATGGACCTAAAGCTGAAGATAAAGAGATGTATCTGCCTGTGCTTCAGGAGCTCACACACACATAGACACACACACACAGACACTCACACACGCACACTGACACCTACAGACACACACCACTGACAGACAGACACTCACACACACACATTGACACACACACCATTGACACACACACACACACACACACAGACACACACACCACTGACACACACACAGACACACAGACACACACGCCACTGACACAGACACCACTGACACACACACACCACTGACACACACAGACACAAACACACACACACAGACACACACTCACATGCTCACACACACCACACACACACACGTACACACACTTACACTCACACGCACACACAGACACACTTCATTAACAAACCGTGGCCTTTTCCATTCGTCAGCTGTCAATCATCCCGCTGCCACTCGCTATTGCAATCCCACAGGAGGGGCTCCGCCTTCCCGGGTCACCAGTGGGGTCAGCAATGCAGAGGGTTGGGGCACTTTTAGCCTCCAGGCCCCCCGAGGTCGATATCCTCCTGCCGGCTGCCTCCACCCCAGCAACACCTCCATCTCTATTTCACATCACAGCTGCTTAATTGACAGGAGTCACAGATGTCAGTATGGAATTTATGGAAAAGAGAGGGTCAGTTGTGTTCTCCTCTGCACATCTGGGGGGGGGGGGGCATGTGTCAGCGATGAGGGAGGGGCTTTAATGTGGGACTCTGGGAAATCAGCATCCTGATATGCCTAACACCAGCCCGAACCCAGACTCCGGCAGGCTTTAGGACCATGCGGTTTCCGCTGGGTCCCCTCTACGTGTCATACTGAACTGACTCGTGGGATTCCATTAGGATACTGGCCCTCGAACAACAAGGACCCCTCACATGGCACTAAAAGTTAGCTTTAGTCTCCCTTAGACTTTAGTTACTAGATGCTACAGGCTTTCAAAATGAAAATCAGGGTGGGAAAAATGTCTAGTGTGGAGAGGTGTGGTGGCCTGCCTCGGGAATCAGGGTTTGGGTGTGTTTACTGCCAACCCTAAAATGATACAATCCTGGGTAATAAGTCACATGTGAGGTCAGTAACCCTGCTGGTCACATGACCTTGCTCCACCCTAGGAAGACACCATTCCCCCACCCAAACATACACCCCAGCACCCCGCTTTTATATAACGGCACAGATAAACAGCAATTAAAATAAATAAATTAAAAAAGAAACACTTAAAAACTTCACTCATCTAATGTCAGGTAAACAGTGTCAACATTTTACCAAGGAAAAAAATATTCACATTTTTCATTCAACGGCGTGATCTTTCCAGAAACCAAAACAACTCCAACATCTGTATTCTTCACACATTTCGGCTTTTTTTGTGAACGTTACGCTTTTGTGAATAGCTTCTCTGAAAATGTGTTTTTCACATAAATCAGTAAATAAAAGTAAACAGTAAGAGTGAAGTTTCTGGTCATGGGGTATATGTCTGGGATGCGGGCAGGGTAGCCTGCATGAGCCCAGACAGGCCACATCTAAACAAAGGCACTTTGTAGCCCATTAAATTTCATATTGATTGTGCGTTAGGCACCAACCTCAAAACCACCCATTTCAACAGGCTCCTCTGAATCCATCTAAATGCTTGGAGGTGGCGTCACCTCAGGGAGTAGTGTTGAGTGGAATATTTAAGTAATGGCAGGTCTAAGTAGTGAAACTCTTGAGTGGATGAATTGTAGGGGGGGGGGGGGGGCTCTACTCTACACAAACCCAACGATTTTTTTAATGCCTCACATGTTGTCCTGTTAGACCCTAACCTCCAGTTCCCCAGTCCTATGAGGAGTTCCTCCATGACCAAGCTTCCTCTATGCTCAAACGATGATGTCCTATGGGACTGGGGGGGGGATTAAGTGCTCACAGTCAAGGCTGCACCACACCGCCTTGTCCCCCCCCCGGGATGGTGGGATTCAATTATCACCTCATTTTCCAGCGCTGGACCCTCCTTCAGGACATGTAAAAGGTTCAATGAGCAGTAATGGAGAATATACACAGTGTATAGAATATCTATAGTAGAACTGGAAGACGACCCCACCAGCCTGGGAAACTGACCAATCAGACAAGCCGGCATTTTTACACATGACAAGCCGTCACACTTGACAGCTGCCATTCAGGCTCTGTTTATAGGCCAGTCATGTCACTCACCACATGCGTAATTCATGCATCATCCATCCGTCCTCAGGTATCCTCCACTCGTCTGCCCGGTGCTCAGGCGTGGATGATGGACGACGCCCAATCAGTTCTGGAGTCTTTTTTGGAGTTGTGGCAGAAGAACCCCCCATGGTTGAGCCCCAATTCCAGTGCCATCGTCTTCTCATCGTACCCCTTACCGATCCCCTTATCTGGGACTGACGTCGTCTTCACATGTATATATGCTGCTTGAGGACGGGGCCCTCAATGATTTTTGACTTGCAGGGGTGGGTGGCTCAGTGGGTTAAGCCTTGGTGCCTGTGAGAAGAAAAGCGTGGGTTCAAATCCTGTGGTTGGGAGAATAGCAACATCTGCGTTAGAGCCTGGGGCGAGATCCTTAAACCCCCAAAAGCAGAGCAAGATGAGATGTGTGACCATAAGCCTTCCAATGTACCTGTAAAATTGGCAAATAAGGCATCGCTTCATCAGCGTGGCTCTTTACTGCATCCTACAAAATATGGGGTAAGACTCTACATAATCCCCTTACGCCAAACTCTAGCAGTCCCAACAGATGTGTCTGTCAGTGGACTCATCACTTCCTGGCCAGAAGGGGGCAGCACCATCAGCTGGCCTCCCATCTTAGTGCATTCTCTCCCTTACTCTCTGAACGCTAGAGGTTGCACCTTCAGAGACCTTGAAGTGCAGAGAGACCTTGAAGGGTTTTGTCACACAGGGTAACAAAATTGGTAGCATCTTCCTTCATGTCAGTGATATTACCAGGATGCCCGCCTGGGGTGGGCATTTAGGCATGTTGGATGGGCACCAGTGATGAAATTGGGGGGGGCGGTAAAAAGTTATTAATGTAATAATTTAATGATTTCCCTAAATCACTTATCATTAGTTAAATTTGGTCTGTCTCTGTTGGGAGAGTAGGCCACGCCCCTACTTCCGAGCACCATGACAATGACAAAGCAATGGACACTGAAGTTGATTTTAGCAAACACCTCTCCCTGCCCCCCCCATTCTGCTTTCCGCAGAAATTGATGATGTTACCATCAAGGTGGTTGAGTTCTCTGGATTATCGAGCCCCCCCCCACAGCGGGCTGGTGCATCACAGTGAAGTCGTGTAAAGAGGACGTTTTAGTGTGTGTGTGATTGCGTACACACCCTTCGGGGCCTCCACTGCAGGAAGGCAGTACACCACTGCAAACTGCTAAAGGTCACGAAACGTAGGGGGAGCCCGCAGGTACTTTAAGTCCAGCTGGGTGCCACCTTTAATAATGGACCAGCATAGTATTGCGTTCCGGGTCTTTCCACTTACAGCTCAGGATGTGTATGAACAGCGGCTAGTGGCTGCCTCAAAACATACATCTGCTCTCTCTTGCAATTGCTTTCTGAAAAGCTAAAAAATCCAGTGGAAAAGCTCATGATTTTAAACTTTCCCAGTGCACTTGAACATGCCACTGTGCCTCCTTTTCATGAAGGATAATGATAACTGGAAAACAAACTTCATTTTCCAACCAAACTCAGGTCCCTGATGCTGACTTTGGAACACGTCTGTGGGCTAGAGAAAGAATTAGCTTCCCGCTAATGAATTCATTTAGATCATCAAAGGAGAAAGGCAATTTAATTAACAACGAGCACCAACCCCCCCTCCAGTTTCAGGTTACAGGATGCCAGTATATCTACTGGAGCGATTTCTGTTGTTATAGTTAAACTGTTTTTGGGCAAAAAAGAAAAAAGTGAACGTTACATTTAAGAAGATAAAAAAACGTTAGCCTAGCGTGCTATGTCAAAAGAATTCTGAGAACACCAGCGAAACTGTGCATCTTGCGCTCATTTTTATAATTTTATTTTTTTCGTTAGAAAAGACAATCAACGGTTTGTACCTTGTTATGCCTGGTGAATATGTGTAGCATGCAAAGAAATGAGGCCACGATTACATTCAACGTACCGCGTGGGGGTTAAAGTATTAATTGCGTGAAATTTTTATCGCGGCAAAGAAGGGCTCCCCATTTCCACAAGACACCACCGAGCTTGACAATGGCTGAGATCAAAGATGGCTTTTATTTCTGTGAAGTCATTTCCATTTTCAAGACAAGGATCAGATTGAGGCTGAAACCCCAACCGGCTCTGGTGAGTCAGGGTTGTGCTGGGGAGCGCAGGGAGGAGAGAGGAGGTCTGAGGGGAGGAGAGGCTTTTAGGGAAAGATCTCAGCGCCCCCCCAAACCACAGCCCGCACCCTAAGCTGTTACTGATCTGGGGCACATGATCGACACAACAAACGCTCTTGGTGAGGAATAAAACGGACTTATCTGGCACCGATTTTCACGCTGCAAACATTCTCTGGTAGCTTTCATCAATATTCATGAAATGAGGTTCAGTTTTGCCTTCAAGTGCACCAGGACGAGTGATAAACGGTGCCGGGATAGCACAGATATTAACTGAAAGTGTAATAATGAACCTGCTACGTATCAGTTTTACGCTCTCCAGGCACTCGCCGTGCTGTCACGTCATTTGGTGGCAGTATAGGAGCTAAAACGACATATATTCTGCTTTGGGTTTTGGAGAGATAGTATCGCAGCATAGATTGCAGGATTTCTTAAGAAAGAAAAAAATCCCACGCAGTTTGCTGGGCAGCGAGCAACGTCTTTCACGGGGGAGGGGATGAAAGAAGCAGTCGAGTGTCCCTGGGGAGGGGGGCGCCAGAGAGGCCAAGAGAACGAGGAACTCCGGCAGAGAGATGGGAGGAGGCAATCGCTATTGATCCTGAGACGGATCGCGATCCAAAACTACTCGTTTCCGCTAAACCTCGTCTCTCCCGCAGCCCTGTTTTCTCCCCGTCAGCCTCTCGCTGTTTTCAGTGTGTTACATTACGGAGGCGTACGGTCAAGTTGACCCTCATAATTCAAAAATAAACGTCGGCAAATAGTTCATTTTAACTGCATAGATGATACAGTTATGCACCTGTGTATGTGCATGTGAGATTTATCACGCATCCTAGACATGCAAAGGAAGCTGACAAATGGCTTTGATTCATTAAAGTGAGAACACTTAGAGGTTATTACATTTTTGGCCACTTGGGGGCGACCAAACAGAGGGGCATGAGGATTTACACCTTGCATGTCATTAGTGCTTTCATTTCATTATGCAACTTTAACGAACTCAATTCTTAATGGTTGTCATGTCCTGCTTTCCCAGGAGGGGATGAAGATTGAAGCCCCCCCCCCCCATGTAGGATTAGACCCGCATGTAACTGTGTGCAGCTTAACATCCGTAGCGAGGGGGGGCGTGGGCCAGAAAAAGCAGATTAGCTTCATAGCGGAATGATAAAACTGAGCGTGTGAGTGCAGATGCTGCCTCGTGTGGCGGCTTTGAGGCCAATCGCACGCGCGTTTAAATCTAGCCAATTACAAAGCGCCGCCATCGGGCCTGACTTCATGGCTCCGCAGGTGCGTCCCCTGAAGGTCACGCCTGTGACATCACAGCAAACATCGTCCAGATCCGCATTTCAACATCACAGCTGTTTTGCCCTGAGACACAGAGTCGGTCACTAAGTACTGCTGTTTCGGAGCGTGATTTTTTTTTTTGTTGCTATGTAGCCATATTGTTTTACTTTAACAATAATGTGTAATTGTAGCTTCACGGCGGAGGGGGAGATTGGGGGAAGGCATACTTCAGTTTTATAATCCACTTCCTTCGATTAAATGGGGAGGTAAGATCGTTCCAGAAAGGAGCAGCCTGTGAATGCAGGAGTGCAGCGTGAGCAGAAATCTTGGTTCTCTTGTCAAGGACCAAATTGGGAGGGGCTTGGCTCTCTGCACGCAGCCGGATCCCAAGGCAGGTGTGGAACATTCCGGAAAAAAAAACAGGAGGAGATGGCAATCAATAAACATTAGGGCGTTGGATGTGATGGGCCGCCTTCCAGTAAATAATTCATTGATGCTGATGATTAGACGGACGCTGTCAAATATGCATCATATGTACATGTATGTTTACAACCCCTCCCCCAATTGAGCCTGCTTGGGGGCGGGGGCGTTAATGCGATGAGGGGGCAAAGTGGCCAAATATACAGTCAGCCCCAATTGGCCACACGACATCCTGCCTCCGGATCCGCGTGGACGGAAAGGCCGTCGTTGCCACGGTGACGGCCGATGTCACAGCCCACCGCCTCTGTCCTCTAAATCTGCGTCTATCACTCATTCCATGTGTGTTCAGTAAATTTTATGTAACAATCTCCCTTCTTTTTTTCCTGGCAAGATATTAAAGATTCATGAAACATTTCAGGAATCTGCAGCCAATGATGATCCGAGTCTGTCAGCGGGATTATTTCCATGCTAATTTTCTGCGGCAGCCGCCGTGTGAATCAACAAACGCATTGTCAAGAGCTTCTGTGGGATCTATCCTTTTCCCGCTGGGTGTTAAAATGCGACCAGAGTGAATAAAGGCCCCTGATAAACCGGACGGCATGTGGAAAGTGCCGGAACATCGACATGCTTCGTCCTTCCATTCATAGCGCGTGTAAACCGGCATCCGCCGGTTGGCTCGTCCCAACCTGGACTCAGGTCTATGATTGCCTGTTCTTTGTGAGAGGGACCACTGGACACCAAAACACTGCATTTTTTAATACTGGAAGATTAAAAGAGGATTTATATGGAGTCACTGGCTTCATCTCCTTATGAGATTTGCCCCCCCACATTTAGTAATGCCAGATTATTTCTAAATGTTTTTAATCTCCGTGTGTCAGATGCATTTCCGGTTGGCCTGAAACCTTTTTATTGGTGCGTATTTAAATATTTCTGGAGAAGAAATAATTGGCGATTTATTGTTCTGCTCTGCAAAGTGTTGTGTTGCATGATTTCTTACAAAAGGATTCCATCCATCCGTTTTTGGTGAGCTTGGATTCTGTCCCAGGAAGCAAAGCGTTTTAGTCGAAGTGCGAACGGCTCCATCGAAAGCCACACATTTGCAGTCACACACTCTAGGAAATTAAAACGCACCGATTCACATGCGCTGTGTGTCTTTGGAAACGCACACCGATGGTGGGGGCGTTGTGTCGCTTGGTGGGTTTGGCCTCTGTCTATAACTGGAAGGTTGTTGGCTCAAATCCCATGATCAGCAGTCACATCCCAAGCCTTGTATTTACCATCGTATGTGTGTGAGGAGAGCAAGACAGGACGTGTGAAAAAACACATTTCAATGTACGCATAGCAAATAAAGCTTTATTTCAACACACAGAACACACATATGTGAAGACACAAGGAAACGCAGGAATCAAATCCCCAATCCACAGGTGTGAGGCAACAGGCATCTCCAGTCACCACCCCACCCAGGGGAAATATTCTTATGTTACACCTCTCATCAGCAGGAGAAGGTACAATCACCATTTACAAGGCAAATCAGCACACGAATCAAGTTAATATGCCATGACTTCAAAATACTAGTCCTCAAAAATAAGCAAACACATAAATGGTACACAAACAAACCACCCAGTGCAGCCGCATATTATAAGTCTTTGTCAAAGCAAAGCACCATTATGTTTTGAAAAGCTAATCTAGCAACTAAAGTTTCACTGCTGATATCGCCCATAAACAATAGCACCGCTGATTGCTAAATACTATATTTTTTCCGCGCCGTAGGTAGAGATCTGTTTGCCGGCTGAATGGCTGAGTGGAATTTAGCTTGCAGGTCACTTCACGGCCGTGGCTGGTGTCCAGGGGGGCGGGGCTGGGCCACATTATGCAAATGAGGAGGCCTGGCCTCGGATAGCCTCGGGGATCCAGCCAATGAGGATCTCTCCGGGTTCTTACTCCCAGAGCAGAGCCTGCCGTACCAGCCGCTTCCTGAAAATAGCAAAAGTTGAACTCTTGATGGATGCCCGAGGTCAGAAAGAGCACGAAAAACAGTGTTTTCTGACTAATTAACATCTGGGGATTGATTGATATGGCCTTAACAACAGAAACCTACCATTTCCCAGGGAGAATGCCGAGAAAGACTTCAAATTCATATAATGGGCTGAAATGGGAATTTTAATTAGGTTTCCATGCATAATGAAGAACATTTACATGCTGTACCTACTAGGTGTGTGGTTCCATTCCTCGAGGCCCAGTGCCGGACCAGACAGCGGAACTTTAGGCTGTTCGATAGGAACCAGGCCTGGATACGGATTCTGGATGTGGGCTTCGTTTCAGACGCACAACTTCCTATTTCACAGACCACTCTCCTGTCAGTTTCGTCACACACTCAGAGGGGCGAAGATTGTGGGTATATCGGCAGAAGCCGCACGGAGTCCGTAAAGGGGGGGGAGGGGGATGGGTCAAAAAAGCCTGGAAGCAGGGATCACCCCATCCTGTCAAAAAACGAGTTGGGCATGTCAGACGGGTATCGATTCCTCGTCATGGCTGTTTGGTGCTGCGATGCCTTTGAGGTGTCATAAGGGTCATTAAGAGCAGACAGGGCTGTCAATCACTGCTCGGGGTACTGGCTAACACCCCCACCTCCACAAGAACAGGACGAAAGTGCCCCTACCTGGCTTTGTGCCACAGCCGTACTGATGAAGAGATGCCCGAATTGCCAACGTGGGTCAATACCCAGCATAAGAGGGTGAGTGAACCCAGTCAAAACATTTCTATTATGTCATCTCTGCTGGGGGGTGCACACATGGCTGCGGTTGGTCAGTCACCAAGCACTCCCAAGCCATAACAGCGATGGTTTGCATGATACCCTCATATAGCCATGGGGAGGAAGAGTGGGGGAGTGGACCAGAAACCACTGGGATAAGTGGGGGTTTGAAGGCTGCAGGGGGGGGGGTGTGCGCTTTTGTGAACCACAAAAAATTAAGAGGATAAATCCGTAAAAATGCAACGCGCCGATAGCCATGAGCGGTTTTCCTAAGGCTTTCTTCCTGTGTCTCTTTAACACCCCCCACCCCTAGCCAGCGTAGCACTCGGAGCTGCCCCGCCCACTGTATAGCGATCCCCCCTCCCCACCTTACCCGATGGTCACCACCCGAATGTGCGAATGTGGACCTCGGGAGACGAGAAGGACAGGAGATAATGAGATCCCCCCCCCCCCCCCCCGGAAACATCAGTGGCCGGGGGGGGTGTGTCCTGAACCTCCTTCGGCGCATGGCCCCAGACGTCCATCACCAGATGTGATCAAGCCCAGACGTCCCAAATGAGCCCGACTGAGCACCTTCAGCCTATCAGGTCCTCCGGAGCTATTTCCGGCACTTTCTTACACTTCAAGGCCGTCAGGTATTGAGCAGAGCCTGAGGACTATCACGAGTTTCCATATGTGACAAGTGGCCACCGCTGGCCTCAGTGTGGCCTCCTAACATGACGGCTTCTCGTTTATCTCCCAGGAGGAGGTCTGCAGTACCCAGCCCTTTCCTGGCAAAAGAGTATTGATTAGCCACCCGGCCACCTAAGATGAAAACGACAGGCTCTGCTCTCAAACAGAGGCTCAGAAATGAAATTCATGCTTTTTTGATGGTGGGTGAGTTACAGTGGTGAAAATAACAGGAGGTTTGCCTCTAGCTGAAGAATGTCCTTCAATTCACAATAGATATTAGTAATTACCACCTGGCTTGGGAATAAAGACCGAGTATGTGGGAGTTTTTTGGAGCCGAACACTGAAAAGTTCTACAATGGGAACAATGTTGACTTTCCGGGGCTGATGTTTCAGTCAGGGCTGCTTGGTCGTGACCTCGGGCCTCTGAGGAATCTGCCCGTGGTTTGAGATGCACGCAGTATGAAGATGCTCTTATGAGACCTTTGCACCAGAGGTAAGGCTGCCTTTAACAAACAGCTTGGAGAATTACTCACCCTTCTTTACTTCTCTCCCCAGGAGCACGGATACACCTACACATGCACCGTAACGCGGCTCTTTGTAACCCGTCCAAAGATAAATACACCTTCTGCTACAGCCCTCATCATCCATCCGTCATCTATCGTCCAGCTGCTCCTGCAGGAGAGGACCATAGTAGACCGGGGCACCTGGAGGGGCAGAGAAGCACAGAGGATACCCTGGCCAAGATGCCAGCGCAATGCAGGGCAGATACTCTGGGCAATCGAAAAGTGAGTTTCAAAAACTTGCTCAGTTTATTTTTTGTTGTATTTGACATGAGATCACCAAGGACCTAAAGTCAGGCTTCCTCATGATATCTTACAATACGGGAACCAAAACTCACTCAGTCCCAACGAAGAACTCTCATTAAATTTCTGAAACGCTGCAGAATTTTTTTTTTTTTTTTAAATGCATCCCGTGGACTCGTTGAGTTTTGGATATTTGCTCTTCAAATGAGAAACGCCAATTAGGCTGACTACATGTCTTTGAAAGGTGGGAGGGAGCCCACAGCACATGCAGAGAGCACGCGAGCTCCAAACACAGAAGGAAGGTGGGATTCGAACCTCCAACCGTGGAGGAGGGAAGCAACAGAGCGAGTAGCTGAGTCACTGAACTACCCAACTCAACAATCTGCAGCGCTATAATACATTACATATGCTGCAATACATTACATATGCTGCAATACATTACATATGCTACAATACATTACATATGCTACAATACATTATATACAATACATTACATATGGTACAATACATTACATATGCTACAATACATTATATACAATACATTACATATCCTACAATACAATACATTAAATATTCACATTAACAAGACTGGATAGATTCTCCTCTGGCTGTCTGTTGGTTGTATCAGTCCCCTCTGTTACTGTCCCACACACAGTTAGTCAGTAAAACCATAACCCCCCCCCCCCCAGGACAGCTAGCGCCCCCTTCTGATGGTGCATGGCAGGTAGAGAGTCACCTCCCTTTGCTATTTAATCATTAGCCCCCATCCTGCACTTTTCTCTTCTTCTCTGGGCCAACTTTGTTGTTTCTGGGGCAAAAAGTCACTTCAAAAACTAAATAAACAGCCAGTGAGCAGAGTCAGAAAATGTTAGCTAGCTAGCTGGTTCACTGTCTCCGAAAGAAGTGGCACGTTTATTTAACATCAAGAACAATAACAGCAACAATAAGAGGGACTGCTATGGCAGAGTGTGATGTGATCTATGCTTGTGATCGGAAGGTCACTGGTTTGAGCCCAGTATCGGCAAAATAATCATGTGTGTGTGTCCTTGAGTAAGAGCTATAACCCCCAGCTCCATGGGTAACACTGCAGGTGACTGCCCTTCACTGCCAAGCGTGCTCTTGCCTCTATGTGTCAAGATGGGGTCAGCAAAAAGAAAATTTCTCAATTGGGATCAATAATGGGTCATTATTAATCATATTTAGTGTAGTGACTGTTTGTGGCCAACAGGGGGCCCCACACAGATGCATATTTCCAGTGGCAGTAAACACTGCCAGACAAAAACGGCATGATGGGAGATCCACGCTGACTGGGGAGTGCTCCCTCTCGCTTTCGATACCTTCGTTCGTTTGCATTCCACGTCCTCCTCTGAAGCTTTACTCCGGTCTCTCCCCCTTCCAAGTAAATCTGAAGTTCGGATAACCCCCACAGACTCTCACTTAAAAGCCCGTTCACGCCTGCGACGGCGGAGTATCTTTCTGGCTAAATTCATCTATAATAAACAAGCAGCAGGGACGACAAAAGGAGGAGCGACAGTGTGGGCCGACCTTTCCGCGCTCCATCTCCTTCTCGCATTGTCAGTCCTCTCTGGGACGATTTCAATTTGCTCTCCTCAAAGGAACAGGAAGACGGCCCATCTCGGCAGGTGGCCCGGTGCGACGGGATCAATGGGACCCTCCTTCTGTGGAAGAGAGGGGCAGCCGGGGTCAACGGATTAAATCCCGCTGCCTTTCAGTGACATCCGACAAGCAAGGCTCTTCTCTTCAGATCCGGACTTAACTTTTCTGTTTTGTAGGAACCCAAGGAAGGGGGACTATGAGAATCATAGCCTTTGGCCTCATTTGGGAACCTCACAAACAGTAGGAGCAAAACAGAATTCCAGGAAATTCCAAAGATATCAGACCACACCCCAAAGTAGGTGTGCGGGCTGTTTGTTGGGCATGATTTTCACCTAGGTACCCTACAATAGTAGATTGGATACTGCTCACCCCATTACTGATGTTTGTTCACACACATCTGACCAGGGAAGGAGGACAGGGACCGTGGGGTGGAGGGAGAGATCACCAGACACTCACAGATCTCATCTGAGAGGGACTGGACTCTCAGGTCAGAACAGCAGCCACCTGCCAAATTGACAATGATGTCAAATTACAAATTACAAACAGCCATTACCTCTCTGTGGGTCTGCTAGGATGTTTTGTAAGGGTTTGTTTTGCTGGAGTCCACAGTGCATCCTGGGATAGAATCCAGGCTCCACGCAGCCCTGAATTGGAAAAGCAGTATTGGTCGACAGATGAACGGATGAATGAATGGAGGGACGGACAGATGGATATACAGGCACATTACCGATTCCTGCGTGTATTACATACCCAATAATGTAGTGCCACGAGAGCTTGTGTGGGAGACTGCATTAGGACCGAGGGAATACCCAGATGGCGACCGGTGACACGCCCACACACCAGCTGACACGCCTCGACCAATTGGACGAGAACAAAGGCTCACCCTCGCCACAAATATATGCCATGCCCTTAAGGGGAGATAGGGGTAGGCGTCCCACGGGCTGTGGCGGCAGGGTGGTAAAGTGGCGAGGTAGGAAAGAGAGCCCGATTGCTCGGAATACCGACTTAACAATCGACAGCTTGTTGGTGGGAGTCCAACCAGGAGACCAACTCACGCATCTGATACCAGACAAAGGCACCGAAAATTCCTGAGCTTGGAGGGACACTGGGGACAAATGTGGGGGGTGGGGCAGGGAGGGGGCCGATTGCCTCATTCTTATTCACTACATCTGATCCTCCCAAAAATCCCAGTTGCAATAGCTTGCAATCATACATTTGTGTTTAAGAAGATGGCTTCTCCAGTGATCCGAGCACTCAGAAGTATGCAAATACTTCTCAATATTATCCAAGAGCAAGTAAGTCATACATAAAATCACAATGACCAACTCACTGATGCCAGTTACTAACAAAATAATACATTCTGCATCAATCCTCAATAATTTGTACTGAACAAATATTCTACTAAACATAATTGTTTTAAGAAAAAAATGAGTGTTACAGGTGTACATTCCATTATAAATTCAATAGTACAAGGCACACTGTGTATGCTTCAGATAATGACCTTTCCTTTCACTATCACGGAACAATTTTCTCACAAAAAAAGAGACAATTAAAATTGAAAATTCAGTCAATGTTCATCGCAAACAATTGGATTCATCATTAAAAAGAATTGACGACCTGTCTTCAGTACTCCAGTCTTACGTGAAATTTACAGTTTTCGATATTTTAACTGGCACTTTTTTCTGTGGTATGGGAAGCTTTGATCACAGCCAGAAGCCATCGGCAAAGGGGAACTGCCCTGACCCCTTTGACACGAGTAGGAAAATGAGGGCAGCTCTCTTTGTGGGGAGGTGACAGCAGTCAATAGCAGCCTGAGAATGAATCCCAATTACAGTCATCTTGGAGCAGCTTATACAGGGCAAGAGCGACCCGGGGGAGGCGGAGCTTGTGTGACTCATGAAATGAGTATGTTTCTGTTATATGACATCACGGGAAACCGCTATCAGAGCTGGGAAAATGAACACCGTCTATCATTCTGCATGTTATGCTTGCTGACAGTAGTGATGTTTGACACCACTCAAACTAGGCATTTGAATGGGGCCCTCTTGAGGTTTGGGGCCCCCTACTGGCTACAAATATATCCTACACTGGGGGATTCCAAAGTGACTTTTTGAATGGAGCCCCAGAAACAACAAACCCGCCCCACTTACAGACATGTACAGCGCAAGAAGAAATACCCCCTGCAGGCTTCATTAGACATTCACACAAGAACAATTAACTTGCGGTTAATGGGCACAGCCGGACCATGTAGACACATGCAATGTTGAGCGGTTGAGGGGGGCGGGGTGTGCAGTGGGGGTGAGTGGGGGTTGGGTTGGGGCTTAGTGGATCGTAACGAAGCAAGTGGATCATAACGAGGCAATTTCTAAGTGGATCATAATGAAGCTTTTTCTCCACAGTTTTGAAAATCTTAAGGCGATCGATACCTGCTTCTCTGATTCGCTGCCTGACATGTCACCTAGCTGCTCTCGCCACAGGAGAGTGCCCACTGTCTCTAATGTCTTCAGATCAATTTGCTTTTTGTATAACGCCTTTCGCAGCATGGAGGCCCCAAAGTACTGACCTACAACAGTTTAGGGTAACAACAGTATAATTAAATAGTGAGCAAAAGCCCAAAACACTCAATAAAACTCCACAGAAATGGGTAATGTAGTGGCAAATTTTCTGCGTTTTACTTAAATAAATTAACCACTTCTTCATATGAGCAGACTAGATGATTTTCTGACTCGTATCCACATCCTTTCTAACATCCACCTGATTAGCAAGCTGACTCACTGACTCCAAGTTCTTGTAACCGTTGATCTCTTTTATTTTCGGAAGGTCGTCATCAACAGGTTCACTTCCAGCGGTGAATAAGTTTAAATATTTCCAAATCAATCAAAGAAGAGCGATAACGGATAAGGATTTACGGTCAGAAAGCTATATGCTTCCAAGCTGTGCATATGTCCGTTTTGCTACCAAAAAAACCCACTATCACACGCACAGCATAGGATCCACCTACTGACCAATAGAAATTCAGCATCAATAATGCTGCCTAAATTTCCGCATTTTCAATTATTACAGATTACCCGTTATTAAGTATGCATGAAATAATATTCAAATCCCAAATATTAACAATAAAACAATAAACATTTTCCTATAATTTAGTGTAGGTGCTCATTTCTCGTCTCGAAGTCAGCTGGTCCACTGCTTATCGGTTCACTTGACTTACTTCCTGTGGCCAAGTCATGTGACCGTAAGTGTGAGGCACCCCCGGGCGGCAGGGCGGCCTGCATGTGTGTCTTTAATTATGCAGCGTGTGCCTTCCCCTGACAGCGGGATCCGCCGGGCGCCCCTGGGTCCCTCTGTCCCTTGGCCGTGTTCCTGAGTGCAAACACTCGTTCCCAGTTTATCCCGCACTTCCCTCCCGCTTCCTGGATAAGCAGCAATTCCCCGCTTGCTTTCGCATAACCAGATGAGCCTCTTCGTCGCCGCTGCTCCTAAGGATTCCTCTTCATCCTCCTCTCTTTCTTTCTATTGGGACTTCTTCCATTTTCTTGGGGGGGGGGTCAGGCTGGGGGGGGGTTTGCTCCCTACACGGATCTCTCCAAGAGTCCATGGCCGGCGCGGGACAGATAAGGATCCGCCTGTCTGTGTGCATCAGTCAGGCACGGCTGCTCGTGATTATTTCTTTATTGGTTTTTTGTTTTGTCCTGAGGGGCGGCTCTGCAGCGCCGTGCCGCTCAATACCATCGACCCCTGTTTGTCTCTTTCAGATCAGGCGGGTTCTGACCACAGCGCTGTAAATGTCCCTGAGCCCCCCCTCTGGCTTGGTCGAGACACCCTGAACCAGCCTGTGACTGGTAGGAGGCGGAGGCAGAGGATGGACACAGATCACCTGAGCTGGGCTGTAGTGGCACTGAGAGGCCTGAGAGGGGCATCAGAGATACTGCTGTTCCGTGGGGGTAGGGAGAGCGGGGGGGGCACCATCTTTGATCGTTGTTGCCATGTCACCAGCAAGCGGGCTTCGGTGCGAGTCAAACACAGGATACA
>JAODLC010000001.1:5426958-5443322 GCA_026781145.1 Hippopotamyrus pictus
GGGGGGGGCATTGTACAGACTGTGGGGGTGGGGGCGTGTGTCTGCCAGCCAGACTGGCGTGATCTCCAGCGGCGGCCCTTTCCCGTCGCGGGAAGGTGTGATCTCCACCGAGGCGGCAAGAAGGACGCTAAACGGCCCAGGGCAAGTGAGTGAGCGTGTGTGTCGCAGGGGGTCCCCTGCCGTGTGCCCAGTGCATTCTGGGATAGGCTCCAGGTGCAATATGACCCTGCAATGAATAAGCAGTATGGAAGATGGATGGAGGGGTCAATGAATAGACGAACAGAGAGATGGATGGGTGGATGGATATACATTAAAAATTTAAGCTAAGAGTCCCAAAACAAGGAATACATCATTGCAAGTAAACAAGCACATTGTTTATGCTGAGCATGATGGGATATAATTTGGCCACATATGACAGGCCGCATTAAAGAAAGTAAGAAACAAATACTACACATCATCAAGTTACCCCACAGACACAAAACAGCACTGTTAGTAATGTCTCTGGCAACCAGAAACAAACCACACACGTTACTGCGTTAACCCAGGAGATGGAGTCTGGGGTAATTTCACTGTGGACATTGAGATTGCAGCTTAATGACCCCAAAACCTCATACCGACTTTGCAGTCATGTTCCAATCATGAGGAAGTTTGAATTAATAAATCATTTTCATCACTATGGCCAAGAACCTATTTTTTATTGTGCTGTCTGAAGATGCCAGGGTGAATTAGGAATCAGTTAGCTCAGTCGCGGTGAACGTTAGACCACAAGAATCCATTAACAGCATCAATCTGAGTGTCCTGCATTAAGGGGCAAAGGCAGCGTACCTCGTAATACGACCTCGAATCGAGCGTCGGCAAGAGCCCCGTAAAGGACGGTGTCTACATTTTAAGCACGGTGCCGCCGACAGCGATTTTACCTTACTCTTCAATCCCCTTAGCAACGGCAAATTCAGTAATAGCTATGATTAAGAAGCTTTTTGCCGGTCCAACTTTAATCTCAGCAAAGTAAGGACACAAAGCAACAAAAAGGAGAAACTACTCACATCTTATCGAGGTTGTTTTTTTTTTTTTTTTTTTTTTTAAAAGTGGTGTTATCAAAGGTTCTATTTCCATTTCTGTGAAAGTACAGGAGCAGACTGTACGATTGGGCTCCTCAGTCCGCAGCAGAGGAGTGTGAATGTGCCGTTGACGTGACCCCATCGTCACCAGAGAGACGAGGGTCGGGGGGGCACAGGGATGGCCTTGTAAGCTACACACTTAGCGTGTTGACGACTTCGGCTCCTTTCATTGACACAAACGGATCGTTCTGACCGCAGGCCAAAGCCGGACACGCAACGTTACATAAACAGACCCACTGAAGATGCAGTAACGCAGGGTGGTCACTGTGTCCTGCTTCTGGAGACCTTCCACCCTCAGAAGCTTATGTGCTGCCCTAATGTAAGATACCTCATACAGATATTCAGGCCCTTCTGTAGAATCTCAGTATTATCACCAGCTACGTTAACGTAGCTACTGAAGGAGCAGGGAGAACCAAAAGGAGTGAATTTTAACGCTAAAAATCTTTCCATAACACCGATCAAAGCTTTCCATACCACACAAAACAATTGCCAGTCAAAGTATCGAACACTAAATTTTACGTAGGAGGAGGACTGGACTATTGAAGACAGGTCATTGATTTTTTTAATGATGAATCCAATTGTTTGCGATGAACATTGACTGAATTTTCAATTTTAACTACCTTTTTTTTTTTTTGAGAGAAATTTTAATTTTGTCCCTAAGATAGAGTAGCATGTGAGGGGCAGGCAGCACTGAGCAGGCGATGACATTTCGGAAAGGCCAGCTGGGACTGGTGGGGGTCGTTAGCTGATTATTGGGGGGGATTATGAGTAAAAAGGGGCCAGAGAATTGCTGGGGCTGAAGGCTCCTCCGGGTGGCGCTCTCACTCAAAATGGGGCTCCCAGGGAAATGGCAAGGTGCCTCTGGAGGGCATCAGTCCTGCAGTTACTCTCTGGCTTCCCTTTATTAATGGATGATTTATGATCCGGCCCCTAATAATTCTCCGGTTCGCCGTCGTTGGCCAGTTAGCAGAAAGCTGACTGATCCTGGCCCCGGTTCCACGGCACGTCTAGCGGCCGGACTCACAGGTGGCTCTCTGGCTGAGACACCGTCGCCAAATAACGGGAAATGAATGGAATAAACCCAGACGTGGGATCGGGGATGCGTTCGGCGGGAAACAGGTGCAGGTTCTAATTGATGGACAGATTGTGATTTTCTTCTGCATTACGGCGATAATTATTTATCTAGCCAATTAGCATCTTGAGTACAGTGCTTTACAGTCGCGCTACACACAAAGTGACCAGAATACTGGCATTATAACACAACCATCCGTATTTACCCATGTTCCTGTTCGGTGCAGCCGTCCGTTCTCTATAAAGGATTTATTGACACAAGTCTATAGTGTTCCTGGGGCCTCTCCTACCATGAATAGAATGTCGGTCCATGACAGGGCACATATTCCGACGCACAATCACAGGCCACAAGCAATTCAGAGGCCACAAATGACCCGATCATATGACTCTGGACTGTGGGAGGAAGCCAGGGTATTTGGACTCAAGCCACACGGGAAGAACATGCAAACCTCACATGCACATACCATGAGGGCGGAAATCAAGTTGAGTCCTCTGCGACTGTGACTCTTTATGTTCAACTCATAGGTTGAAATTAAATCTCGGTCTGGATCTTTACTTTCTGGACCTGAAATTTCAACCTCTGGAAAGCAGCACAGTGTCGCATTCACGCCATGGCGCGCGACCAGGCTTTGACGCAAGACCTGACTGCTTTGACGGTGCCTTTTCACGCTCGAGGCGTGTGATTAACGCTTGGAGACGGGGGACGTGAAGATGGCATTTAGCTCGCTTGACGCGGAGGCGCAGTGGCTTGGGGGTGGTGGCTGGTGCCTGGAGGGGCTGGGGGTTTGAGTCTGGCTCCGTCCCGGAGCATGTGTGCAGAGTTGGCGTGTCCACCTGCTGCTTGCGTGGGCCTCCGCTGAGTACTCAGCATTTTTCCCCGAAGACCACCACCTCGACGAGTCTCTGACTCTACGATGGACCGACATCTCGTACCTGGAATCTTGTGCCTCGTTCCTTAAGTTTCCTGGACCTGTCATGACCATCACTGGATGAACGATTGTAATAAATGCAAATAATTTTCCCCTTTACTGGTGTAATTTATACATATTGCCAAGAAAATAAGTACATTTCAGTTATGTTTATTTTAGAGGTTTTTTTTTTTATTTGCTGCGGGGGTGGGGTGAGAATTTAATGGAATCCCCAAGAAGAGGCAGTCCTGTTTATCGGAGCTGTGGAGCACCCACACGCTTCTTAATAAGCCGCTGACGGAAGCCGGGGGCTATTGGAGGACTTCGGCTCAGTTTTTACCAGGGTACCACACCCACGGCTAACTCTTACCCCGAGGACCCTCTCCTTCCCCCTGGAAGGTCATTACGAGGGCCGTCGAGGTCAAAGGTCACGCAGACATTGCCCCGCCCCCATTCTCACGCTGTGAGGGGGGGCACGCCCCCGATTGCTTCCAGGAAACCTGTTAGACGGATGGGAAGTTGAAGGCTCCCAGCTGCTGTGTTAATTGAGGCAGAACCGCTCCCCCCCACCCTCCCACGGCTGAGGTTCTGAGGATCGGCTCCTTGCATTTGTCTTCATTAATCTGAGGCTCCTGAAGTCTGGCTATCCTCCGCTGCTGTGGGCCGGGGGGGGGATTGAGCAGGAGGAAGAGGAGGGACCAAGATGGAAATCTGATGGCTCCAGCTGTCTCACACAGCCCCCTCTGCTCTCTCACCTATGCCTGCCTTTCCACTGCTACCCCCGCAGTACCAAAACAATGGGACTGCTCTCACACCCACAAACAGTTTGCTTCAGTTACGCCTTAGGGTGAAAATGGCTCCTCTGGTCAAACGGTGATCGATGCTTATAGCTTTTACTTACCTTGATTTTCATCCATTTAACTGATGCCTTTATCCAAAGTAATTTACATTAGAGGTTACGATTTATGTGCCCTGCCAGGGATTTGAACCCAGAGCCATTGTGCTGTTAACACAATGCTGTACTTGTTGCAAACGCCGAGATGGGTTTAACCATATGAGTGCTAGTTCATTGGGGAACCACCAGGGTGTGTTGATCTGGGGCATCGAAAGACAAAACATAAGCTAATTTTACACAGTAAAATATACGAACCCCCACCCCCCATCTTGCAATCATATAACCCAGCTATACTCACATACAGAGCGCCCCCCTCTGGCCAGAACACGCCCTTTGAGAGCCACACAAGCTCCTGAAGGACAGTTCTGAGGAATCAAGCAAGCAAGCGCCTCACCACGGCAACGGGGGCCAGGGAAACAGCCCCCATTCATACCGATAGCAAAATAAGCAGGATGTGCACAGTAAGCGTGCGCCGAACTGACGGAACCGTTCCCCGGGAAGTTCTGTGTCACGCGGATCAAAGGCGTCTTTCAGCAGCTCTGCAGCTCTGGGCCTCTGCGCTCCCTCCCCGTGCTAGAGGTCAGAGCGAGAGCGACGCACGTTCACCGACATAACGAGCACTTCAGCTGAAAAAGCTGTGCTTTTTTATTAAAAGCATTTCAAACACTCACGGTCGACCGATGACAATTTAATCCAGACAAAGTGTATAAAGTTACTGCTAACTGAAGGCTTCTTTGCATCCTTTCGGTTAAATTGAGGCCAAATATGACCATGTTTTGAATATGAAGCTAATATTTACATATTATTGTTAATCAAAAGCAACAGCACTACAGCGCCTGAGGACAGCAAGGTCACGAGTTTTGTAAAGTGGAAAACAGGATACAACATTGCTGATGTGTTCTTGCTACCAAATATCAAACAAAAATACAAGCCTTACTATTTAATTAGCTTACGGCTAATGCATCACTTTATTTCTTACTAGCTTTGAGCTGCTATGCTCACATCGCTACCATCGGAACGTCACAGCAGAAGTCGAGACTCATCTGACCAGCCAATGTTTTTCCAGTCTTCCACTGTCCAGTTTTGATGAACCTGTGCCCACTGTAGCCTCAGTTTCCCGTTTGTAGCTGACAGTAGTGACACCCGGTGTGGTCTTCTGCTGCTGTAGCCAATCTGCTTCCAGGTTTGACGTGTTGTGCGTTCAGTGATGCTCTTCTGCATACCTTGGTTGTAATGAGGGGTTATTTGTGTTACTGTTGCCTTTCTATCCGCTTGAACCAGTCTGCCCATTCTTCTCTGACCTCTGCCAACAACAAGCCATTTTCACCCAGAGAGCCGCTGCTCACTGGATGTTTTTCTGTTTCTCTGCAAACCCTAGATATGATTTTGTGTGAGAATCCCAGTAAATCAGCAGCTTCTGAAATGCTTATACCAGGCCATCAGACACAAACAACCAGGCCACGTTCAAAGTCACTTACATCACCTTTCTTCCCCATTCTGATGTTTGACGTGAACATTATCTGAAGCTCCTCAGCTATATCTGCATGATTTCATATATCGTGCTGCTGAACAGGTGTACCAAATAAAGTGGCCAGTGAGTGTACATATATATGACTGATACATTGCACTGTAAATCTGTATGCCGGCTCAATAGGTGACACTATAACTTCATTACCTCGAGGCATAAGGGTTCGATTTCTACTGCTCTGTTGCGGCGGGGCAGGATGGAAGGGGCGAAAGGCTAACAAACAAGAAACAGAGGGGGCACAGGGGGTCAAAACCAAGGCAGAAACACAAGAATGAACTAGAGTTGGGGGGGAAAGGCAAGGAGATGAACAGAGAACGCCTAAAATCTACAACAATCGCAGAAAGGATGCTGGGTAATGCAAATTGCAGCACACAGCTGACACATATACACACAGGTAACGAGGACTGGACAAGAAACAGGTGCAGGCCATTGACAATTAATCAAACACTAGGGCTAGGAATAACAAGGAACAGGTGAGGTTCATTAACAATCAACAGGCACTAAAGACTCAAACACTGGGAATGGGGATGGCCAGCGATACCTGCTGACCAAACAGAAAAATGACAGACTGGACAGGGCAGGGACTCTGTCTGTCTGTCTGTCTGTCTGTCTGTCTGTCTGTCTGTGTGTCTGTCTGTGTGTCTGTCTGTCTGTCTGTCTGTGTGTCTGTCTGTGTGTCTGTCTGTGTGTGTCTGTGTGTCTGTCTGTGTGTCTGTCTGTCTGTCTGTCTGTCTATCTGTGTGTGTGTCTGTCTGTCTGTCTGTGTGTCTGTCTGTCTGTGTGTCTGTCTGTCTGTCTGTGTGTCTGTCTGTGTGTGTGTGTGGGTGTGTGTGTGTGTGTGTGTGTGTGTGTGTGTTAAGTATCTTCCCGCTACCCAGACACAGGCAGTGTCCCTGAATTGATCAACTGAAGAACGGTTTAACGATTTTATTGTTAGTATCATGAGACTGCCAATGACCTGTGAAGTTCTGTGGAGTTCTGGAAATTTGTGCTTCAGTTTATGTATGTATGTGTCCTACAATGGCCTGCACCCCATCCGGGGGGTTTCTGCAGCCCTGCGAATAGGACCCAGGATGAATAAGCCTTTCTGTATAATGGATGAACGATATGTACTGCAGATGGTTATAGTTCAGTCTCTGCCCTTTCTGTCATTTTAACACCTTGAAATAGCTGAGGGTACCTAGGAATCGCTGTAAAAGGGATATATATAATTCTGACTTTTATGCTAAAGTACCCAGATCAAAGAACAACGCTACTGGGATCAGAGCTTCCAAAACCGAACAGAGAAGTTGGTGAAATTTACCTTAGAAATGATAAATGACAAAGTCTCCCACATCTCTAATGATGAACCCAAGGGCCGGATTATTTTACAGCGCTATTCTGTTGCAAAAAAGGGCCCATATCTCAATCTGTGTTTCATTCAACCATGCTGCTGTTACAGAGCCAACTCATCCCTCTGTGGAGATAATGATGGTTTGATCTTGAAGGCAGGATCGGACGAACTGCAGAATTTTTATTGCCTCGTGTCAGCAATCACACTAGAAGGCAACCCAATCAGAGAAGCCTACTATATTAAGAAGGTTTCACCTGTTACAGGCATGTTTACGAGGTAAGGTTTACAGCCCATTCCATGTTATATATGTGATACACGAGGAAGAGGAGGTTTTCCATCAAGTGGAGTGTAAACAGATCGAAATTCTTCAGACGTCTCTGCTCTGTGACACAGAAATTCTTTTCTGATCTGCATTACAGCCATCAGCTACTAACGCCCAACACTGCCCCCCCACCCCCACAAACCTCTACAGCAAACCTCATCAAAACCCACCATATGCTGATGACATACTGCTGCCCCAAACCCTCAAACATCCATCGCCCGGTTCCTCTGCCTGATAAATAAATCCAGGCTTTCTCTGGCGTTATGGACCGGCGATAGTGTGAATTTACAGCTATTAACACCAAGCTGAAACGAACCGTCTCTGAAATCAATTCCCCCTCAAAACAACTTCTGCTATCTTGGGATCATAGTAACAAGACAGCCAAATGAACTGCTTAGGAGAAATTGGAGATAAAAATTGAAGAACTCAAACAGAATATTGACTTTGGGAAGATCCAGCCAATATCTGTTGTAGGCAGGACAAACGCTCCGATTGCCTGGCTAAGGTTTCACTATATCTCCTCTAGGCCTTGCTATCTTTTAATGTCCCACAGCTTCTTAAAAAAGCTTAATTCCACAACCATTCGTACTGCATCATAAACCGGTCGAAATGCACACCAAGAAAAATACGTAGAGGCTTCAGTCGCCCTACATTTTAAATGCCACTAAGGAAGCTATTCGCTAAGAGTAAGCTAATCGCTAAGCGTAAGCGTCGTGCTCAATGCTAAATGCTTGTTTGCGTTGCTAACGACGGCACACATTCCCTTTCCTTGCCTCATTAAAATAGCTGTTACATGCAGCACGGTACTAGAATACAGGGATGTGACCAAACAAACGGAGGCCTGAGGCATGTAAAAAGATAACCGCGCATGTGGCTAATGACACTTCCCCACCTGTCGGCACTGAAGCTATTTTCTCTGCTTGGGAACAATTGGGGTTATTGAGTGCAAAAAATCGCGATACGGATGGCAGCTCTGCATCTGTTAAGCAGATATTATATTCCATGTCATATTTAATACGAGTAGCTTGTGGGGTCACAAGGAAAAAGAACATTACATGAAATTTTGAACATGAAAAACAATGTTCACCTTTTGGGGAAAATGATCTTCGACCTGTGTAATAACAGGCTGTGGGATAGTTTTACAGAAGGTGAAGAGGGGAAATTGATATCAACTCAGAAACAATAAGACACCCAGGGGGGGAGGGGTAAATCCTGACATTTTGGGCGATATATCTATACTCGTAAGATGCTTAAGTATTCAAAAGAGCGAATTTGGTTCAGTTCAAGACGCCTCACAGTTGCTCCTTAATTACTCGTTGCAGTCATTTTACAAAGCAAATTGTAAAGCAATTGTCTTGACAGTTTTCTCCAAGGAAAAACAGACCCATTCAATATGTCATTTCCCATTTATTGCTGCAGGTATTTTTGCTATTATAAGCGATGCCAGTGATGATAATGATAGCAACATTTTTTCTCACCATTTCGCTCAGTACCGGAATATACACACGTATGAAAAAATCCATCATTTCAAGGTCTTCGTTTTTTATACTATGTGGGAATTATATGTGGTTTGCAGTATTATATTATACTGATATACAATATAATCATATATAATCAAGGCTTAAATTTGTGTTGAAAATTCAAGCCAGTGAGTGGTAAATAAATGGTAAATGGCAAAAATAATTACCTATTTATCGACCTATGTGCTTTCATTTTTCAAATGGTCTATTTGTGAATGTCTTATACATTAAAGAAGAACTCAATACAAAGATCACGTCTGTGGCATTTTTCACAGAAGCTCGAATTAAATCCCTAAAATTGCTGAGATTGAACGTTACGTGTAGCATCGAGGAGGGTCAGGCTATAAAGAGAGACCCTCAGACTAAACCTGGTTGGCCTGCCCGTCATATTTACCCCTACCTCCAGGAGGCGATATTGAGTCAATGGCAGCACAGAGTCCTGCTGAGAAAAGCAAACCAACAAACCCAGTCAGCCCATTCAAAAGGGTCACGTGAGGGAGCGCTTTCATCCTGCTTCTGCCATTACTCTTCACCACAGACTTCCTGTCTTGTAAAGTTCGTTCCAATAAGCGATAATCCGCTAAAATAAAAAGAATAATAAAAGAAATCCAGAGCCTGGTGGATTCTCTTAGGGGAACAAAGGATCATGTTCTAAAAATACTTTCTAATGAAGGGTTTTGTACATCATAGCTTCTTCATAAAGCACGGAGAGAAAAGCCACTCTGAAGAACATTAGCCGTTCGATCACAGGAGGCCACTGGGGCAGCTTGATAAACAAGGCGTGATAGGTCACTTTCAGCACCCTGCTATTGCTGGGAGGGTCAAAACTCCATGATATTGACACTATCATTTGAGCCTCGTAGCTGGGGGGGTCCTTTGACACGCCTGTTCTCCTTGTCTTGCTTTCATGCTTTTATGAAAAAAAGGGAAACTCTAGGAAACACATCTGAGCAATGAAATTACACGACTAAAGAAATGCGAAAAATGGAGGTAGCAATTCTGGGTCACGGCCCCCACCGTGGCTGTGTTTATGGAGTCTTACGCTCACAGGTGGATTAGAGTGGTGTCTTTAAAACACACACACACACATACAGTCCTTCCTATCCTAGGAAGGGCAGGTCACAAGGCAGGAGACATACTGGAGCATGCACACACACACACACACACACACACACATACAGTCCTTCCTAGGATAGGCTCCAGGCTGACCCCAAACCTGTACTGGAATTAGCATTTTTGGAACATTAAAGGGGTCATTACATGCCCCGAAAATTAAGCACCATTCCATTATTATGTTAGATAATAATTAGTTAGGAACGGGAAGGCATTCTCACACAGAAAATCCCAGCGTTTCAGACTTTATTGCGGAGTTGGCAACACGTCGTTCTCGTAAGATGCCTACTGGTACCGATGCTGTTCCGTTTCAATACCTTTTTAAAGATTATAAGTTATAAATAATACAAAGCAATGTTTATATAAACGGCCTAGAATGATGATTCCGCATTTCCAAGCAAAATAGCAGAAATACACTTCGGAACATAACGCGATTTACCAACAGACGTAAATATGTGGGTGAAAAAAAACACGAAAATGCGAAATTGTTTTCCAGAAAGGTGACAGGGCGCCTTCACACCTCCGTGGCCGTGGGTTCGATTCCCTTTCCTGGGTACTTCGATTTGTTCCCCAGTCCAAAAACATGTGCACCGATGTCTGTAAATTGTTTTTAATGCCCGTGTCCCTATGGAGGACAGTCCGTCCTTGGACATGCACTATATTCGCAGTGACCCAGTGCTGCATAGCCAGTCATTTCATTAAAAAATAGAGCAAAGCAGAAAACGCAAATGTCTGTCGGTTTATTTAATTTATCTTTGAGTTTCTAACAAGCCCAAAACAGCATTATATATTTTCGACCACTTATTGCATTTATTTTTATGCAGCGAAAGTGCCTGATGAAATGTTGTTTTCCACGAAATTCGCTTGATAATACGCCGTGGCGCCTCAGTCAGAGGTGCCCGGAGGTAACATCGGCGTGCGGGTTGCTGCGATTTTATTTATTTGCTTAAATATTCCCGCATCAGCCGCAGGAAAGCCGCGCATGAGAGACGGTTTAGTTTGTACAGAAACCTTCTCCAGTGCGGCTGTCGCTGATGGATTGAAAATGCTGTCCAAAGGCTCTTGTGTTTGCATTTTAATCCATGCATCTTGGCATCTGCGGGTCATTGTGAAAAGGCGCCCGCAACCTGTTCGATACCCGGGTTATGACTCATTCACCGGCAAGTCACCTTTATTTTTTATGAACAACCCACTTTCCCCTTACAGACATGGGGATAAACATCCTTCCTTTCATAGTCTCTCTGCTTTTTATGCCGTTTTTTCACGCCGTGAATTCAGCCGCGATCTTTTTGTCCGCCCGCTGCTGATGCTGGCAAATCAGAGGTTAATGGAGATCAATATGTAAGCTAAAATCAGTAGGCACACAAACTGCTGTCACACGGTCCCAGCGAAAATGACAACAGTGGCAAGATTCAGGATCAAGCCGATTTTATCTCATAATCTAATACCGACGCTCATTTGGATCATGCCAAATGCAGCCATGCATATAGGCGGCGCGCATAGATGCACCACGCAAAGTTACTCGCTTGCAATATTTTTGTACTTTTACAATTGTATGGCATGGTTGAAATAATTAGCCATCTTAAAGGGTTTTTTCAGGGCTGCTAATGTGCGTGCAAAAGGCTAATTTATTATGCAAATAACTTAATCGCGTTTCGTGCCTTTGAAAGGTTAGTTATGGTCATTGCGTTGACATAATTCATCCCTCGGATGCTGAAAATGTGACACAGGAGCGTTGTCGCATAGGCTCCGCAACTTCATTAATCTTATTTATTAGCCTGCAACTTCTTAAAACGTATTTGTTTGCATTTCTGCTCTGCTGAAATGCTCGGCGTGGATCACATGTCAGTGGAGCTCATTAAACACGGCCGGCTACCAGTGATCGGCGATACAGTAGATAAGTAACACAGACACGGCTACCGGCGACTAACTCAAACAGAAGCGAAGCAGCTTTCTGCGGCGCTCGGGGAGCCGCAACGTGCTCTGACTGATTAATTCTGCCGCTTTTCCTGCCGGCTATCTTTTATTTACGGCTGCGACGATCTACTGTACTTTGTGCCACTTTAACTTATTTATTTAGACCTAATTGGCTGCCCTCCAGGCAGGCGGGCTGTCAGGACAAGTTAAAAATACATATTTGTTTACAGGTGTTATAATTTTATGTGCAGTGTTTTGGTTTCCTATTAAGTGTTACAGTTTCCAATTAGACTATCAGAGAAAGCGGAAGAATGGAACGGAACGACCTCTCAAAGTTTTATAAGGAGATGCTACAGCAGGATACCTGAGCAAATTTAACTGGACGGACATCGTGCTAAGCCGTCTTTTGTGGCTTGTGTGCGATACTCTAATTCCACTTTAAACAGCACTCATACCACACTTGTAGATCAAGGCTTTAAAAAATGGTATCCCCCTACCACAATACTAGCGCAATACTCCCACAACAACTCTTGTCTATTTGATGAGGTCCCTTATTAGATGTTGTGGGATTGGATCTCAAGTGCATCACCCTCTTGGCGAGGAAAGGGAAGCCTTACTGTCACAGACTTATATTTATTATAATTGTTCTCTTGTTGTGGGAGGAAATTTTTTTTGTGGAAAACATTTTGTTCTTCTTTCTTTATCCCAACTTTGTGGTTTGCATCGAGTATTTCGGCTATTTAAATAAGTGCAGATTTGCCTTTGGTCTTTAAGGCTGTCGTGTCGAAAAGCCTTTCATTTTACCCTTTAGCTGCAGAAGATCGAGACCCTGGACTTGCATTGCAGAAAACACCAGAAGACACCCCCCCTCCCATGTATATTATATATTATCTTCAGATTCTTGTTTCCAAAATAATAAGCAATAAAAATAGCACTTACAGTTCTTCTATAATGTCTGACAGTAATGTCCATACTTACGTCATTAACTCCCTGCTAGTTCATAAGGCGTAGTCTTGGAAAGCAAGATAATATGGCCGTTCACAAGTGGCCTCCAACACCACTACAGTATGGGACCAAAGGTATGCCGTGCCTGTGACCGGAAGGTTGCCGGTTCAAATCCTGGACTCCACAGAGTAATTTCACCATTAGGTCCTTGAGCGAGGCCTGTAACTCTCAAGGATGGCGAGAGCATCCTGGATGAGAAACCAGTTCGTCACTGGTACACATGGTAGGAGCAAATTACAGCTTACGTGTGTGTGGACCGTGGGAGCAGATCAGAGAACACATACTGTAGCATGTAAACTCCATACATAGTGTGGGGGTGGGACTCGAACCCAAAGCATGAGGCGGCAGACATCACCACTGAACTACAAGACAAACCACAACAGCTAGGTGAGTTTTTTTTTTTTAACATTCAGCTGAATTGAATGCATGGTTGATAACTATATGCAGGCAAGTGTGGAAGTCTGGTTTCAACATTGGTAGGGACCAAATCAGCCCCAAAACGCCTACCCCCCTAAACACACACAGATCGCCTACAGAATTGGCAAGGAGGAGTCCCAAGCAACCATTTCTAAATCTACGCCATTGCATACAGAGTCTGCATGAAGCGGATAGACGAGGCCGTATTTAAATGGAGAAATTGCTCATGGTCTCATAAGAACGCACCCGTCTTGACTATGAGAGCCGCCCTCGATTCCCTTGGTTTTTCAGCCAAAAATGAAAGACGTTCATTGTTTCAGGGATAAAGCATCCCAAGAAGGTCACTTTTTTTTCTTTCTTTTTTTTTTTTACAAGCCGGAATGCCTGGATCCTCGCAGCCTCCGTCTGGAAGAGCAGAGCAGGGTGCAAGGAGGGTGGAAGCTTCCAGAATGCATGATGTAAACACTTGCACATTTGCATCGACGTCTTTCCGTTGCCATGACGAAATGCGAAGGGTTTACGTAAAGCACAGCTGAAACATCAGTTTTGTTTCCTAATGCTGTGCGTGTTGCATGCAATCATCCCATAATCATCTCTGGGGAGTTGGTGGGGGGTTTATTTTTTGCCCATTTTCCTGCATTACCAAATGTTACAATTAGTTTGGGTTTGTGAGTTTATTTGGAGATAAACATTGTGAAATAAATAACGAACAAATACTGCGATTTCAGTAATTCCTAAAATATCGCAATCCAGCAGCAAGGTGGCGAGTTCAAGTGTATGTGCCTGTAAGCAAACCACGTCCGGTTAGTGCCCTGCAAGGGGTGGTAGAGTGACCCTATCGGCATTACCAAGGAGTGTAGGGCAGTGGGTTATGTCTGCATGCCCAGGCGGGTCGGCCAGCCGGTTGACCTTGGAGGTTTTGGTTCCACTCCTCTTCTGTATTTTTGCATACTTTCCCTTTCCCGCTTCATGCACCATTTTGTATAAACAATGTGATAATGGATTGCTGTTCCCGCTTGTCAAGTGCCTTGGGGCAACTCTGTTGTGAAAAGCGCTATATAAAAAACGAATTGAATTGAATCGGTGTCCATGTCTAGAAGGTCATGGGTTCAAAACCCATGGCCGGCAGAGTCACCATATCACTGTGGGGTCCCTTGCACAAAGACCTGAACCCCAACTGCTCCCAATCCTCACTTATACATGGCTTTGGATAAAAGATTCTTCTACATAAATAAATGTAAATGTCTTTGCCTGTTTGCTGATGCAGCTTGGATTGCAGTCTTTAGAGTGGGAGTCTTTGATTGTGAGTCTCACCACAACTGGCAAAAAAAACAATACTTTACCTTTGAATTATGACATCTGGCTGCTGAAAAAAGGTTTGTTTGCCTAACTCGAGGATCTTATGTGTCAGTGAAAATCTGAAAAAGTCTCACCTCTTTGTATTTTCATGCTCTCTGTAGACTTTTTCGTTGTTTTGTTGAGCTTGTAGACCACAGTGCCCTGCTGAGCCTGGAAGGGACTTTAGAAATAATCGTCACACACCGTATAAGTGCCATGTTGGGGCCACATTAATGCTACACCGGTGACAAAATGACTGGAGTGGCAGCCAGCTCTGATTACCACCTCACCAGGTAATTAAAACAGTGTGGGCTGGCAAGCGAGCTCACAGGCACAATGTGTCCTAATGAACGGTATGCTGGGAAGGGGGAGGAGGAGGGAGGAGTCCAGGAGGCATCTGATCTGCCAGGGACGCGGGGCCCCGAGTGACAGCCAGGTAGCGTCGTCACGGCGACTCGCGACAGCCACGCTTGGATACACCAGCGGAGGACCTCATTGGCAGGCTGCTCTCAGCATCCATTTCTAGGGTTCTGTCTTGACTTGTCCATTTTTGGAAAAAGGCAGCGGGTACCGAATTAGGAAGGCGCGTGGGGGGATGCGATAAGCTGCACTGATCGCCAGGAGGGGGCGCTGTTAGGGTCACCAGGTTACCAGTCAGACCAGTAGCGGTCAGGGCCGGCTCAGTATGGATGTTTCCTGGTAAACAGAATGTTGCACATTAACAGTGCAACAGCGTAGTCACCCAACGGCGGGAAGGGAGAAAACACGAAGACAAGCCTCCGAAATATTGCCAGGATAATTACAGGCCCGTTGAGCATTCGGGATCTCACTCCGCGTTTCCATGCCCACAATCCCCACCCGGCAACGGCGTAATTTGCTGCCGCGCCGTCAATTACGGGGCAGGAGGGGGCTGGAGCTTTCCCAAATGAAGAGCCGTGCGCGGAATGCTGGCCCGCGGCCGCGGCTAGGGAACCGCACGCCGCCACGCCTGTCCAGCTACGCAACGTTTTCCCGCGACGTGCCTGAACACCGGGGATCGCTCTGATGTCTGGACCGATGAGAATGTCGGCCTGACGTGTGTATATTCTTATATCTGTGCTTATTTACTCCGCGGAAATCACAAAGAATATTCTGCTGGTCTCAATTCCTGCTTACGATGCTGGGCCTGGCTTTGCGGATTGATTTGTTGTCTACGCCCTCTGGGGGTGGGGGGTTGGGGGGGGGCAGGACTTGTGGGTGTATCCCCTTTGATCTACCGGCTCCTCTGAAGTAGGCGCTTCAATCCCGAATTGGGGAAAAAAACGAAGAGCAGACGTGAGAAACCTGTGCACTCAGCATGTTTTCCTCACAGATTGGGTCCTGGGTTCGTCACCACGGCACAGGGGTGATGGATGTGAGGACAGGACACAGAGGAGGACGACATAAACGCCTTTTCAGTGGTGATCCTCAATGGCACACCCCATAATAGCCCTCCATAATAAATAAGACTGGCAGCCGCAATGCACCCAGCTTAACCATGGGGGGCAGCTAACGGCCTCACCACCAGACGGCGCCGATCGCAGGGTGTCCGTCCCAGCCGAGCTGTACGGTCGTGCTGGCGGATTCTGTCCATGCCACTATCTATCAGGCTGTACACTCTTTAATTATATGCCACAATCTATCACTATCAATCTATATATCCTTTAATTATGTCACTATGTGTTACTATCATTCTATATATTGTTAAATTGTGTCAATCTGTCACAATTTCTCCATATAGAGTAGTGATACTTCATTTGTCCATGTGGGGAAATTTGAATAACAGCCTTCCAGAGTGGCATGTGACCCCCCCCTCCCCCCCCGGAATAACGACCTTCCAGAGTGGCATGTGACCCCCCCC
>JAODLC010000001.1:5455983-5484650 GCA_026781145.1 Hippopotamyrus pictus
CGCAGGACCCGGCTCGTGAATCACTGATGCAAAGCTTGAGCCTCCGAGATACTGCAGAAACTCGACTGCGTAAATGCACCCATTGCTCTAAGGAAATTATGGGCCTGGCAAGAAAACAGTCAGAAAGCCCGAAACCTGAACAATCAGAAGTAGAACAAGCAGACCCTGAAGACATAAACATTACTGACAGTCGCTGAGATACGCTGTCAGAAATTTCATGCACAATACGTCATTTTTTTTCTAAATTATTTTTTATAAAGGTCAGCACCACATGTGGGAAACGCCACGATTCCTCCAATATTTATAGTCAGAGAAAACATTTCTAAATGAAACTGAAAACTACAGAGTTCTATCTTTATTTACGCATATCAATTTTTCAGTAAATATTCTGTGAATAGTCCAATCCCCTGCAAAGCAGACGGGAGATGCACTGGGGACAGAGAAGGATGATTACAACCGTGGTTCCACCAAACGCCGCAGTCTGGCCAGAATTGCCTCGTGGAGTCAAGCGAAGTGAATCCTAATCACAAATAAGCTGCAATCAGATGCATCAAAATCCCCACTTCATAAAAAGGACACTTCAGACTCATCACAACCTGGAACCAGAGAGGTAAAAAATAAAAATGGACCACAGTAATCAGTCCGGACTTGTGAGGCATGAAAGGTTGAAACAAGGCCACGAAATATCAGATGTTCAATGATTCAGCAAAGGCTCTGCTCCTTCCAGTGATGAAAGACGGTTTTACTGCCACGCTGCCAAATATTAAATGGTATTTCACTCACGTCCTGCGGGCCAGCTGCGATCTGTTATGTTGCATTTAATCAGCCTATGGCGTGAGAACCCTAACAGCCTCTACTGCAAATGAGAAACACTTCAACGTTTTGATTTTATTTATTTATTTTATTTTTTTGCAGTTGGGTGTTGGACAGTCACTCACACTTTTTCATTTCGCATTTTAAAAAGCTGCTCCAACCCGCAGTCGTCTTATTGAAATGTTGTGGGCAAAGAAGCAACGAATTGCACAAAAAAAAATAAAATGAAAAAAATATCTACAGAGAGTCAGCCTCAGTGAAAGTAACTCGGAGGTACTACTGTACATCACGATCTCACCCCGACCAAATGATTATTAGGAAATCCTCTAGCGACACAAAAGGACAGCGGAGAAATACATACTTCTTTATTGGACAATTAAAACTATTGACTCTGAGCAGTGACCTCCAAAAAGAGTAATTGTCAGTATATCTCATGTAGTAATAACCTCACACGCCTTTCAAGACAAATGAGACAACTCATTCAGCTAGAATATAAAAAAAAATAAACTGTTTTAGTGCTGTAAATTAGAAACTGAGTTTCAGAAGCTGGGACGACCCCTTCTGTATATTTTGAATATGATTTTCTCTTCAGGACATCTTGACAATTTATTTTTGATTTTTTTGGTAAGTGTTGTTTGCGCACATTAATCTTTCATATACTCCACTGGCAACGTTTCATTTTTTAACCCTGGTTTGATGAGCCATCAACTCAAGCGTCCCAGAAAATGTCTAATAGGTCAAAGTGAGTCTCTATAAGAAGAGCACTGCTCTGGGGTTCGAGGAGGGAAACAGGCGTAGAAGTTTTACCAAACTCTTAAGGCCAGCAGAGAGCACTTAAAGTGAAATATCATTTTTATAATTCCTTATGCATATTGCAATAGGTGTTTATGGTGGCCTATTGCTACTTATGAGATGTGCAGGATTTTGCATTATGTATGTATGCATCATAGTGTTTTATGGATGCATTAATAATGCGTCATGCAGAGGGCATTTCGGAAAGTGTTATCACAAGTTACTGTACTCAGTATGATCTAATAAAAAAATATTCAAATCCCAGCAACAAAATCCCTTATTTTTGCATCCGAATAGACCTTGTAAGACCATTCTGATCTATGGCATAATATAATAAACCCAGCAGAACTAAATCTAGCAGAAATACATTTGGTTTAGTTTTACATTCTCTGTTATGTGCTGAGCAATGATAACTGTCCAGCTGAGACTCCTGATTGAACTTGCAGAGAATAATTGCTTTTCCGTCCTACTCTCACTATCAAAAAATCCTCTGCATTTCCCCCCCCCAAAAGCGGTCAATACAGTAAACATTTCATAGCCGATCAATTAAAACATGATTTATTTCTATCGCTGAAAGGAAAATGCTTTCTTTATTCTCATGTTTGATAAGTGTATTTATCCCCCGACCGTCAGCATTTTGACATAATCAGCTTACAGTCATGTAATTCATAAGTATATCTGGGGGATTACAAAATTCACCTTACGTATAATTACACTGACGGGTGCCGGAGAGATTTTTTGCCGGTCTTGTTTATTTGAAGTAAATCTGTGGCAGAGACAAAGGCTTCCTGGCTGAAAGCAGGCTCTTCCGTCCGAGCTTGTCCTACCGATGACTGTCAAGGAGGAAACGTTTCAACTGCGGGGGAAAGAACATCGGTGGGGCGAGAGGTGAAAAGCAGAAATCTGCCTGTGGATGCAGACCGTGAAATATTTACACGGACTCGGCGGAGCTAGAAGAGATGAGGGAAACCCTAAATGTATGGATGGACACAGAGTCGGAAATTTCCATAAATTCTGCATGGGGAACACATGGTGTAACTGTAGGTAACATGAATTATTTGTTTTGCTGCAGACGAGGGGAGAAGACGGTTAGGACTTAAGGAAAAAAAGCGAATGATATGATGATTCTTTCCGCTGACAACCCAGTTCTGGGGGGGAGGGGGGGGGAATGATTTAAAAGGTCAATCCCTCTCATCAGTCTTGGGGGTGGTCTTCACAGAAATTAGGTCAGAGATATTGAGCTGCCCTAATTGCCACATTGAAAAATGCTGGATCAGCTTAACTCCTTATTACCTCATATTGCCTGGACAGGAGCACCCTTATCCTCACCTTGAAGCCCACAGGCCCTTAGCGTCGTGTGCCACACATTCACCTGGGTGCAGGATGACTCATCAGGCTAAATGTCTTCTATTTTATTCATAGAAATGCGCTTTGGGGTGTAGTAAGGAGTGTCACTCTCTGCCAAGGCCCCGACAGACTCTACTTGTACCTGTCTGTTCACACTTTAGCTGCTCGTCGCTGACACAGAGCCGCTCGTCCCGCATGCGTGTGTGTGTGACGTCGCATTTCCCACAGTCTTGGGGAAGGTAACGGGACACGGCAGCCGGCTGCTAATCGCTGCCAAAACGGGGCGGGACCAGTTGTCACATGCGTCTGGGACTCACAATTGCGAGGCAGCCATTTGCGGTTCCCCTTCCCTTGTGAATAGACAACCTAAAAAACGACCACTAGGGGCGCTGGGGTCTCCTGATCATACTGACTGGTGCGACAGGACCTCCCCCCAGCATCTCAGGGGAAGAAATACCCCCCACAAACTCCATGTCACCATTAATGTATGCCAGGCCCCTCCCTCCACCTGGTCCGCATCTCACTCAATGCCCTCCCCTTATCCCAAAATAAACACCCCCCCCCCGGGGGGGTTTGCCCCCGCAGCTCTATCTCCCATACCCCTTACACACTTGTAACTCAGGGCAAACACGCCCCACTTTGCCCTTAACTGATGTATTCTTACAGGCGGATTTCCATGGCGACACCCTTATAGCCTCCTGTGCTAATGCTAACCCTTTCTCTTCGCCTGGATATGACCGAACCCGCACCCCTCCCTCAGTGCCGCCACAAAATCACCTAGGACGCTGTCTTCTCAGAGTTATTGTGGCCAAAAGGAAGTTTGGAAGATGCTGCTCCCATCATTATTATGGATTAAAGAATGCTAGTAGCTTAATTAGTGCCAGGAGGACACTTACAGGGACTCCTTTCATGTGTTTTAGGTCTCTCATTCACAGGCCCTGCAACGTACAGAAGCTATATTGAAAGCTATTGATACAGCACTGGTGCTTACTGGCACTCAAACTACACTTTTACATGAGACTCCAGTGTGTCCATCCATCCATCATCTGTAACGTCTTTTCTCACTCAGGGTCACAGGGGTCTGGAAGCTATGGGTGCAAGGCAGGAAAGGACCCAGGGTGGGACACCAACACATTATGGGGACACTCACACCTATGGGTAACCCCAAATAACCTCAAAATTTTGAATTGTGGGGGGAAACTGGAGTACCTGTAGGAAACCCCACCATGACACAGGGAGAACATGCAAACTCCGCACACGTGGAGCCATGGCATGACTCGAACCCGGGTCCCACTGGCGGGAGGCAACATGGATGGCTGCAGCATTAACCTTGCTGCCCCAAGGGGCCAGTCGCTACACTAAATATTAAAAAAAAAAAAAAAATGTGCTCCTTATTTAAGAGATGTTGAAGCAGCTTGTTCTGCTAACCAGCTAGTTGGTTAGCAGAACCAAGTACTCTGACCCTACTTGATTGCTCTTTATTTACGATCTGAAACATCTGAGGGGGGGCAAAGTGACTTTTTGAGTGGGGCCCCAGAAAAAAGCAAATTTTCCCCTGCATACAAGAGGATCTGCCCCTTATGGTGTGTAGGTCCATAGTTCAGGGAAGAAGTGAGTTTATGATTTTTCTGCCAGCCAAACCTGTCGTTTCAGGATCATCTTCTTGCTGATCATGATTAATATTTACCCACGGCTCTGTTGCTTTATTCTTGATTAAATGTAATGTCATGTTACAGCTATGAACATTCCGTTACGTTGCGGAATTTCCCTCCCTCTTCTCCCGGAGGCGGAGCCATATGCTCCACCGAACCTGTCAAGCCCGACTCCACAGTCCGTGCCCTGATTTAAATATGTCATCGGGCCGCGGACGCGCGAACGACCCGGCCGGCCACCTGTTCCTCCGGACGCCCAAGACGCTGTCAAAACGCACCCGCGTCATCTCTCAGCAAGCCGCCCAGGAGGTGAAGACAAAGGCTTATTACTATAAATACCTTCCTGGCAGCGCCCCCCGCAGCCAGGCGGGTCATTAATAAAAAAAGATAGGGGCAGCATACGCTGGCAAGATACTGCAAGCTAAAAAAAAAATGAAATGTTTGACATTTTGCCTGCAGTGTTTACCTGCCGTGCTGCACAAGGGCTGAATAGTACGTAATGGAAGCGGCGTTTCGCCTTGTTGTTATTTATTATTTATATAATTATTGCCCCGTGCGAAAATGGAAACCGGGTAAGTTATTAGAAGCTGCATGTGTATCTTTTGACAGGATTAATATGGGCACAGCATGGCAGCTCAGTGGGTAGCACCTCCAGGATAGCCTGAAAAACATGCGATTAGTCAACCTGATGCCTCTAAATTGCCCATGGCATGCGCCTGCGTGTGTATGCGTGCGTGCCCTGCGATGCACTGGTATCCCAACCAGGCTGTCCCCCGACTGGATGCATGGTTGAACATGAAGTTCAGAAAAATGCGCCCTCTTCTGGTGCAGTACATCCACTTGTAGATCTAACACAGCATGACCACCGGACTGTTCATTGTACAAGTACGGTAAATTGATAACAAGTAAAACCGTACTAAGTTGTACAAAGCAACTCTTTTCAATGAATCTGGATTTCTCTAATCTGGTTTTATGCAAATTTTATGATCCTGAGAAAATGACAATTTGTCAACGACTCCACCAATCGTGACTCGGTAAACCTCAAGACTGCAATGAAATACTTAAAATTAATGGCATAACCATAATTTAAGGTAAACATTGTGTTTTTTTTTTCTTTTCTTTTTACACTGGAGTTTGTACTACCTATCCTTAAAGAAGAAGAGAGAACTCGTGCACGTACGAGGGAGATACGATGCGCATGATTTTTATTGCTATTCTTCCCGCGATGCTTGGAGTTGATGCTACTTCCAGCAAAGAGAACTGTGTCCACTATAAGGGGAACAAAGGCAAACAGCTAAACCTTGAAAATATTAGAAAACCTAAGATGTTTATTCAAGTTAAATCGCGATTCAGTCAGCGGCAAAACAAACATATCTACAGTCTATTAAATGCAACAGGAGTACAACATATGTATGTTGTTAGTGCTAAGGACATTAACGCTCCCTCGACCATTCTGCTAGCGGTCTTTTGCCTAACAACATACCAACATTTGAATTATTATATATAGTATACTAATTAATATTGCATTAATCAAATATGCATAATGCAAACGGCGCGCAGAGAGATGAAAAATAAACCTCTTCCCCTTTTAGCCATACCATCCCGTTTCAGCAATTTTCCCAACAGTAAATTGAAGCAAAAAGAAACCCCTTTGATTCTGAACTGTAAGTCTCTCATAAAGCTTGCCGACAATCTGCCTACAGCCATGCAAATTGCCACGGCAGTGCAACAGTTTAAAAAAAAAAAAAAATTAACGAGAGCGCATATATGGATTTTGAACTCAGAAAAAGGATTCAGGGCTGCAGGATCATCTTTCAGTATTTATATCCGATGATCAATGCAATTTAATAAGCTGCGCGTGCGTCATTTCATGTCTGCACACAACCCAAATCATCTAGCTTGTCGTCTTATAAGCACAAATGAAACGCATTATTATTATTATTATTATTATTATTATTATTATTATTATTATTATTATTATTATTATTATTATTATTGCTCGGAACCACTGTTCTGCGGCTTGCCGGCCATATGCAAGTTGCATGTTAAGTGGTATAGTTGCGTAATCGCAGGTCCCGCCGTTCATTATGGGTCTCCATCAAAGCTCAGCTGCGTTTCTGCAGCCTTTAAGAGCCGTCATGGCTAGGGGCTGTTTGACGAGCTCTTCCCGACGCTCTCTCTCTCTCTCTCTCTCGACAATTTCTGCAAGGCAACCCGGCTCGGGCTTTTTAAAGTGAATATCAACGGGCACAAAGCGGGAGGCACTGCGCCAAACGCATTTGTATTCCGGGACAGGAGAAATACGAGGCGCATCCCCCCAAAAAATGCGTATGACAATGGTGCATTTAGTGGAGGAGATTACATCTGATTTGTTTGCTTTTGTGCTTTAGTTAATTTAACATGAGACCGGATTTTACACGCGAACAGCCGCCCATAAAGAAGAGCGGGCGCAGCACCGTGCGCGGATTTGCGTTTATCATTAATTTACACCTGCGAGACAAAACCGCGTTAGCTCACTTTGTTTGGGAGCACTTATTAATTATTAAACTTGTGTTTTTGATGGCGCCGTCGTTATGGAAACGCTTGCTGGAGGAGAGCTAAATTTGTAGGCTGCTGAGCGATTTGCGGGGAGCCTGAAAATCGCTGCCGCCAGCATGTACAGTTGCATGGAGAAGAGGCGCACTTGCAGCAACCAGACGTGCGATGGCAACCGGGTTAACACATACGCAAAGTTCGAGATTGCACCAAAACAAACTACTTCGCACAGATGTTGCGAAGTCTGCACAGTCGTGTGTCATATGCACACACTTACGGCAATAGGATGATTAATTCGCCGTAGCCAAGAAAATGCTTCCAAGTCTGCATCGAATGAAATTGCTTATCGTCGCACTGAATAATGTATCGTTATCCTTTACACGAATTTCCCTTGGATTGGCTCAGTTTCCTTTATGAGAGAAATATTATGAAAGAACAAGGATCTCGTCTCAGAGAACGAATTAGAAAAGAAACGCTGATAGGTTTTTTGGAAAAGCACATGCTGGCGACAATTAAGCCCAGCACAATGAGAATCACTTACATAAAATCACAGACTGCTGAAAAGTACCACGAGAAACAATGACGGGCTCCAAGCCCATCCTGTGAAAAGCACTCACAGTATTAATTAGCATAAAAGACATGGGCGATAATGTAATGACAAGCACAAAGGGAGTATTATGTGTGTATCCATCCATCCACCCATCCATCTTCCATAGCTCCTTATTCAGTGCCTGGTCAAAGAAAACATGGACCATTTCCCAAGAACGACAGAACACAGGAGCACCGTGGATGGGATGCACACACACACACACACACAGACATACTAAGGGCAAATTAAAGATGCCAAATGTAGGAGAAAACCGCGGTGCCCAGGAGAAGCCCATATGGATAAAGCATGAACACTGAAACCTGACACACTGCAGGGATCACATTCAAACCTACAGCCCCGGAGGTATGAGGATGGAGCCCTGCGCAGCGAGCCACCCACAAACAGAACATAGTACAGTACTGAGGAATGCAGCAGGGTCATAAAAAGGCTTTAAGCAGTGTTTCCCAAGCCGGTCCTCCGGGACACACTGCAGACGGTCCACATTTTTGCTCCATCCCAGCTCTCTGCCAAACAGTCGACACTTTTGCTCCCTCCCAGCTCCCTATTGGGACCGGGGAGGAAGCAAAAACATGGACTGCATGTGGGTCCGAGGACCCGACTGGGAATCAGTGCTTTAAAGAAGATGCAATGTGCTCATGCTGTTGGATCAATGATCGTTTTGGACCAAGTTATGGACTCCAGATCAAAGCACCCAGTTTTTAAACCTCTCCCCTGTACGTGTCTTTTTCAGTATAGTCTTGTACCTTAAGCATCTAATGTTGGAAAACGAAGAAAAAAAATCATTGGTTACTTGATTTTGGTGCAGCTCCTGCACTGTAATTGCTGATTTTGCCTGACTGTCTTTATACTTGCGAACATATTATCAGCCACAGAAATGCCATTTTCGCATGAGTTTGCTGCGCCTGGCTTATGATGGAAAAACGTTTATCCTCAAGCGACCGCGCCTGGATTAATTCTCCAGGTTAACTTACCCACCTTTGAAAAGAGTAATTTTCAGAATTGAGTTTTATGAACCACAAATGCATAAGCATTAATGTTAACGGAGATATATTTGCGCGTGTTGAAGCTCGCACACATAATAGCGTTCAAACTCACAAGACTAAAATCCTTTTTTTAAAAGTTACAATTTATACGATAGCTATTTCTGGATTATGATATTAAATTTCTCTTTCTAATCAAACTGATTAAGTACTTCAACCAAGAATAATAAATTCCACATCCTTTCTCACTGGAAAATCAGATTTATAAAATTAATCTGTGCGTGTGTGTGCTTGTGTGTACGTGAGTGGGACTATTTTTGGTCAAATATGTCTTTGGCTGTAATGTTCCTCTGTTAAATGCATCATTTATTTGCGAACTATGGGGAAGAGGTATGGTCTTCATTTTAATGCATTTAAGACGACGTATGCAAATTAAGATCTCTTTTGCATAACTCTTCCTGCAGTCAGTCGGTTTCCTCGTTTGAATTGGTTTTGGCCCCCAGAAACCCACATACCAGCTCGGCACTCCCCATTTACGTTTTGCGCTTGTCCACCCTGACATCACCCCTCCCCCCATGTCACGTGGTCGTGTTCACCATCCCACCCAGAAATGTTCTCACCTTCCGAGCTTTAATCAAAGCACGAGACTCCTCGAACCTTATACAACCTCAAAGACTGTATTAATGTGTCAGTGATCTCAAAGCTACATCCCAATTAACTCGTCTCCCAAAAGCAATTTTGAAAATAAACACGGAAACTGGAACACCTTCCATTTAATAAACACTTAGAGGAAAGAATTTTGTTTATATAGCAAAAAATTGGGCATAATCTGAATTATTCCACCCCCCAGAGTTTAAACCTGTTAGTAATTAGATGCTGAGTATATTGCAGCTTTGCTTAATAACAGCAGTATGATCAGCTGGGACTTTATTTTAATCACCCAACACATTTGATCGTTTGCTTTTATGAGTAAGAGGAAACCAGTCGTTCAAATTGCCGGCTTCTTTATTATGGTCTGGTCTCCGGAGGAAGGCGGGGCGCGAGGTCAGGCAGCCGCTAACCGGGGAACTCCGCCTGAAAGGGGCATTATTGTCTGGCCGGAACCGATTCCGGGTCTCACCCACTCACGGGGTGGTAATGTCCCGTTTCAGTCTGCCTACGAAGGATAGTCTCCCAGAAGCAATGCTGAATATGAACATGGAACCTGGAACACTTTCCATTTAATAAACACGTAGAGGAAAGTATTTTGTTTATATAGCAAAAATAAGGCATAATCGGAATTATTTCACCCCCAGATTTTAAAGTAAAAATTGTCCGACAGGCCAGGGAGATGCCTAACTGTTTCTCTGCCAGTCCTCAGTGAGGCATCCTGATATAAATCTTCTAATGCATTCAATCCCCCTCCCAATTTCCCTTCTGTAATGTATGTAGGTCACTTTTTATGAATCCACGTTACCGCATGCAAATGGATGCGACGTTATGCAGAAATAACTGCTATCAGCCGCAGTATGTCAGCTGTAGTCAGACGGCTCGGTAGGATCTGCGGACATACAGTCGCCTGCGGAAATCGGCCCGGACGGCGTCTGTGGCAGCAATCTGCATGCGGCTTCGGGGACGCGAATCGCTTAACAGAACAGAAGCTGCGCCCGTAGCTTTAAAAGGCGGCGCCGTAAATGCCGCTTCCCCGCGCCCGCAGTGTCACCGCGCTGGATCCTCATTAGCCCGGAAAGAATCCAGCAGAATCGAACTGCCGTTACTTTTCGAGTGCAGTAACGGCGAATACGATCTCCATTCTGACTTAGGGAACGCCTGAAAACTCCGATATCGGGCGCCTTATTGAATTTCTCTAATTACTCCCTGTTTAATAAGAAACTTAATGAAAAAGGAAAACTGTGCCCTGCTGTTCATTAAAGGCAATAGGTAATCTATGTCTTTTTAGGGTCATTGATTTGATTATGCCTATGAATCTGCTTCCAGAAATCCAGGCTGGATCTGCAAGGACACCTTAGTGAGATTAAGCTTGCTGTCTCCAAAGAGGGAGAAAGCATTACCCAGAATGCAGCAGTTCTATGGACATTCATGCTCAATGATTAGCCCTGTGCCTTTTACCTCTGGGATTTGGGGCCCACCTCCTCTATCTCCCTGTGTCAGGTAGGTTTCCACCCACGGTCCAAAGACATGCAGCCAGGCTAATTGGGGTCTCCACATCTCCCATGGTGTATGAATATATATGTGCCCTGTGATGGACTGACATCCCATCTGGGGTGTACCCCCATCTTGTGCCCTGTGCTGCCTGGAATAGACTTCGGTGCCCTCACTCGTGATCCTCACCAAGATGAGCAGTTAGATGATGGATGGAAGTATCCAGAAACTGCAGACATCACCAAAGAAAATCACAGTAGCAAGTTTCTATGAATACTTTTACACAATCATTAATGAAGCGGTCTTTCCATCCATCTTGCTGCGACTTGCCCAGTACTGAGTATCAGTGAGCCTGGAGCCGAACCTGAGAAGCACAGGGCACAGGATAGGGGACACCCTGGATGGAACGCCGATCCATCATAGTGCACACAAGTACAGCTAGTCAGTCACATGCTCTGGGCGATTTACAGACACTGGGTCAAAATTCATAATTCTATAATACAGCTACAATTTCAGTATCAGATTGACTGAAGCCTTATGTCTTAAAATTTATATCCCAATTGTGTTGTTGTCCTGTTATAATTATGTATTAATTACTGACACTCTGGAAACATTTCATATAAAATTCACTGGCAAAATGTGCAGTTTATGCATGTCACATACATACCCGTGACCTTGGTAACAATAGCTAACGTTTTAGCAACTATCAGAGCGGTCTCGTTTAATATCCACCCACACTTACTTTAAATTCAATAAAATTCATCCTTGTAAGGGGTCAAAATGGACGTAAAGTGGATGTTACTCCAAAAAAAGGCAATAATGTGTGAAAAAATGTGGGCATGTGGGCATCAAAATAAACTATAAAGCAAAGATATCAAATATGTGTCATACTGAAGTACAGTCTGTTGAAGTTTGAAGGAATGGCGGCTATATTTACTGAGGGAAACGGTGGCCCTCTTGCATTTATTAAAGCTAACTCGTTCATTGGATGAAAGCAAATTGAAGTGCACAGACAAGTTTTGGGCTTTCTGGTGGCTGAACTCATGTTACATAATGGCCTACTGCAGCGCTCAGGCCCCGTTGAGTCCCATGACGGCAACAGATGACGTCCATCAGGGACGGTAAATACACCGACAGGAAGTGTTCGATCCCTGGGAGTGAAACACGCAGCCCTGACCCACCGGGCAGGACCATGGCTGACAGCGCCAATCTCTAACTGCTAAGAGCTAACCGCTAACCCTGGAGTGACATCGACTTTCTCCTTTTCCCATGCCGACCTTTCTGTAATCCAAATGGACTTTTTATTAAAGAATTCATGCATTTATGTATAACTGGAACGCGTTCCCATTCGGCCTTCTGTCGAACGTTTATGCTACTAAATTATTTATGTGAATATGTCCGTCTTGCTTTGTAATGATTCTTTAATGATCGCCTGTAATGAATCCTCCCCTCGCCCCACCCCCGCTCTCAAACATTGCGAAGAAGTTTCTCCATTCTGTGCTACAGCAATTAAAGTAGGTTGGGTGGGAAGCAGCCCAGGATCTGTGTCTTGTGCTCTGTCGGGAGGTTTTGCGTTACAGCTCAGTTCATTCTCTGCTAACTTGATGCCTGATGGGGGAAAAAAAAACCCCTTGTTTTGCTAAAACGCTGCCTTGAGTTTTTCAAACCGCTTGTTAGAATGACGCCTTCAGACACCTGGCAGGGGGGCGCTCGGAAGTCTCTTAAATTCCCCCTGATGTTTTATCTGTCCATCCATCTTCTATAACTGCTTATCCAGTATGGGGTCTCTGTGAGCCTGGAGCGTATCCCAGAATGCACAGGGAAGAGAATGTTCTGGGTGGGATGTCGGTCCACAAGCTATAGGTATTTTAAAGACTCCAGTTTACCTACCTGCGTGTTTTTGGGAGTATGAGAAGTAGCTGGGCCAGCGGTGGGCAGTCTTATCCTAGATGGGCTGGTGTGTAAGCATGGTTTTTGGGATAGCCTTTAGGTCAGCTGTTCAAACCCAGCCAATCAGCCCTTTAATTAATAATCTAATTAGGGAGTTGCAGCGAAAACCCGCATTCACACCGGCCTTTTGCAGATAATATTGCCTATCCCTGAGCTAGACAGTGGGAGGAGACTCGACTAGCACATGTTGAATGTATGAACTCCTTATGCACAGAGCTGGGGGCGGGACTTGAACCCTGACCCTGGAGGTGAGAGGTCACAGTGTTACCCACTCAGTGACCATTCTGGGTAAAATGTCACAGAGTGGCTGCAAAGTCACAGGACGCTATCCTCAGGAGCGTGTGCGTCTAGCTGTGGGTGTGGTCTTCTAACCCAGACTTTATTTAATTAAGCTAATTGAAATCCAACAGCGGCCTCCTCTCCTGTTTCTGTGGGCCTGCCTGTTATCGGCGCCCTGATTACCGTCTGCCTTCGGAATTCACCAGTAATTATTATCAGATCGGCCGGCGCAGACGACCCGGTCACCCGCAAGGTGAAAGGGATGGGCCTGAGGGGGCGCCAGGGAGTGGACGGGGCCCCAGATAGCCTTCCGCCCCCCCCCCACTTCTCATCCCAGAGTATGCTCATTAAGGTACAGATTGTGCCATATATCTGGCCTATCCATCATCTTGATTACTTTCTACTAGAGATAAGCAACACAGAGGCAGGGAGTGCAGGCGAGGGGGGAGTGGGTGGGGGGGGGGGAGTTAAAGGGGTGGGGGATTGTGGGATAGCTGGGCTGCGAGCTGGCAAACCAGACAGAGGTCACGCCGCGATTTTATTCACTATCCTCCTATCTGTCTACGCAGGTCAAAGTTCACAGAAACTCACCCACAGCTCTACCCTGTATTTTCCCCAGCAGCGACTCTAAATATAATCTGTAATTAATTGTCTCAAAAAAATGAGTAATAATATCCTGCAATGTGCTGCTTCGCACTAAAAAAAAAGGGGGTTTTATGTGTTTGGCACTGATACATCGCTTTTATGATAATGCAAGGGATTTTGTGATAAAATTATAGATGGCGGGGCTGAGGGGGGGGGGCGGATTACCACTGTCAGTTTCCCTTTTCTGATATCCGAGCGGGCCTCGATCTGGGAAGCGGCACGTAGATGAAGATGCGGATTACAGCCTTAATGATATTTTTACGGGGGAAAAATGGCTCCTGAAGACAGATTGTGCTGTTCTGTGTGATTATCGCACTCAGCTGATACGGTGGATTTTACAGAATTTTAAAGAAGCTACAACGGACTCCCCGGAAAACCTCATTTCGAAATGCTTATGAATTTGCGCAAATAACATCCCCAATATGCTATTTTATTATTTATTGAGGCTCTGAGTTACTTTCACCCAGAATTTCAAATCTGCTCATTTTGTCTACATATACATATCTCCGAATGTTCTCTGTGCTGCAGAAGTTTTCATTTTGTGAATTTAGCGACATGAATTTTTTATCATTGGGACGTGCAAGGAAGGAACAGATGAGCCATTTAAAGGTATTTAATATTCGATGTATTTGATGTGTGCTTCTTACACGGAGAACCGAAACAGGAAGTGCCACTGCTTAGAGCTGCTTATAAACCACACGGTCACTTAATTATTACAAATATTATGCCTACACTCTGGCTATTTGTTGCTCAGTTCATGAGCGATTATGGGTGTTATAATTCCTGCCCCTGAAATGAGCCAGAAAATATGACACTGTGATTTATAGTAGCTTTTAATTGCATTATATTATTTAGAAGCTCGATATACTCAATCAAAGCCACTTGCATGTTGTGCATTACAGTTTTTAAGTATTTATACAGCAGGACTCTGGTCTTGATGAAGCTGAGGTTAAGTGCCTCTTTAAGCTTGCAGCAGTGGGGTCCTGGGGGATTTAATCCTGTAACACCTGGCCAGCCCCCCCCCACCCCACCCATAATGAAATATGGCACCTTTTGGGGCTTGCCCATGACTTCTGTCACACCTTATTCATCCTCGCAGGCCCCCTCGGCATGAAATTGTGACAATAATCATCTTATGGGTGGAGAAGGTGAAAGGGATCAGGAAGAGGGCCCCGGAGCGGACGGGACCGCAAGGGGATGTGACACAGCGATCGGTGTTCATGATGTGCATGGAACGGACACACGGTAAACAAACCCTTCACATTCCCGTAAATGCATCTCTTCAGTTAGAACAGAACCGCACTAGCGGTACCTGCAACCGTCTGTTACCTTCAGTGTTGGTTCTGCTAAAAAGTTAGAGCGCTATTCCTGGTGGCATGTGGTTCAGGGGGTTAGGAACCCTGCATTCGAGGTCCGAATGCGACACAGCGCTGCGACACGGCTGTCCCGTTTCGAAGGTTCTTTTCTAGACGTTGTCTGGAAATGCCGTCCTTCTGCCAAATCGCAGTCCAACATATCCCAAGATTCATCGCTCAGAGGTAAAGTGGTGTGTCCCAGCTAGGCGAGAGGAACGGGGCTTCGTGACTCAAGGGTGTGGGCAGGAACAGCTGGTGACGCAAATAAGAAATTATCCGTAGGCCAGACCATCCCATTTGACAGAGCTTTCTGTTGGAACTTTGAGGGACGCAGCCTACAAAGGCTACACCTTGACAGAACACATCTTTCAAAGGATGCAGCCCCTGAATTTGGACACAGCCCCTGATACCAGTTCAGATCCCTTCAGCAACTGCTCCAGGAACAGGCTGACCCTGCTTTCTCAGTTGTACTTTGCTTTGGATAAAAGTGTCGGCTAAATAAATGTAATGGTAGCTATCGTAGCAGGAAATGAATGTTCTTAATGTCAGTAACTGCTTGCATCATGATTTGGATCTAACGGGGATTCTTAAATAGGAAAAATGCACGGGGGATGTCTTAAGTTCATTAAGTGAACAATGGATTTGCAAATCAGCCCGAACGTTGCTGATTTCCTCATTAAACTTGAAATGGCATTATTAAGGGCTGAATAGTAATAATTGAGTTTGGCAAGGCTCATTTGAAACATCAGCGGTGCCGGGTTCAGCGGCCTCTTTAACGTTTTTAAGTGGGTTAATAGATTGGACAGTGAAAACAAAGTCAATAACAGCAATTCGAGGTTCTGAAGCTTCAGTATGTCCTTGCACAAAAAACAGCAGACAGACACACTTGGAAATGAGAAGCCCTGAATTATTTGGGAGAGGTAATCTTGTAAAAACTCGTAACGAGTTGGCAGGACCAAAACGAGTGCAGCGATTTAACTTCATTTGGTAAACGCACCGGCATCCAATTAACGGGCTTATTTTGCACAGTTTTCCGCGACCCTCAGAAAAGTCATCGATTTCGCGTAAACACTTGTGCTGAAAACATCCGCTGTACCTCCCGGTCGGGTCACCTCCGCTCTCCAGGTACCAGCTCCCGGTCACGTTTATCATGCAGCTGTGAAAAACAGAGTCGGTTAACCTGGAAAGCAGGCCGGTTGATGACAAAGGTCCAGACATTAGGTAGCGACGGTTCTGAAGCAGCACCCACGTCCTTCGGTGAAACTCAAACCGCATTGACCAGGAGCAGCAGCTATTTTCAGAGGGCAGGTAACTGACCCACACTGATGACCCTCTTACATCAGCCGAAGAAGACCTATCCAGCATTTAACGCACAGACAAGCAGTGGGCATAGTTGCTTAACTGTTTATCCAGTGCTTAGTTTAGTATTAGCAGTACAAAACAATACAAGTGGCAGTGCTATAAGTAAACCTGGAGAAAACTTGCACACCACATGGCGCCCCCTACTGACGACCCTCAGCAAATTCCCGGCGCATTTATCCTCGCTAAAACTGACTCCGCACGATTAATCGTTCCTCTTTACCCCAAGGTCCGATCTGAGCAAGCGAGGATGACGGAAAGGGGCGCACGGCTGTACGTATCCAGGAAGAGGGACCGGGGTGTGGGAGAAAGGGAACTCTGCATCGGAGTCATTTGACAGCGCCGTCCATCATTATTTAAACTCACTCCAGCAAAGTGCACACAGCATGGGGCTGTCGCTAAATGTGTCCATCAGACCCATTTCTCCACACTTGTCATTTTACAAACAACCTTCCCTGTGTTTTGTTCAATTACATTCCCAAGGATGCCACAGATTCTCCTTCCTCTTGTACCTTAAGGTATAAAAACAACGCTTAATGGCTTATGTCTGTGCTAGAATACAATTTGGAGGTCAAGGTTCAGTTGGCTCTTTCAGCCTTGAATTAGTTGGTCAGGTTTGCAGTGACTTTCACGCCGGGGTGACGGAGGGTGGCCTTAAAGGCTCATTACGCACGACGTGGCCTGGCGAGAGGTAGGGGAATGGAGTGAGGGGTTAACTGGCATTACCATGGTGACTGGGCTCACAGCATGGAGGGAGTAGGGAGGAACCGGAAGGAAGCAGCTCTTCTGGGTATTTCGTTGTAATTCTTGGAGTTTTAGGATTTTATTTATTTTTTTTTATATTGGTCTGGGGGGGAGCTTTCTTAAAGGGCATCATCCCCATTTTCTGGGTCAAAGAATATAAAAATACCAAGAATAACGCTTTTAAAACCCTCAGTAGTCTTCGTTTATCCGCATCCGGAGGCTCTGCAGGGATCCATAACACTCTGACAGCATTTGTAATTTCTTCATATTCATCACTGGGCTCGTTTGTGACACCTAAACTGTCGTCAACACAGACCCTCTGTGGGGTTAAGCTTCCTTACCGGGCCTGCAGAGAAAGGCCTTATTAACTTGTTATAGTGCAGCCACCGGGGCGTCGGCACAGGATATTAAACACCGGCTGGGCTGCCAGCTCGACGTCCCCATTGTCCCACGTTAAATGGCCGGGAAAGCGGCATGTTTACACCGTTTATAGCATCAATAACACACACCGCACCATGCATAATGTGCATCGCCACCATTTCTTATCGCGTAAATGGAACAGCAGCATATTCAGGCAGATTATGTAAAGCTTTATGGACAAAACATATTTAAACACATTTAAAGCCTGGATTGCAGGCATAATAAGGGAGCGCACAGGACAGCCCTTTGGAGCGAATTCACGCTGAATTTAATAGCGTCTTTCTATAAGATAAGGCTGCGCGTTTGCACTGGCAGCCCCGTCTCTGGGAGACGCACTGGGACCCGGGGTTCTAAGGGTTTCCCCGGGAAGAGTTTCTGCTCCACGTTAATTCCAGAGACTTCAGACCGGTGTGGGAACCAGTGGTCTCCATTTGTTCCTTTTTTATTGTATAGAAAACGCTCAAGTTTCTACCCACGCAGCCAATCATTCACTTCCCACACGTACATTAATACAGAGCAGGGTCTCCGTGTTCCTGGACTGTATCCCAGCACAAATATATATATATATGTGTGTGTGTGTGTGTGTGTGTGTATGTATGCCTATGTATATGTGTATGTTTATATACATACATACATATGTGTGTGTGTGTGTACGTATGTCCTATGTATGTGTGTCCTATGCCTATGTATATGTGTATGTTTATATATATATATATATATATGTGTGTGTGTGTGTGTGTATGTGTGACACACACAATTTGTATAGTTTTTTCCCTGTTTCCCTATCTCAGACGTTATTAACTGTATTAAATGTGTAGAACGTGAATAGCAGAGTCCAACTAGATCTTTTCATGAGAAGTAAGTAAATAAATAAATGTCTGGCCGTCGGTCTGCCGCGGATATTTAATGCCTTATCCGACTGCAAGGCTCACCGCCACCGCCACATTGTGACACGGCGGCGTGCCAGAGCGACGACTTTCGCGGCGGTCCGAAGCTGTAAATCAATGCGGCGAGGAGGCGTGATGCTGCAGTCAATAAGCGGCGAATACGGAGTAGAAACCCCGCTTAAGCGCGGCATTAACACAACAAAAGATGTGCGTTATTGCTATAAACATGGTAATATGCAACTGTAAAATTAAACACTGGGTCAGAAATTCTGCAGAACATACGCCGTCCTACACGGCTGCATTTCTGTTAGTGAAATATTAAGATCAATACTAAATAATTAATTATATACAGACAGTTTTACTTAATTCATAAAACTTTGAAACATATTGCTTTACGGTTTGTAATAATTCTTCGATGATTGTTATTATTAGAATTAAAATGATTAGTACTTGGAACTAAAACTATGTTTTGAAACCCACCAGAATGCCAGTATTTAATACAAGACTGGAAAATCTGAATCATCTGGGTTGTTATCACTGTCTGATGGGTCTGGAGAATTAATTATGATTATTACAATGGTTAAAGAAGATACCATGTCTGGTACGAATGCAGCATTCAGAAGGCAGCACAATGAAATAGTACAGCTTGTCTGGAGGACTCCCACACAGACACTGGGAGAACATGCAGACTCCACACACACGGGGCCTGAACGCAATCAGATGGAAACTCGGACCGTGGAGTCGCGTAGTGATGGGTAGCAGGGGGTGGCTTCCTTGTTTCTGGGGTCCCTCTGGCCCGAAAGCACATGGTTCTTTACACTATTTTGTCTGCTTCTTTTATAGCTTTACTTGGCATGTGCAGAGGAAAGATCCCGCCCGTGGTAATATCACATCGAGAGTGACGTCCCGAAGAGCTTCACCGCGAGCTGAGGGTCCTCAGGGTGAAGTGAAGCCGTCCCGTCCCTCAGACCTGTCGCCGCCTCCTACGAGGGGAGAGCCCAACATTAAACAAACAGGCTGAACGTTTGGCTGGGAGACGACTCAACCCATGACAGCCTGGTTGATGGGAGCGAGGGAAGTGAGGAGTCTGGGATAAGAGAGGGCATATTTGGAGAGCCCACCTGCACCCTAACTCCTGTCTCATTTATTAGATAGATCATGCATGGTGTTGTTTGTGTCGGGCGTGATTTATGGGCGAGTCTAGCCGGGGTGGCGAACGCTGGCCAGTGCATCTGATGAGAAAGGGACGAACGTCGAAATTTCTTCTGATTCATCCACAAATTTATTCCTGCTCCGTTTGCTTATTAGAGAGGATAAGGTATTGATCTGAAAACTTTTGAGATTCAGCAAGAGTTCAACGGGGTGGGAGGCCACGACAGGCTGGGGTAAATTCTGCCTCAAGTCTCAATAGGGCCAGCAGGTGGCGGAGCGGCTAAGGAAATGGAATTACAAATAGCCAACTGAAGTCCCGTGAGGTCCTGATGTAGTACTATTGAACAAATCACTTAACCTGAATCGCTGTAGTAAAATGTCAAGCCTTCTGAATTGATGAAAATTGTTGTTTTTGATAGAAATGCTAAGTAGGTAGTAAGTCTACAATTTTTTTTCCCCAGGAAAAGTATTGGAAATAATAAGCACTGGCTTACAAAGGTCATTCGTGAAATAACATGTCTACACAGTGAAATCGCTCAGTAGGGTATTTGTGAAGTATAAGGTGAATTAATTTTTTTAGTCACTGGGGGATTGATCATGATTTTGAGAGGTATCACACAGCTGGCACTGTCTGTTTTTGTGACAAGGATAAAGGGGAAGTTCTGTCCCGTGCAAGCAAGCTGGAAAAATAACAGTGTATAAGGCAAAGGAGATGTGGAAGATGCAGGTTTTTATGAGGCCAGTGAACTACAGCAGACCGCCAGGTGTTTAAAAACGGTGTTCTGGGTGCATTTTTTGTCCAGTTGTCTACTGGAGAATTGGATGACGAGAATGCGTTGTTGGGCATCGCTACGGCGACGCCATAACGGACAGGCATCAACGTGATTAATCAATGTCGAGGCTGGGCCAAACAGCCAAAGGCACGTCTATTAGCAAATCCTGCGGTCCGGTCCGGTCCAGGCCGGAATTCTCGGCCTCCTGACCACAGAACGTCTGCCGTGATTTATGACACGCCAGAAAAAAAAAGCAGCAGCACTCACGTGTCCTTGGTGTTCATCCTCAAGGTTCCGGCATGTTCCGGCATCCGTCCTGCTTCCCCGAAGGGCTTGGGGAGGGTGTCACGTTCGACGGCATGTAAATGTGGCGGCGTTTTGCCATTTATATTTACCTCCATTGTCACTGGCTGGCACGCAGTGCCCCTGTGCCCCCCCCTCCATGCGGCAGGCCTCTGCAGTGCACAACATGCACAGATTGTGCGAACAAGCGTTTTCCTACTGGGGCCCAGTCCCAACATCTGCCTGCATTTCACTGACCTTCCCCAGTCGTGTTCTAGGACTGTCCTCCAAGAGTTATAATCAGCTCTTTCCTCCCCACAGGACCGGAAGTGTCAGAAAAACCGGGATTAATTCTGTATTACCAAGGGCCGCTAATGGTTTAGCGTGCAAGGACACCACGCCGGCCTAAGCGGTCCTGCCGTCCTCCTTAAGCGTCATGGAGAGATGAATACGAAGGGAAAAAGTTCAGCAATTAAAAGCACGGAACAGAATACCTAGTGTGTCCTTAGATTCACACCGTAGTAGGAATATAGTGGATGCGATGGAAACATTCAGAATAATCAGAAAACTATATATAATTTATGTGAAACGATCCTTTTTGCCATTTGCACAGGTACATTGGAATACTTCATTTCACATATCCCACAACCAGGTGAGAGTGAACCTTGGGCACATGGGAGTTTTACTTACACAAATAAAGAAGGAGGCGGATCCACGAAGACATCTGATTGGTCGGTCCTGCCTCCTCTAGTTGCTTGGACCCACCTCCTTCTCTACAATCTGATTGGTTATCTCTCTGAACCAATCGTTTTTCATTCTGCCCTCAGAACATTTTTGTGTAAGTAAACCTCCCACGAGCAAAGCTTGGGCTCGGAGCACATGGTCTGCTATATATTTACCCACATTGTAAGGACCTAATTTAGATGTGTCATGTCTGGGGCTCATACCAGCGACCTCTGGATCACAAACACGGAGGCCCAAATCGCTGAGCTAGGCAGCAGCCCCCGAAATGTTCTCTGTTTTCAATTTCCTATTAGTCACCTGTTTCCCCCAACATCAGAACTTCCTGTTTAACAATGAGCCCCTTCATATTCTGAGTTTTTATTGATGAGACTTGGGTCCGGTGTTTTGCTTTAGGCTACAGTAGCTGCTTACAGTTTGCATCTTTTGGGTCGTGAGTTCGACCGTACGTCCGCGGCTTCTCGTCTCCGCTCCGGGTCCAGTTATTTCGTGACACGACGTCGTCCCCATGAACAAAGCCCTTCTCTTTGACATTCCCGGCACGTCGCACTCAAGTATGAAACACATGAATGAGAGCTGGATGATGAATTAGAAATGAAAGCATCTCATATCCAAGAGGCAAAGTGTGTATGATATTATAAAAACTGTCACCTGATGGAAATGGAGTCGCTGACTGTGTCTGTTTTTGCAAATTACCTGAATTTTTACCTCGAGGAAAAGGAATTATCATTGTATGTGCAGCACACATAGCAAGCAAGAGATTAGTAATTAGTCAACAAGCCTAACGATCAGGTCCTTTTATACTAAACCCCAGTATGCAAGAATTATAATTTTACCTTTTACACTTTATAATGTATGTATATTTTATAGATATATTAATTTAAATTACTTCAGTAAAGCACTTTTTAATGCAAATTAACTTATGGAAAAAACTCAAATAGAATTATAAGGGAGTATTTGCACACTTAGGCACGCACATGCATTTTATACACTGAAGATATTGATAAACCTCTGGAAATTCATTTTCCAGATATATTACATTTCCCACTGATAATTTCCCTCGAGGAAATGAACACCGAGGACATTTCCCTCCTTTTTTAATGATATCATCCACACCTTTCCCTCCTTATAAATCCCCAACCACAGGACCTGTTCCAGCGGGACATGTCGCATGGGGAGATGCTATATTGATTCGAATAAATGCATTTCAAAGATGAATCAGGTCCTTCCCTGAAGACAGCGACAGCACACAAACAGAGCAAATCCCACAATAAATGGGGAGACACATCCGATTGTCCCATTTGTGAGCTTGGGGTCCTGTGTCTGTGCCTGAAAGGGCAGACAGAGGTAAAGAAATCAGCTGGCGGAGACGGAACGTGTTTGCGGTCAATAAGTAAATAAAGATCATTTAAATACATTTACATTAATCACTGATTGACCTCCGTGAAGGTGCTGGATTAGCCTGCCGTAGCTAGAGGCAAATGAACAAAATTAAGACAGGACTGCATTCCACACTTTTGGAAGAGGAAATAGTTAAATGGCTTCTAATGTCCCAGCAAATAATGTTTTAACTGTGAACTTGGTTGCTAAAAACACAGCTTGCTGACTAACAATGTATTACAGAGGACTGCTGCGGCCTTCTGTTAAACTACCATGGACAACTAGCGACTTATGTAACTAACATGGCGACTTGTTTGCGTTTCAGTGCCAAGACACTCAGTCCACGGGATAGGGTTTCAAGAAGATCTTTGAGGATTTAGTGAGTTTTTGGCAATTTAATGCAAGGTCTTCGTTGCATTACTGTACATGAGATTTGATTCTCAGGACTGTATCATATGATGAGGAAGCTTGACTTTATGTCATTGGTGGTCACGTGTCATGTTGGGGTGTGGGATAATCTTCATTTTAATGGCATACTTCGTCATTTAAAGGTAAAGAGAAACATTGTCCCATTCTACACGATCAGGAGAGTAGCAGTGCTTGCATGTGGCGCTTGCAGATGACCCTGCGATACTAGTCTTACACTCATGGTAGGAGGGAGGGTTCATTTGGCATGGTGTTTATTGTGTGTACCTGTAAAGTTGCCTCAGCACTGTGGCCTGATATCTTGAAAAGCAGCTGAAGGTAGATGTTCTGTCCTCTAGGCCTCGCTAAGTTCCTCAAGGACCATCTGGCTTTCACGGCGATTTCCTGTAATTTATTTATTTAGCGGACGCTTTTGTGAAGAGCGACATACAGGCAAAGAAAGCATGGATATAGAAACAGGACAGGGACCCCGGAGCAGATGGGGTTGAGGGTCTTGAGCAAGGGCCCAACAGTGATGTGACTACTCATGGGATTTGAACCAATAACCTTCCCAACATGGATACAGCTCCCTCACCCACACCTCTAATCTGCTGAGCTACTCACCACCATCGTCCCCTAACTACTGGTTAGCCCAGAGGACATTTTCACGCAATGTTCACGTTGGTGATGTTACCAAAGGTCGACAGATTGTCATGCTCTGACTTTGCAGCCACCTCATCCAGGTCGTCGATGCCTCCATCGGTGGCTGATTTGTGGATTCCATCAGTAGTATCTTGGTGCTCATAACCAGGCAATTCTTGTTTAGCGGCGAGCAAATGCAGCATGACAGCAGTAGTTAGCGACGGCACAGATTTGGAGGGACTCGGAGATCTTCTCCGCACCTCGGGAGGCCCCCTAAGGGGGCCCCGGCTTGTTTTTCTCCCCGCCGCTGCTTTGGCTCAGCCCGAGGGGGTGCCATCACAGGCTGCGACCTCTCAGGTGCTCCTCCAGATGGTTCTCCGATGCACGCCTGCATATTTCACACACTGCATGCTGCTTGAATTTTGATTCCAGAACGTCTCTGGCATGTAAAACCCTGGCGGGGCAGCGTCCTCTGAACAGACCTGAGACCAGAACCGCCACCCGAGGGGCAGGACTTGCACCCGCTCGCCCCATGCGTCTCTGCTCGCATGCCAATAACCCAGTTCACGTCAGGAGGGTCGCTGGGATGGAGTGCCCTGGAGCTGCTGCAAAATCACTCTAAAGGCAAAACACCCAAGAAGCAAACCATCTAACTAGAGAAGGCAAGGTAAACATCCAAAAAGGTACAAATGACCCACGATGTATAGTTCCGCTGCTCAAGATGGCCATCTTGACTTGACCTACTTCTGTACACAAATTCATCACACATTCCACATGACCTCAATTGAGAAGGTTGCATGTACTCCACTGGCTGTACTTACTTGACGGACGCATGCTCAATCTGTGACTGAGGCACGGGTTAATATCTATAACAGAGGGACCAGGCACTGGTTAATTTCTATACCAGAAGGACCACGCTAGCACTGTGTACCAGGTGGAATCTGCAGTCTGGATAATGCCAAAGACGTGGCTGGTGTAGGTGTTTAGCGCGGTTCTGTAACAGTTCCCCCGGACCGCGGCTGTTCTCCTAATCAGGGCATCCTAACGACGGCAGGCTCTGCGAACGAGGTCCAGCAGGAGCGCTCTCCTGCCAGCAAGGCGACCGAGGACCGTTTCTGAAGACTTCAAGATTGCTGTGAAGAACTGGAGTGGCTAACAAGCCTGGAGGATTCCCTGAAGAAACCACACAGAAGCCTTTGATACTTTTTCTCTTTAATGTATGTGTGTGTCACGTAGATGCTGCTCCAGTCGCAAGACTTTAAAATATTCCTAGGGAGAGCAAAAACGGCACTTTGGGTCCATCGAGTGGGTCCTGATGAGCCCCTTCAGATTAACCCCATCAAAGATAATATAAGCCACAGATCTCTGGTCGTTTTGAGAAAAGACAGCCCTCCGTTCCAGAACTGCACGGCGGCGGACGAGAAAACGGGGAGAATGTGCAAACTGCAAACACGTCGCATTTATTTAGAAGACTCTTTTGTCCAAAGAGATGCACTTTTTTTTTTTGAGAATGCCGGGTCAGACAGTCTCTGGAGCTATTAGGGGTTGAGGTCCAATGGTGAAATCGCAATGGCGACCCAGGGACCTCCTGATCACAGGCAGCGCATCCTAAACACGCCGAGCAACACACTGCACCGAACGCAGGCCCTGCTCAAGGAGCCGGAATTAAAAGCGCAGCCCCAGAGACTGCGAGGCAGCAACATTAGTTACTGCGCTGCAGTGACACCCATGCAGGGCTGAGATGGTGGTCACAGGAAATATCAATAAACTGAAAAATGAGCAGTTGCTCAGTGTGGAAATGAAACAGTGCTCCTGAGCATAATGGAATGATTTGATAGAATTTCATTTTTTATTTATTTTTTTTTTACAAACTTCACTTTTTCATTTCATAGGAGCACCGCACGGATTTCCTCATGAATCTATTTCCTTGGCTTCTGTCTCTGAAACGAGATTATTTCAGAAATTAAAAAAAGCAAAGAAATCGCTGGAAACCCCTAGAATTAACGATAACACTGCTGTGACTTCGGACTGGAAAAAAGGCGTGTGGATGGATGACGTCAAAGCTGTATATCTTCTATTTTTTTATTTTTAGGTATTTTGTTCTAGAAAGATCGCTATCTGGATCTTGGCGGTACACAGAGACAGCTGTGGTAATGATACCACGTGTCTCCATGGGAACCTTAATTATCAGAGGGGCAATAAGCTTTTCTTAGATCTCAACACCATGTTATTGAGCCCTTAAAACCATTGTTAAAAAAAGAAAGAGAGAAACTTAATTATGCAGTTCCGTGTTAATTGTGTTACATTACTATAGGTGCTCCATATACCCATCTGATGCAGTTGCCTCTTTCCCAGGCGAGGGTCTATTTCAGTAATTTAACCAACGTAAAGCCAATTAAGCACCTTAATTAATAAAACCGCCGTGTAAATGCAGACGCCTGCTTCACGGAGCTCGATAGAAGGACCAGATAGAAGGGTTTTAGAAATCGTGGAAGAGCTGAATTTGGTCAAAGGACAAGAAATTACCACAGAGACTGTCTGGATAAACTGATCTACCTCCTTTCTAGCCGCACTCTTCAGCATCGCTTACACCTCAGCTCGAAAACTCCATCAACTAAATTACTCCCTGAATCTCTCCTCTGGCTCTTTTTTTCCTAAGTGAATTTACTCAGGTTGACGACGGACGGAGCCCCGGCTTAGACTTTGACTGGCAGAGCACTTTAAAGTCGCTCTTTATTGATGCCGTGTTCCAGGCCCGGCACCGGCATAATCTGATTCTGATTCCAGGGCGAGGAGCCTGGCGTGAGCGGAATGAAGACGGCTTGGAGCGAGGGGGGGGGTACCTTCCTTACGCGAGGGACGCAGTCGGAGCACGCCGCCCGCCACATCAAAATTCAAGAAGTTCCAGCCTTGCCTGTTTATCTCTGGGGTTCCCCGACAGAAGAAAGAGCTTCAGATCAGGGGCCGTTGGAGACGCCGGCGTCCTTCACAAGGCCGGGAAACAGCGATCGGGAATGAGAAACCGCGCGGCGATTCGTGTCGTGGACGGAATGGACTGACGGCCCAAAGCTGCCTGATGGATCACACGTGACACACCAGTGACGACCAGCTTTCGCCCCGGGAGGGTAAATCCAGGAACAGAACCCTGTCATTAAAACGGGACTTAATTGCAGTACGTATGTGTCAGTACACGGGGGGGGGGGGGGGGGGGGGTTGTTATTCCCTCTGGCTGCCATTTGTCATTTGAGGCCAATCGCGATTACCGGCCTGGCAAGTCGGTTTGCAGCTGTCGGCAATAATAAAATTAGAGATGCTCCTGGTCCGAGACCTGTCACACCCCGTCAGTTAGGAGGCACGGGGAAAAAAAAAGAACATTGTTTTCATCTGTCGCCGAAATCGAGGAGGAAGCGAGGTAATAAAAGCTCCAGCCGTACGGCACGCGGGCCCGTCTATTAACCAGCAGGGTATAAATGATTTCTAAATGTATCCTTCTTTTCACTATTACATCACCGTTAAATGGCGGTGATTTCCTTGCTAGCGTCGGGCAACCCACACTATTAATCTTCTGTACTTCCCGGTGCTGATAGCTCTCCTAGCTGTGCTGAACCACTTCCTGGTTTCTTCGAACGGGGGTGCGGAACAGTCCGTTAGCGGAAGACCTACTGATCTCATCGGGATGGCAAATTACGCACGTCTGGGGGATGTCGCCCGAAATGACGGATGGAGGATCTGGGACACACCCGGGGCACTTCCGCTGTTCTGATGGAATTTTCTGCTTCAGGCTGCAGATTTAGGAGCGTGATTTTCGGGATACTTAACCGTTAGCAAATCATTAGCTAAGTCTTTAGTTCGACTGTCCGTTACGTCCCAGGTCAATTCCTGACTTTGCTATTCTTTCTGCAAAAAAAAAACTGTCCCACGCAGGAGCGGTATGATTTAATCTGGGTCGGGACCCCCTCGGGTTTAGAGGTGACCCGTAGGCACGTGACAAGAATTCTCAGTTCCCAGCCTTAATCGTCTTCTTAACGTAACTCATCTCCAAGACACAGTCTGCACTTCACAGTTTCGCATTTGTGGGCTGAGTAGCTCCACGGCAGCCCGCAAGGACGACGAAGGGCAAGTTTGTGGCTCCGATCTTTCAAATTTAGTTACATTTCCATGAGGAGATCTGACAACGCTGGATGCGGCTACAGAAAAGAGCTGTACGGATTTACGCGTCCGCCGCTAAAACCAAGACGCGGCATGGAATTCAGCCGCCTAATGATTGTCATAACTTTGGCATTATACCACTTCCTTGTCTTTTTAAATTGTATTTGCATTAGTGAGGCTCCGCAGCATATATTGTATATCTTTGCTGGGGATTAGCGCAGTATTAAACACATCAGTATGGACGTGGCCCCTTAAACAACAGCTTCCCTGGTGTAATGTGTGTCGGATTTTGCTCTGTGATCGTAATGGGAGATTTGGCCTCTACGCAAGGCGCTTAACCCCTTCCTTATGCTGTTACCCAGCTCTCCAGGGCGTGTATGACAGCCCAGTATGATAGGCATGCCTGGCTGATTTATCTGTCTCCCTCCCAGAGCACAATTCCCATGCTAGTAGCAGCTACCTGCCAGAGGAAATCCCGCTCGTCAATGCGGCCACGTATCGGCACAAATCCCAAGACACCCTATACTTATTCTGTATAAGCCTGCTTGTGGGGAGTCAGCAACCGGAACCATGTAATTTTAATAACCACCCCCCCCCGCCTTGTATCCACAGGGTGGGGCCTTTTTTACATGC
>JAODLC010000001.1:5484750-5501361 GCA_026781145.1 Hippopotamyrus pictus
GCAAGACACTTCAAAGCCCCCCCCCCCCCCCCCCCAAAAAAAAAAATGTCAGGACAGAGCCGCTGTGTTGAGCCAATCCCTGACACCGACTCTGACTGTTCAGGGCTGCGGTATTCAGTTACATAAACTATAGGAAAGGGGAAAAGGTGCATTGAAGGGGAGCTGGATCAGCTGCAGATGAACCGGCTAGGTCCGGCCGCTCCGCAGAAAGTTGCCCGCTAGCCGCCCCGAGGCTGGCGTGTAGTAGGAACGCGCTTCTGGCCTAACAGATGCCGAATAGCTTCCGGAAGCTTCTCTGTGTGGCTGCCTCTGCGGCTAAATCCGCTGCCGGTACTGTTACGTGTCCGGACTCGGGGAAAAAAGTGACAGCTTCCAGTTGATCACCGTTGGCAGGTCAGCTGTTTACGGCGTAAGACGCCGCCTCATGGAAAAACGGCACAGGTACGCCTGTCGTCGACACTAAATAAACAGCAGTCGTCCGAAAACATGCCCGATCTGACTCAACGTTTGCTAAGCTGCGACACAAAAACAGAGTGGCGATAGACGACCCAGCAGATTCATTCAATATATATACGGAGACTGAAAATCATTTTTCATTAGAAAATGTATTTATCCATTAGTTTGATCTTACAGAGCGCCATTCACCATTCCAGTACCAGGAGTACTGTGCACTGATTCTAAAAATACTAACTTCCTCTTCGAGTCATTCTATAGTCTTATATAATTTTATACCTCCACGACACCCTGCATCGCTGAGATTTTTCCAGCGCTGGCGACTTTATTCATATCTGACAAAACTTGGCACATGAAAATGCAACTCCGTAGACAGCCCAAAGATACATGGAGATTTCGGTCGTTTCTGCTTGCCATTGTAACAAAGCGAGTTGTTCCACATCAAACACCCACCAGAGAAACTATAGCACCGCTGTCAGCATTAATTATAACACTTTACTCTTCGAGACGTTTGATTTTTATGACTCGTTTTTAAAGATCACCCTTCACGTCTCTTTCCACGCTCTCACCTAAATCACATATCATCTCATCCAGAGAAAATGGCTCCTACTACATTCTAAACATAATAAGTAATAAACCCAGAACCATTTTCGAAGAGCGTTTTTTTTTTTTCTTGTACTGTGATGTGTGCCGTGATAACTGTATTGTAACTGTATTGTAAATGCATGAATTGATAAATGTATGAGGAGCAGTGTGTGGATTAGGATGTTGTGTCTGTGATTGGATGGTCACCAGTTCAAATCCCGTGATTTTAACGTTGGGCCCTTGATCGAGGCCCTTAGTTCCCAGTGGCTTCAGAGACTGTCTGCCCCTGCCTTCTCAACTGGACATTGCTTTGGATAAAAGCGTCGGCTAAATAAACGTAATGGGTTATTTCTCATCCATCTAGGACAGGGTAGTCATGGTACAAGAGCCAGTCCCCTTAAGAACAAGGCAGGACCCACCGGTTTATTGCACATATGCTGAAGATAACTTAAAGACACCCAACCACATTGGGTGAAAACATGCAAACTACACCCATGCACAGAGCTGGGGGAAGCAATCGAGCCCCCAACCACGGAGGTGTGAGGTTACCTAATCCTTTTCAGTTTGGTTAAATTTTGTTACTTTAATTTCATTCTGCCGTTACGTACTTTGCACAACACGAGCCGGAATCCCCCTGTGCCGGGCGTGAACAAGGTCCTTCCTGTTTCTGTTCTGAAAACTGCCAATAATTATCAATGCGAGCGAGAGCACTGTTTGTGTATGCAACACTCAAGATAACAACAAACAATAGCAAATCCCAGAATGCACTGTGACCCTGCATGGGATAAGCAGCTATGGAATAGGGATAGATAGATGAATGAATGGTGAGATGGATGAATGAAACTCCCCGGGAAGTTGTACCTATTACAACTGGCAGCTTTTAAGTTGCTCGTATTCACCATGCGACATGTCACCTCCGGTGTCGTGTTTTGAGTGGGAATCCTGTCTAACGCCGTGTGGCATAGCGCAAGCCTGCCCTCACTCCCTCAGGCGATGGCGCATTTATCGCTAAGGGCCCGGCGGCCATTTTTGGAATCCTACCAGCCAATCGGGGTGCAGCGCTCCCAAAATCGACATCGCTTTATATTTCAAAGGGCTTCCTTTGTCGCCTCTCGCAAAGTCCTATTAAAACGTTGCCAGGAGGAGAAGAGGAGTAACGGAGCGACCCGGCCGGTTAAGCCAGAAGGCAATTATCATCTGCCTATCCCCCCATCTCCCGGGTTCAATCTCAGAAGTGGCTACCTATGGAGCAAGCGTCACCAGCAGAACCCCCACAACCCTCCTATGTCATAAGACGCCAGGGGGGGCTGTATATGACAGTTATCGTCTTTGGGGGACAGAGAGGGGAAAAATAAGCAAGCTGTTCTCTAAATGCCTGTATCATTAAGGGCACAGAGCATGTAGAATAGAGGGAATTAGCACGATTATTATAAAAGGTACTTCAGACAGGCAGATGGAGGTGGCAGAGACTGCCGATATCATCTACCAAAGCAGCAACAGCAGCAGAGTAGAAAGGACGTTGACCTTCAGAACTATTTAAGCAGTCCTCCTTAACGTGCCCCAAATCTGCTCATGGAGATTATGGCGATTTTACCCTTGGCTGTGTACAAATGAGCGCGCTAAATGTCCCTCCCTAACCTCACCTCCCTCCCGTAAACCCCCCCCCCCACTGATGCGTGTCTCCTCAGTGCCTTTGGGCACAGAGGGAACCATGCAAGGTCAAAAGGACGCGTCCTGGGTCGCCGCTCAGGTCAGGAAGGCTGTCAAAGTCGCCTGTGTGTCTCGCGGCTTCCCGTCTGCGTCGGCAGAACAGGGATCTGGGGGCCATGCGACCATCCGGTACCACGACTTGCTAGTGGCAGAGAAGCAACCATGAATGAATCGAAGTGACACAGCGAAGGGAGAACCGACTGGAACAGGCTGTGGGAAAAACATGGAAGTCAGCCCCTTAGGCTCTGGAGGAAAAATGGGCGATTCTAAGTGATTTTTAGGTGGGGGGAGATGATTCATGCAGAGTGGCCAACCTTATCATTAGCTAATAATATGTTTTGAATCGGTGAGTGACAGGGGAGAGGGCACTCTGTGGGCCAATCAGCTTTCAGATGGGGCAGTCCCTCTGTGTCCCCGCTCCTGTTTATCATCTGCAAATGGGGTCACAAGGTTTGGGTGCCTGTTCTAGTCTTTAGGGGCGATAAACGGAAGACTGGATGATAGGATGGTGACCTGGCTTAGCCCCGGCCTGGCGTGGTCCTTCCGCGATCCACGTCACCGTTACCTTTCTCGTGCACTTCTAAAAACACGGACGACGGATTTTACGATTGCTCGTACATCACTCTTTTGAGCTGCCTGTCGGAGTGTGAAGTGAATAACTATTAAGACAAAAAAGATGAAGCTCTCATAATAATGACTATGAGGCAGATAAATTCAAAATTTAAATGCAATCATGCTTCACGCACGGTTCGTTTTTTTTTCCTTTTTACCCCAGCGGAACGCGAGAAGAAAAAGCAGGAAAAAAAACACTTTCAATAAAAGGACAATTTTCGATCTGAATCAAAAGCCCTATTGTGCAGTTAACTGCTAAAGTCAAATTAAACAAGAGAACTGCATGAGCCTGGACCAGTACTAAACTGGCACACCTTCTGGGTGCACGAGCTGCTCCGCTTTTTCCCCTTCATGTCAGATGCCCCCTTAAATATTAAATGACTTGCAGTATTCAGTTTTTTGCCACATTGCTGAATTGAATTTGGCATGATTGCCAGTGTTCTTGCAAGATGAATATAGGTTACGATGCGGTTGGTAACAGTAATGCGGTGCGTCTTCATATCTCAGACTAATTGGCATCGCTAAATTGTCCACAGTGTGTGCATATACACTACATAGGATAGTCTCCATGCTTCCTGTGACTCTATACTGAATTAGCGGCAGGCGGATGGAATATTAAGTTATAAATGTGTGTGTGTGCCTGTGATTCATCTAATAATCATAATCACCATCATTCTCCCACCGCTTCTCCTGGCGAGGGTCGTGGCTTCATCTAATAATGTAAACAAAAAATACTTTAACAAGCAAAAATTTTCTTGGCCATCCTGCAGTAAATAAAACCACAGGTACTGGACAGTAATGCAGCAGAACATCCTGACAAATAAATTTGCAGGCTCAACCACATAAATTTCCCAACCACAGAGAACCAAAAAATTATTATTATTATTATTATTATTATTATTATTATTATTATTATTATTATTATTACTACTATTATTATTATAAACAAAAACACGGAATCTACTCCTATTTCATTATCTAATCAGTGAGATGTATACATGTCTGTTTATCGCTGAGGAAGGAAAAATGTTTTAAACAACATTTTCCTATTTATAAATCCCGTTGCTGTTTTGTGTGCTGCTTGTATTAGTGAAATGCTGACACGGCAACCAATGCAGTAGGAGCTTCTCCAGACCGCCTGCGCGCCGCCGATGCGCGCCGCCGATGCGCGCCACTAGTTTTCGCGTGGGCTGCATTGATACGAAGACCTTCACCCCGAGCCGCTCTCCAACACAGCGTCCCAAAACTCCATTTTCAGACCTTTGCCCAGCGTTTTGACACACAGTAGTAGATGAGATCCATTAATGTGTATGACTGCAGAGATCCTGCGAGTCCTCCGTAGTCCGAAGTTTTAAATTCACTATATGGCTTAACTCTCTACACTAGTATGCTAGCTTAATAATTCTGTCTGTTCTTCATTTTTAAGAGCCGTTTCAAAGTAATAACACAGCGGGAAATTTGTCCTTTGAGAGGATTATGGGCTCCCCTTTAACTTTTCAGATAATACAGCTGACGTTGTTGCTTAATACGAATATGTATTTGCGGACGTGCAGAGCTGGGACAATTTCACCATACACAGTTCGGATATCGCCCAACAATAGGAGAAAGAATGACGTGAAATTACATTTTAAAAGGTAAATCCCTTTCCTGTGTGATATCTGCGGATCGTGCTAGCGTTTGCACACATGCATAAATTTAAGCTACACAACTGCGTATGTGGGACTGGTTAATTGTGGGATTTGAGCCTTAAAGGGACTCGACCACCGAGAAGAAGAAGCACGGGACGCCACCCACGACGCCTATGTACGAAAATACGGGACAAATTGCTAAATGGATCTGGAAAAGTAAAAAGAATTAGTATGGCTGAAGCCTCCCCCTTAATAGAATCTAAAACCGCCCATGGATGTGTTTATATAGTTTAATGGCGGATATGTTCCCTATTATCAAAATATAGCCTCCTTTTCGGAGTTTATATAGCCTAGTAGTGGGATGTACAACACTAACTGAAAACTAGGCGGATTTGTAACTGCGCTGAGGTATTTTTGGAAATTTCCAGACACACTTAAAAGGTTTACTAATGTTAGCAATGTCATAATACATCGGAAAAAAACAGTAATGATGCGATTGTTCCCCGGCAGTGTTTATGTGCGGCCCATTTGTGCGATAATATTCTGTCACTTTTATATGTATGATTATATTTCAGCCTGTAGTATACAGGAGTTTAGGGGAAACTTAATTAAATCATTTATACAGACGGTAACACTTGACGGGGCACAAATAATGTATTATTCCGCTATTACTTATGTATTAATTAATCACAAACTAAGTCTTAGTTACATACTGATGTCATGTTCGTGACGCATCTTATATCAAGTAGCTACTAGAATTGTTCGTGATTTGCTCTGCAGTGGTGAGTTGGCACTATAAGTATTTGTGCCCCCTGAAGTAAAGTATTACTATACAGACTAATATTATTAGTATTATTATTGTCACTAATGATCTAATATTGTTATTTAATATGAAATATTTTTTTTCCACTGGTCAACCCCCCTCCCATCATTGTTTGCAAGAACAAGATCAACTTGGGCAGTGGTGGCTTGATGGTTTCGGGAAGCGCACTTGTAATTGAAAGACTGCAGGTTCGAATCCCCGACCAGCAAGGCACCACTGAGGTACCATGAGCAAGGTACCGCCCCCAAGCACTGCTCCCCGGGCGCTGAATTAGCTGCCCCCTGCTATGTCATGAAAGTCACATATGGGTCAAATGCAGAGGACACATTTCGTTGTTGCGCATTGTGTGCTGTGGTGTGTTGACAATGACCACTGATCAATTAAATTCTAACTACATAGGTGAGAGTTTGATATTGGGGGGTGGGTCATAAAATGTATATACAATGGTCTGATCAAAGTAATAACAAGCTGTTTAAAACCAGGCAGGAAATCGACTCGGGGGGGTAGGTTGAGAGATCGTGCTTTATTCACCCCTTCGCCTGTTTGCCGAGGCACCAGGTTGCATTTTTTACTGTATCAGGATCACAGGCGTGAAAATGCGGGCCCAGACAGCCGGTACGTGAGCGTGCTGCACGTCTGAAGCTCGGTGAGTCTCCGAGCGTGGCCTCATTTCCCATGATCCCTTTTCCCATGCAGGGGGAAGGGGAGGGGGGCATTGAAAGTAGGACACGTGCGAGATGAAAGCATTTTAAGCGAGGCCGCTTCATCGGCATATGTTTCTCCCGAGCTACGTGAACCCCGTCCAAAAATGGAGACCCCTTCCTGTTTCGCTCCACTGCTTTCCTGCTTGCTCCTTTAGCGGAATATCTGCATCCAGCCTGAACTTTTCCGATTAAATACTCAGTCAGACGCTGTTGCTGGCCCCTTCCCTGAAGCCCGTGTTAGCTGCATCGTGTTTGCGATTTGCCGGCTCCCTTTTAAGAACAAAGCGCCACCCGGATTGGAGGACAGAATCGCGGCTCTTGTGCCAGGTTTGCCAGCCAATTGTGCGAGTTGGGGGAGGGGTCACAAGCAATTAATTCATTCGCTTTTCCATTAGTAAACAGTGACCCGTGGGCCAGCAGTTTTAATTAAATAAGTCGCCATGACGCTTCGGGGCACAGGAACGGTGACAACGTGGGAAACGGCCTTTGAAGTCCCACAACATTGGTGATTCTAGGATTTTTTAAGAGGGCATAAAAGAGGCCATAATTAATACAGTGGGGCCAACCAATGGTATATTTTGAATTGTTGAGTGACCGTGGAGTGGGCCAATCAGCTTTCAGTTGGGGGCTATTGCCTCTGTGGCCCCACCCCTATATACACCCCTGTGGCACAAACAGCTGTCTCATCGCATGTGTGTCAATCAGGGAAAAATGTCAGATCAGACTTACTGTGTGCTCAGGGCTGGGCTTTCATCGCCTCGCCCTGAAAATGAAATCAGGCCGTCACGTCTCTGGAAAGCAGCCAGCCTTCCCGGTCCTTCCTGCTCCACAGGAGCACCCAGCAAACCCCCCCCCCCCCAAACTGTTAGACAGAGGAGAGGCGTGCCGTAGCTGTTCATCAGCAGAGGGTTGGGGCCTTCTCAGGGGGCACGGCTGGGAGTGTGCGGGACACACACACGGCTGAGATAATGCTGCTTCAGCCCCCCCCCCTCCCAGATTCGGGCTGCTTCTACAAGCAAAATGTCGCAGCAGATGCCAGTGAACAAAACCCTGACCCGACAAAAAACATTTTTACTATTATAGTATCCATAAATCAATTTTTCATAAATTCATGTTTTTCCAGTATAGGGTCATAGTAAGCCCAGAGTTTGTTGTTATTGTTGTTGACGTTGTTGTTGTTGATGGTAGTGTTTTTGCTCATTCCCTTCATGGTTAGTTCCATACTTGCTTCTTATTTGAACCTGAATTTTCCCGGGGGTGGGTCACGCCGTCTGTGCCTCCTTGTGTACCTTTTGTCAGGATATCCACTGCGCAGTACACCCCCGCTTCCAAGCTACCGACTTCGGAAAAGCCCGTTATCCTTATAGCACATTCATGGCCATGTAACCCACCATGACTCCTGGTTTTGGTGATGCTGTCTTTATGCTGCAGATACAACGTTAACATCCAGTGAACACAGACCCATGCTCTGGTTTCGGTACACGTAATCAATCAAGGAGAAAATGGCAGGGGAGATCCTCGTGATCTAGCTGCAATGTCACCTTTAAAATGTGCCCTGTTCCAGCTCTGAGATGCAGGCTGGGTCACAGCATTCTCCAGGGGGCTGGGGAGTGGGGTGTTTTGGGTTACCCAGCCTTGGGGTGGGCCAAGGCTAACTTTAATGTACAAATCAGCCAGCCAGCTAGCTAATTCTGGGGAATGTGCCGGACGACAGGGAAAAGCAACCAATCAGAAAGTCGATGCGGGCCTGACACCAGTCAAGGGCTAATTCCGAAGTGACTGCATCTCAAGCCAAACCCATGACTGGAGGTGAAACGCTTCGAGGAGGAATGTTTCGGTAAGAGTTGCCAAGTTTGATTTCTACTTTGAGTGTATTGATCTTGTCACCGTGCCAGGAGCCTGGGCATCACAGGAGAATTTGCGAAGCAATCATATTTATCTGGAATCTTCCTCGGTGCCGTTTTAAGCAAATGGCCTGGGATAAAAGCACACTCAGGGTAAACATCCGGGCCTGTTCCAATGGCTTTGGCTTTGAGTTGCGTCAGCCGAGACGAGACAGTCAACAGGATAGAAGGAAATCAGCAAGCAATAAATCTTAATTATATCAACCTATGCAGCGGTGACAGGAAAGGAATGCGGCACACAAATTCTCAACTAACTGATCTATTATTTAGCATATTTTAAATAACAATTACTGTACTCGCTGCTGTATGGATGGGTGTATTCATTTGAAAATTAATATTCTACACTAATACTATCAGCTGGGTCTAGAGACAGGATGTTTGCAGGATTATTCGGAAGACAGAGAATGGCTCTTGTATTATTAAAATTTTTATTATGTTCAGCACATCATTTGAGGTTTTTTTTCCTTGCTACATTTCCCCGTCAGGGCATTCAGTTCAAAGCTGGTTATCTTTTGCTGTGTTCTTATCCTTAAAGAGGCAGATTCCACGTGATTTTTCCATCTCGAATTTCGAGCTCGAGTTTAAAGAATCACCCTCTGTTCCATTCTGCGCTATGTTAGCTTGGCGTTAAACAAATAAATTTATGCAGGGTGGGGTGCCGATGCGATTGATAAACAACTAGGTTCGTGTTATCTGACAAACACATAATGGAGCGATTTCACACAGCCACATTGTTAAGTACACTAGCTAAATAAGTTGCGATAAGCAATTGCTTATTTGTTGCATCATTCTATTTGAAAGCATTGCCAGCGGGTGTACCAGCGCAAGCTGCTTTCGCGGGACGTGACGATTTGAGGGAATCCTGCAAGCATCTGATTCCTCTCCGCGCCTTTTGATAAACGGAACGTTTCCATTTAATTACTTCCATGGCTCCGCCTTCTGCCACGCCCAGTCACATGACCTTATATGCACATTCAACAGTAGCCACTGCTTTCTGCCATGAGTTAAAAATCCACAGAGTGTCTGTGAGAATAGGGCCTTGCATGTCATTCACCAAGGGAGCTGACACTCCAGCGAGTGACTTTAGCAAGTTTTAATTTACCATCACTTAATTACAACCTGCGCCTGCTGGACGCCATTGGAATTTCAAATGAAGTGAGCGTCCGGTAAGATTTACTTTGAGCAGGCATACTGTAGGTGTCCGGCTATGAGGAAAAGAATGTCTAACAGTAAATTTGAATGTCATAGAGTGTTGCCCTTCTAAGGTTTATATTTAGTGCGTGGACTAGGAAAGTCTTTTAAAATAAAAAATAATACTTTATAAAGCGATAGGAAAAATGAGACTTGTATTCTCCAAACAACTCTGTGCCCATATTGTAATATGTGGACAAGGAGTTTTTAATATAGAAATTGACCTGTTTTTAACGAATGTGTTTCATGTCATATTTTAAGTAGTAAATTAATTTGGTCACATGCGGATGGAGAAAAGCTTTCTGTGGTGTAAATATTGTTGCAATCGTTGTGGTTATGTAATGCATCCGGTGAAATTGCACCTATTAAGATGGGAGACTGCATGTTTTCCAGGTCGTGTTGAGCATCTAGACCTCGGAAACGATGATTGATCGCACAGATAATTGCCTTGTAACCCTGAGTTTTGCTCATTAATGGCAGTACTTTCCACAACACTTGTTTAGTGTCTGTGTGAACATTGCTCCCCACAAGATCCCATAATTGATTTTATAAATCTCTGACCAGGGGAAGAATGAATAATGAGGTGTGGGGTGTTCTTTTTAAAAGGCCTGAACTGTCATCGTAGTCACAGAACAGAACATTTGTGGTTCCACGACACTGAATGGCAGTTCTGGAATGCTCAGCTGTGTCACACACATGATTTAGAGCGAAGAACTAGACATTATAGCGTATAAGTAGTGTTTACTCTGAAATTACTTAATAATTTAAAGGATATACAAAAATAAGTTCTACATGCAGGGTGGCCTCTGGGACCCGGGTTCGAGTCTCCGCCAGGGTTCCATGCATGTGGAGTTTACATGTTCTGCCGTGTCATCGTGGGGTTTCCCCCAGGTACTCTAGCTATTTCCCCCCACAGTCATGCTGAGGGTAATTGGAGTTACCAAATTGCCCACAGGTATGTGTGTGTGAATGGTGTGTGAGTGTGCCCTGTGATGGGTTGGCGCCCCATCCCGGGTTGTTCCCCGCCTTGTGCCCTGCGATGGGTTGGCGCCCCATCCCGGGTTGTTCCCCGCCTTGTGCCCTGCGATGGGTTGGCGCCCCATCCCGGGTTGTTCCCCACCTTGTGCCCTGCGATGGGTTGGCGCCCCATCCCGGGTTGTTCCCCACCTTGTGCCCTGCGATGGGTTGGTGCCCCATCCCGGGTTGTTCCCCGCCTTGTGCCCTCTGATGGGTTGGCGCCCCATCCCGGGTTGTTCCCCGCCTTGTGCCCTGCTATGGGTTGGCGCCCCATACCGAGTTGTTCCCTGCCTTGCACTTGTAGCCACCAGGATAGGCTTCGGACCCCCCGCAACCCTGAATAGAAATGCAGAAAGCAGATGGATGGAAGTTCTGCATGTGTCCTACCATGAAAACCCCTAAAAGAGCAGAGCAGCTCAGTAAATTAAGGGAAAAAAATTCATGCGCAGCCTTGCAATTGTCCCTAAATCGAAGATGACTCCCTCCAGTTGGGAGGTGTATTGGACTGACCCAGCCTGTGGCAAGAGCCCGCTGGGTCACTCATTCCCCCCCAATGAGACACTCGTCCGTTTCATAGATGCAGCTCATGTGTTTCGTAGCAGTTCAAGGCCTCACTGAATAAGATTTTCATGAAGTGTTTGACATCAATAAGAAAAAAGCAGACCAGCGAGATCTACCGCAGATTAATATTCAGCCGACATCATTAAGTGAATTTATTTGCATCCATTATATGATTCACGGACTGTGGAACATCGCTTACAGGTTAGACTGGAATGAGTTTGGTTCACATTCCAGAATGAACATCTTTGTAAATAAAACAGACGGTAATTGCCTTTTCAGGTGTTTGTAGATAAGACAAAGGTGGACCTTAACATGTTATTTAAAACTGGTATACCAGCATGTGAGAAGTTGTCTTTATGTAGGTGGTAAAACAAATGCATCAGACATTACTGGGCAATATCTATATATAATCATATATTGTCATAAGTGCAAACTCAGCAAACCCTCCGAAATGTGTTTTTGTTACTATCTACTTTAATAACAGAACTGATTTCGAAGGAAATTCAAAAGAAAATGTTATCGTCATGTATGGGTCAGAAATCAATACTCGGCTGAAAAACAGTGATTTAAAAAAATCAAGAAGCATTACAGTTCAGCAGAGTATAGACCCATTCTTAAAGAACTTTAAAAGTGGAAAAACTCAATAGCAATATAGAATAAGATTGATATGACTGCGGCAGAGAAAATCAAATCGTCAGCCACGTCTGCAGAATTTGATTTTTTTTCCCCCTCTCGGATTTAAAATGTTCCCTTTGCATTATGAAGGTGTAGATCACCTTGACGTGACCGTAACTGACTCCAAGACAGGTGCATGATGGTCTCATGGAAGTTGAGGTTATGAATCAGGGTGGCATGGGGACTGGAGAACTTTGCGAAACCTTTTTTTCTTAAAGCACGCACAAAATTGTACCTTGCAATGATATGCAATAATGTCATTCCCAAACGCAATCACCCCACTGTAAATAAAAAAAACTATTTATGCATTCTGTTATGATTCCATGTTTAACATACGAAACCGTTGTGTCTGACAGGAAGTTGCAGCATCTCCTAAAAATACACTACCATTTATCGACATACTCTAGGACAAATCGTCACATTGGAAGCTGGAATGTTCTGGGGGAATTGAAAGGGAGCCCGGAAGAATGTGGCACCCGAAATTAGTGTTAGGTTGTAAAGGGCGGAAATCGGACGACACTGCCTAGCCTGCCGTTTTTTGGATGAAGGACCCAGTGAAGTCATGCTTCCTCCCCCCGCACCTTCACGGTCCGTCTGCGAAGCCACCATTATGTTTACGGAGACGGTTCTGTGTCATTTCATTCCCGTGGGATTATGCGAGAGCTGGACATCTCTGTAAAAGGGCGGGCCTTGTGTCATACTACTTGTTGAACGACATTTTCCGGAGTATTCCCTAGCTGCCCATCATTGTGATTAAGGAACACATGTTGGTGTAACGCGTGCGCATAGCTAAATTCAGAGGTTTCAGCGGCTTTAAGGAATTCAAATGAGGATGAAAGACGGAACGCTTGAAATCTGACCCACAAACAGAACTGACGTTCCACTGATATGTTAATATGGGCCTGCTCCCGTTTCCAGTGCTTCACTTGAGATGCCTGACAATGCCTCATCTCCCTCAGGATTCGCACCGAAACCAAGGGTGCTTCTTATTCAGGGAGAGAGCTGGGAATCTATTGCTCATTTAGAGTCGTCTTGTTTTCACTTTAATGATTGTGCCAGTTACAAATTCGTAAGTACAGGTTGGCTGATTTCGAGAACAGTCGCTCTTACCTGCAACCCCGTTAAAAATGCAAAGGAATCTCTGAAAGTCACTGCAGTTTAACTTCAGCCGAAACGGGCAAGACCACTAAGTTCTGGAAGAACGCCACGTTCAAAGGACTCGCGCCTCCACCGGTCAGAAGTTTGAGGACCGGGGCAGTTTCCCGTGTCTCTACATAGTTCTGCTCGGACTGTCTCCAGAAGCGGCGCTCCCTGTAAAAACCGCGCGGCCGTAAAATCCCAAGGTCTGGGGAGTAGAATGGTAAAGCGAGGGAGATATTTTTTGCCGTCATCTGTTTGAATTTTCGGCGCCTGTGAGGCCCCGGCGGTGGGATTTCAGCGCTGGCGTGCCTCCTACCTCGCCGACGTACAGGAGCTGTCTAACTATCCATAGCCTGTCTGACATTCACGCCATCTTCCCTGTTCCACTCCATGCCCTCCCTTCATGCTCTGTTTATTTCCTCTTCCCCCGGTGGCCAGGGCAGAATGTAAATACGCGGCTCTCCTGCGCCTGCTCTTCCAGGCAGAGCTCTGTCTGCAGCCGGCGGTCGGAGGCCCGGCTCAGATAAGGAGACGCGCAGAAGCCTCTTTATCTTTCGAGAGCGGCGGCGTGGATTATTCCGAGGTGCGCCGGGGCTGTTCCCGACGGCCGATCCGCTTCCGTGGCTAATGAGCGCTAGCGGCCTCCTGCGCGCGGAACGCCCGTCGCTCGTCTGAGCCGCCCCGCCAATAGCGTTACGGGGGCCTCCGTTTGATTCCTGAGGCCGGACAGTGCCGGACGTCTCGGGGAGAGTCGCCCGGGTAACCTGTGTTCCGAGGTGAAGGAAAATAACGGTCCTAGAGATGCCCAGCGGGGGAGGAGCAGCAGCGTCTCAGCGACGCAGCCGCGCGCCAAACGGACCTCATCTGTTTGAGCCCAGAAGGGGACGGGCAACAGATGGAATTGGGTGTCCATCCCAGCAGAGGATACCCCTCCCCCTGATCCCAACACCATACCATACCCTCTTCAGGAAGAAACACACACACACACACACACACAAGGAATCGGGCCAGTTCCTGGCACCATATGTGCTGCCACAAGGCCCACTGATCCACAGCAAAAGGAAAAAAAAATTCCCAGCAGTGCCCCCCCCGCTTGTGGCACGACGCCCCTTCAGACGACTCCGAGCCAGTTGGCCCGACGCTGCCGTTCTGGACCTGGGAACAGACAGAGGTACAGAATGCAGCGGGTGCCCCTCCCCCCTCGCTCCAGCATTGGCACGCGTCATCACTACGGTTTGGCTCGATGGCATAATGGGCTGCATGGAATTATGGGAGATTACAAAGCACCCCGGCCCCCTTCCCCAGTAACTGGAAGCAAGTACAGCGGATCTTATACAATTACAAAGTTCTTTGCTAAACTAATCTTTACTTTTCAAAATGGTGCCAAGGAAGTTTTTGTAAAGTGTTTTGTTTTTTTTATATATATATATATATGGAAGAATGTTTTATGGTGACTTCCTACAAGAATCTGCTCGATTTATTTGTCTGAGAAGTCTCAACCTTCACAACATTCTGCGGTTCATCCAACATTTGGGCAATAGAAAAGCGACTCCTCACTGTGAGCTAATTTAATCCTTGATGGGGAACAGAAGTGCATTGTGGGTTTTTCGTCTGGCAGTGCCCACCATGACTGTGTACACCGGTCAAAGCCCACTGAAGCGCAGAGCTGATTGTCATCACAAGTTGTCCTGAATGCCCACCCATATCAGCCTCTATCACGCTAAAATACCCCAATGCAGGTTCCCCGGTGGCACACGACCTACAAGATAGGGGCTCAGAAGACACCGCTATCCCAGAATTCTCATTAAATCTTGTCCAGCTTGATTCTGCTTCTATTGTCCTGTGGATGTGCTTATCGCTCCTCCTTCATCATTTTCAATGAGCTTATCTGGTTCCCGAGAAGCATGGCATATTGCACGGTGGACATCCCGGATGGGGCCAAGTTACATCAAGAGGTACATGGGCCGACACAGGTGCTGTGATCCATTTCAGGTTCAAATAAGGAGCAAATGGGGAACGAACCATAACGCGTTGGAGCAAAAAACAGTGCCATCAATTTTCGTGTCCGGTCGGTGTTTTGTTCACTATAACAATAATAATAATAATAATAATAATAATAATAATAAGCAACAATGAATTATGATTATTATTATCTAGTTGGTAACAGTTTCATTCACCTGCATCGTCTTACAAACAAGCATTGTGGAATCCTGACAACATGAAGGATGCTTTGATGAAACAGGATTACGATACAAGAAAACAAATGAGCAAAGCAGCAAATACTTTAAATTTACAGCCGTATCAGACATTCACTAAACGGCCGTGTGACAATCAGCAGGATTTAAAGCCTCGGGAGTTACACTCGCTTCAAATTACTCATCGCTGCTGGCTAAAAAAAAAAAGAAGCCCTTCTTGCTCATTGTTTTGAAAATAACTCACTTTTAATAAGTACGTCAGAAGCCTCAGATAACGTGAAGTCACCGGATGCTGATGGATGAGTACCTCAAAAACTTATTGCACAGCCCGAAAGAAATTTGCGAAAACGAAACATTTGATATAATATAATCAGCTTTGTATCCGAAGCGTTACACGCAGCGCATTCGTCATCTGATGACAAAGTGTAAAATAACGACCTTCATCTGGAAGTGCTATCTTTTTTTATTACCGCAATAAGAACTTAATCTTTTTAGTGCAATGAGCGAGCTTACAGGGGCGAGTTTAGAGTACGACTCGCTTGTTTGTGTTCTTGTTGGGTTTAAGCTGCTGCTGGCGGAGCCGGTGCCTACAGCTGGAGTCAATCCAAAGGGATCAGCCAGTGATTGCAAACGCCTGGAAGCTACCGGAAGAGAGAGTCTCTGGTGCCATTGCCGGCGGGGTCACCCGGGCGGTGTGCTTTAAGGTGCCGCCGCTGACATTGTCTCCATTTCGCACAACGGCCCCCGCAGCTATATAGCTGCTTTCCCTGCGACCCGGGGGAAGGCCTCGGCAGATGCGGGAGGGGCCCTCGGAGCGGGTCAGAGGGTTAGAAGCCGAGCAGAAGGGCGCCGGCAGCACTGGCGATGTGGACTCCTGAGAACGAAGGTTCCGGCGATTCGCTTCCAGGCGTCTGTGAGCGACACCGCGGGGGACCTCGGTCAGTGAGGGGACCTTAATGTTCACGTGGCCATATGCCAAGAGAAACTCCTCCGTAAAGAATAATACTATGAAATTAAAAGGTAATTAGTGTAACTTCTTGCAATTTGAGGTTACTACCCAAATTCCTTCTTATCTGGTAGTAAAAATGCTATCTGCTTTGCAACTATATATATATACACACACACACAGACAGGGGTGCACATAACTGGTACACAAATACGCGTTCACCTTTAACGATGATATGTGCGACAATCAATTGTTTGTAAAAGCACAATTGTGTACTTATTTTATGTGCATTGGCGCTGGTATGACAAGAAAATACCTTGCATTTTAACCCGTATACCGCAAAGTTAGTCGAGTTAGCATATAAAGATTAAAATACATTATATTTTGTTTTCATAGCAGCGCAACTGCACATAAAATAAGTACGCATTTGCGCTTTTACAAACAATCGATTGTCGCACGCATTGTTT
>JAODLC010000001.1:5501461-5520959 GCA_026781145.1 Hippopotamyrus pictus
TATGTATGTATGTATGTATGTATGTATGATTGTATGTATAGTTCTACAAAAAATACAAAAATAAAACGTGATACAAATGGTGCTTTCCTGAAATTGAAAAGCTTCACCTTTTCATTTTTATGGTTTGTTGAGTGTAACCTTCAGCCCAGCTTGACACGTGTGACGTGAGAAGCCCAGGGACTGGACCGGCCAAGTCGACCTGCCGTTAAACACTCACGGCAAAGCAAGTTTCACACATGCAATTTAAAATGCGATTAAACACCGCTGACCCCAGCCATCCGTCTCTGTCCCCTGTAAATTTCACCCATGGCTTCGTAAGAAAACTCCAGTCTGACCATCCCCCAAACCCCCCCGGCCCTCCCAAACCTCCCCCCCCCCAACCATCCATGGACCATTTTCTCATCCCTCTGAGTCAGTAATGAATTCACACTCGCCTCCTGGAGGGGTCCTTACCTACCATTCTTTCTAATTATCCCGTAATTATCCTCAGGCAGAGAAGTCAGAGTTACTCTGGTCCTGTGGACGCAAATGTTATGGCCGCCGCTATTAAAAGTTCACGACACTCCGAGGAGCAGAGCATGAAAAGTGCGACGTCGCCGTAGATCTCGGTTCCGCGTCACGCGCGCGGAAACCTGACTCGCTTAAGTAAACACCAAGCCTTTTAACGACGGTAAAATTTACACTGCGAGCTACGGGCTGTCCTTGACCAAGGGCGAAAAAATAATATGATTATATATAGCATATTGAAATGAAAAGTGGCGTTCCCCCGATGCCATCTTTCACGGTGCCTGTCAAGCAGAGTAGCGGTTACCCCCCCAGCCGCGGCCCCCACAGCCCTGCGGAGATCTTAAACGCAACATAAATACATCAGAAGCCGAGACAATACCGACCAAGATGATCCAACGCAGCAAAAGCACCTCCTGGCTCTGTGCCAAGCCCAGAGCTGCCCCCCACAGCAGTCTGCATCTTCGCCTCTTATTTCCGGAAGCTTCTAGTGCCAGCTGTGTGTGACAGAACTGGGGTGGCATTCATCGGCACTAGACTGAAGGGTCACATAAATCTCCCGGACAGTGCCCAGCTGCACGTTCCCCGCCCGAAGGTGGGGTGGCTTTTTGCGATCTCCCACACGGACCCGACAGAAGCAGGGGATGAGACTCTTATTTTCACTCCTCCTTTCACGCCCAGCCCGGTGGGTGCATGTGGGTGAACGTTTCCCCGACTAAAAAAAGAAAATGTCCTGGAATGATTAATCGGTTCGCCAGCTATGCATCATTGTTCCGTGGATTGTTCATGAAACATTGTGTATGAAAGGGTCATAAAACTCTTACATTGGGCCCTTTGAGGAGTGTTTCCAAGGCAACCGTGGTCACCGACTGCTTTCCTAAATGTTTATGCTCTGCTTATGAAGGAGTGATTCGAGCTCATGAACGTGTTATGAAGGTGATCTGTGAAGCACCAAAGTTCTCCCAGGTCTTCAATTCAAGCTGGAAATTTCTCCAGTCAGTCTGACTTTATTTCCCTAACGGTTCTAAAACGATCTGTAGAACACTAGGAAAATGGGATAGGTTACTTGTACCTCGAGGTCCGAATTCCGTTAGAGAAAAATGCATGTTTTGTTCAACCAAAGCATGTAGAACAATGTTCTTCTGTTTAAAAAAATAGAAGAAATCTCCCTCGATATGAAACCATGTCATGCGTGACCTTTTCAGCCCCAGAAACTCCTGGCTCTGGAGGTCTGAAAGAGACCAAGCCTGTTTCTATTATATATTACAAAATACCCTTAGGTAGCATGTGCTAAGATTTGTCCACGATGATTCCAGAACTCCAGAACATTGTCCAGGCCACGCCCCCATCCCCCAGGTGGGAAACCCACTAAACAGAAGCTACCAGCCGCTCATCCAGGGATCTCGGCAACCAGACGTGCGAGCAATCGCTCTCTGAGTGATGACTACGGTGGTAGGTCTTTAAAATCCAGTGGTTCTAAGTCTCTCTTTTTTTCTGCTTCTAATTAAACTGGCAACTTCACACGCTTTCTTTTGACGGAATTAATTGTTCCGACGCTATGTCTTGACTACATTCAAATAAATCAATTTGTCAGAGTTTTAAATTAAAGCTGCCAACGTCAGTGTTCGGCTCCACAATGCTACGCAGTTTAGAATGTGTTATCTGCTAATGCAGAAAATTAATGTTCTTCATTTCAGTAATTACAATTATTATTTTGTTTTATTTTAGAGGTGTGACAGAAGCAGGAATTATCCTAAATATGTAATAGATATCTTAACATTTTAGAGCACATACAAGCTACCAATTATAAAGATATTGCTCTATAGATCATTTTGATTAGGTAACATTACCTCACAGCAGTTTTAACACACAGTGAATGAGAGAAACATGTATAGAGTTTTCTTCTCATATCATCCAGTAGTATAGAGTGTTTCCCATTCAAGAGATGTGTGAGCACTCCTGCAAAAATTAATAATTAGTGGCCTTGCCAATTCTACCTTTTCAATGTGCATGCTTACAAAATACGAACTACAGAAAAACATGGAATGGAATGAAGATCCAATCCGCCACATAAAATCAACATTAGCAGAGCCTGCTAGCACATAGACTTCCTAAACCACATTATTTTAATTCAAAAACAGAGGAAGATGAAGATGTAGTAATAATAATAATAATAAATGTATGTTTATCTATTATTATTTTGTATGCTTTTGGTGTTCTTTTTGAGCCATTTTCTGTGAGTTATTTTATTTCACAAGCATCAGGGAGGTGTCAAAGGAAAGCAGGCCATCTTAGCCAGCGACGGCCAAGTACAAGAGACCCAAAATTGCCACTCGCCCAAGTCTGTTTCAGTGTCAGATATGCTATTCATCTGCATCTTCAAGTAGCATCTGCTCTCTCTGCACTGCTGAAGACGTTTCCTCGGCAGACAAATGGCGCTCGTGGGGGGGTAATCGCGCGGCTCGGGCACGTCCAGATGACTCAGCCATGTGGTAGGCCGCATTCCAGCATGGCCCCCTCTGACCTCCAGCCTTTGACCTCAAAACCCGGGGAGCCACGCTGGCATAAGCTGGGGGCCAACTAGGCATTTTCTGGAAAGAGTGAAAGTAGAAATATCACGGGAGGTAAGTTGGCTAGCTGCTGACACAGATAGCTGGATCCCTCCCTACAGGCCTGGGAGATGGTTTATCCCAGGACACTGAAACCCAAGGAAAAGCAAACGATTGCAGAACGTTGGAAGCAGTCTTTAAGTCTCGCAGCAATGACACATAGGAGGCTGGCGGAGGAAGAAACGGATTGATCTCTGTTTGTCTAGTGGGTGACATTCGTTCAATCAAATTTATGAAGTAAATGCAATTATGAAAGGACCAGAAAACTGCTTTCTCAGTAAAGGCCAAGAAGTTGTGCAATTTGAAGTGTATCTTTTGCCTTTGATTTTTTTTATTGGTGCATTTAAAGTCTCCGCATATGCTGTCATAAATAAAATTATCTACCTTCCTCCAAGCAGCGGGTGAAGAATTTACACAAAGGTGATATGTTAGTGCTTTCAATTTTCAATGTTATTTCCCCAATAAAGCAGCAAATATAATTTGTGCAGTCTAATATGAAAAACTGTTTTTTGTAAATTCCTTTTATTCCCCTTAGGTTCATGAACCATCACAATATATATGTATAAAGTATATGTACAGGACTCTGCAGAAGTCTTAGGCACTCAAAGAAAATGTTTAAAGCTATTTATCTGGGTAGCAAGTGTATATTTGATCAGAAAAAAAAACAGTTTAACATTAGAACATATTCGAATGAACCGTAACACAATAAAAACTAACAAGAATTTCTTCTGTTCTGCAAAAATGTTACAGATATCTCTATCTGGGCTGGCAATAAGAACACCACTTCAGTTCCCTAACCTCTCTTCAGGGGAACCTTCCACCAACTAGACCAAATAGACCACCAGCTCAATTAATAATTGATTTAATTAGGTAAATAACTGGGTGAGGGAATGTTTAGGCAAGCATGGTTTGGTAGGGGTCAGGTCAGAAAATACATGGGCACGTTAAATGTTTACTGCAAATGCTGGGGTGACTTTATGAGAGATTTCAAAATAAGTAAGCCAACATACTTTGATAGACATAATATCATAGTTTCTCGCCACTAGGAAGATCGTTTAAATATCATTTTCTCTGACTGCCTAAGACTTTTGTACAGTAATATGTATATACATATATATATCTCGAGTTGTTTTCAAGGTGCGACAGTCCTCATTCCTTTCCTAAGTTTAATAACCCCAACTTACTCCCATTAAAATGTAATTTTGCCCAAGATTGTCACATGAATAGCAATAAATGAAAACACTGATTTTATATTTGAAATTAGCTGTCTGTCACCGCGATGCCTGTGACTGCCAGAGTGACTGGGTGTTACCACCAAAGCATGCTATTATTTCACCATTCGAGACTGACCAATGACTGAGTAATGGAAACAGAAATTTAATTTTCACCTGTGACTGAAATAAATACAATCCACTTAAAAGAGATTTATTTCTGAAGTTACTATTTGATTATGCGTCATAGTCTATTCAGCTGTAATTTAGGTCATTGGTCATAAATGGAAGGTAATGAAGATGACTAATGAAGACGAGATTTAACTGAGTACCACGGAAACATCATAACTAGCATCATCATATATCAGCCTCATCGATGTTATTGATAAAACAAACCAAAATCTGCTGAGCAGCACTTAGCACAACATTGAAGTTGGAATTCATCGGTTTCTTACCGAAATCAAACACCGAAGATGAAACAATCTTGGAAGATACAATTGTTAGATCGGAAACGAGAAAAACAAGCCCAAGCTGTAAAACGAGCAGGCTAACAACGTACAAGCAGAAGGGCGAAAAACAACCGTGCCACGCTAAGCTAATCCTTAGCGAGCTTCGGAGCCGAGAGTGGGGCAGCCTGCGACGCTACACACGCCGTATTTGTGAATTTGTGAAGTGGGAGAAAGTTTTGAAGAGTAACCCTTAGCAAGGTTCGGATGAGGTAGATCGGCATTTTCCCGAAGGGCGTGACCGATGTGGAGCTTGGCCACCTTCCCCAAGAAGCCTGACCTGCGTTATGAAGGCGACCACAAGCTTTCGTGCCCAAAACGGAATGTGCGGGCTGGCACAGTGACCCAGAGAACATGCCGCCTCACCATTCTCCCACCCAAGACGACACGTGCAAAGGAAGTGGGCCGAAGGAAGGAGAATGACACTTCACAGCAGGAAATGCCTGGCAACTCGTTCACCCGAGGCCGACGGGCCCCGTGAGTTGACACCTTCCGCTCGTGTTCCGAGTCTTTGAGGTACAGTAAGAATGACACGACGCCAGAATGTGAGGTACCAACACCAGTAATCCTCTGAGAAGGAACATGGCAAATGGGGAGGACGGGGGGGGCGGGGGGAGGCTTGCAGACTGTTATTTCCTCTGGAGCTTTCAGCGAGCAATTCCTGGGGCCAGAAGCGGGCTGCACATGCATTTCTAAGCTGATGAAACGACCCCCCCCGGACACAATGATTTCAGCAACGCAACCCCCCCTCCCCCACCGGAAAAGAGATTGCTGGTACAAATCCCGGCATCAGCACTTAACCTGACTCAGGCTCTGTGAAATATCCTACTGTACAAACCAGTAACAGAGTCAGTCTAAGCTGTACGCTGTGACTGGTTTTGAGAAGGACTGCAGACCCCAGAATATATCGCTATAATCCGAATTTCTCTCTCGTGCTAATAAGCTAATTTATTTCCATATTTCTATTCACGTTACAGCCGCGTCTCCATCCAGTGGGAATAATGATTGTAGCCTTTAGCGTTGTCCAGATTCATACCTTGTACATTATAACCTCCTTGTACACCCCACATCCAAATTATGTCATGCTATTAATTAGATACACCAGTGAAGAGGATTAGCCACGAATCCAGAAGGGGATTAGCTGAGATTTTAAGATTCCTACTCAAACAGGCATAACGAATGGAAATTTAACAAAGGTCTACATTCAACAGGTAGGAGCCCAAAAGGACACCAAGGTCGGTCTGATCTCTACAAAAAACTTTTGCTAACTTTAAGTACAGATCAGGATGTGAGACAGATGAAGGCCTAGCTCGTTTAATTCATTTAAGTTATAAACATTGACTGATTCTGTAAAATATGGGTACATTCCATTACCTCTGAGTATGAGTGAAGCCGCCCCCCCAATGTCTGCATGCTTGTCCTACTCATTTCATCATCCTTGTTCTTTACATCTGACATGATTGGCATAGTGCATCTTTTGGCAGCAAATCTATCCCATTCCCCCGTCTGCTGTTACCTTGCCATCGCCAGCATGTCTTTGTTTAAGTGATGTATAGTCACATTAACTTGATTGAAAAGTGATAGTTCACTTTGTTTACTTTTCTCCGTGGTGGACAGGAGCTGACCAAGTAAAGCAGTGCTTCCTGCCTGGAGAGTATGATTAACACTGTAAGGCCTTAAGTGAGCTAAATATGATTCTGGACGCTGTGGTTATCCGCAGGATAAGGACAGGATGCTCGGTGACCCCAAACAACTCCGGAAACAAACACACAAGATGTCTTCATGCCTAGTGTTGTGCTTACATGCTCTCAGCTGGCAGACGTAATATGATATGTGATACAATGATTGATTAATTGGGGGCATAACCCCCCCCCCAACCTACGGGTAATGCAGCCTATCAGCAAAAACTTCACTGGTACGCATACAAACGGATATCCTCTAACAGGAATGCCTTGGACCTTCCAGTGACATTTTGGCCAAAAATAAATTCTACAGTTCTTAAACCCTAGAATTACCTGCGAACACCAAAGACAACAGACTGCCATATTCTGAGAAACAGCAGGATACCCTGCAGAGCGAAAGCTGAACCAAAATCGCTGTTAAATGTGACATATTTGCATTAATATGCATTGACTTGAAGATGATTAGAAAAAGCATAACGATTTGAAAACCATGATCCTCTGTAGTCATTAGCACAGAGGGAAAAAAAGTGTTTAATAATTAAAACTGTCAGGGTTCCTCCACCAAACACATGCATCCATTTTCCATAACCGCTTTTCTACTTCTGACTTACAATGAGCTTGGACCCTATCCCTGGAAGACAGGGCATGAGACGGCCTGTAGGGGTCACCACTCCATCGTATGACTCACACCTACACACACACACCAGGGACAACCTAGGCAAGGAAAGCAAAACCCATGGAAAACTTTGATTGGGCAGTGTGCACAGCCCTGCTATTTAAGCTCTGCGTCTGAGACTGGAAGGTGATATCCTGCAGCTGGTATATATACTGATATATATATATTGATATATATACTGATTTATATACTATATATACTGATTTATATACTATATATACTGATTTTACGATTAACCCAAATCGCTCCCAAGGCTAGCTGACTGAGCTCTCACAATTGTGCGTCGCTTTGATTAAAACCATCTGCTACTTAAATAAATGTAAATGAAGCAAATACAAGCAAATACACGCACATACACAGCCTGAATCGAACCCACAACCTTGGCGGCCCGGAGCTGTCACGCCAATGGGCTGGATCGCTGCTTTATTTGCACAGGACCGCTTCGGTTCTCCTTTTGGGAGCAAGGAGGCCCTTCCTAATGTCATCCACTGACAACGAGAGACGCTCGTCATTGCTGCATTGCAGATCCTCCAAGACGAGCGGCATACTCATTTCGGTCATGTGGCAAATCTCTTACCTGCGAGTCTCAGCACTCTGCGAAAGAAGGAGATACAGGTTAGTCTGGCTCAGCTCTGCTATTCAGCTGCCTCACCTGCCTTCTAAGGTCACAGACCTCCAGGCGGGAAGCTATTGGGTGGAGACCACACTGTTAAAAACTTAAACAGGCTACTTAATATGCCTCAGATAAACGCCTTTCCCAGTCAGTGATTCAGCTGTGAAGTCCGTCTCTGCAGAGTCCGCTAAGTGACGGGAAAACGTGTCCTGTTTAGTTAGATCACTTCCTCATGTGCTCATTTGCCAGTCCACCAAACATCTGCTTAGTGAGCTGTGTTTATTATAAGCAAACGATATTATTTAATTTATCACGCTAAAACATTTTAACTGTTTACAACGACATGCACTGAATCTCACACAAATATTTTTTTTCATAGGTCATTAGTTAATAGGCTTCGTATTTTATTTGTTACGGCCCATAAGCTGGCGCATTAAGTACATTTTTAAGATAAAGATGGATTTGACGCATATATAACGTGTCCGTGGTGTAGGTGTCCCGCGATGGACTGGCATCCTGTCCAGGGCCGATACCACCTTTGCCCTAAGCTCCTGGTCACTGACATCCAGTACTGGATGAAGAGCTATCAAAACGTATGGGTTCGGCCAATATAATTGATGTTATGAAATGGACAGTTTCAACTTAAACTCATTATGAAAAAACACCTGCGCCTAGGTCTGCCTGGCTGTGCGAGCAGCCGTATGTCAAGGTAATAAAACGGTGTTCTTCATAAAACATGATTAAAAAGAGACGACGGTCATTTTATTCTGCCGATACGTATAACCAGAATGCCCAGGTAACGAGAAAACGACCTGACTGTTCTTTTATTAACGTGAGCATCGATAATGTAACAGCATGTGACGGCAGTTTCATATAAAAAGGCACATTAGAAATGAAGAGACACTAACAAGCACCGTTATCTGAGATTTTACTCCTGAGCAGACGAGCGTTCGGGGAAATTGATTTACCTGAGGGAGGGGGGTCTCTGTAATGTATAGTCATTTAATCTCCAGGAATTAATAGCACACATGCCCATAGCACGCCATGTATTCAATTTACATTTTCCCTCTGCCTCCTTATTTGATAGCCATGCCTGGGATGGGGGAGGATAAAAATTGTTAACGGGGGAATGTCATTATTGCAGAGGGGCGTCTTGGTTTAGTAATTTTGCCGCATCAAATCTCAGAAGAACCAGCAGGGTCAGATGAAATTGCAATTTTTTGTTATTTATTTATTTTTTATTTTTTTACTACGGGTCTGTAAAAATTCCCTCCCGGACCCACTGTCATTTTTGTTTTCGGTCAACAGTGTCGCGTTAAATTTCATTATCCCGACACACGGATGCGCGGTCCTGGGAGACGCCCGGCCAGATCCCGCAGCTCCCCGTCCCGTCAGCGGCTGCGCCCCTGCGCCGCGGGGAGGAGGGGGGGCTGAAGTAGGCAGACAAGGACGGTTCTAGTGAGATTCAGTGAAAATAAGGCAGACACCAGCAGCATACAAATGAGGACAAGCACCATCTTCCCCTCCGCAGCCACCGGAGCGGTAACACGCATGCAGGCTTTAAACCGCACAGTCCCGCAGACTGATCTAACCGTCAAGCGAACTCGGGTCCGGACCGGCTTCGCGCAGCGGATCCTGATTGAAATAATAGCGACAACGGGGCTGATTGTTCATAATTTTTAAGAATATACAACCTTTGTGAAAGGTATTTCTTTTCATTTTGTTTTATTTCATTCCATTTTAAAGCCCCTTTGGAGGTGCAGGCTCTGCGGGTACTTGCATCGCACGCTGCTCTCAGTCCCCGGCGTGCTGTTTGCCCCAAGCTGGCCTGACAGCTCCCATCTCTAAGCTCAACGCCCGTTTAGTTGGATTAGATACCCTTGGATAGCAACCCCCCTCCCAAGAGAGATCCACCCCCCTCATAATACTGAGACAGTTTTTCTGAATGCAGAAAGTCATACTGAGAGCTAACTGAGATACTCTATGCCCGTTTTTTAGATATATAATTTTATTTTTTTTTTAATGAGTCGGGCTCAGATATGGTGCAAAGTGCAGACAGCTAGCTGCGCGGTTTAGTGCAGGCTGCCTCTGGAGATGGGATGCAGTGTGAGGAGAGTAGGGTGTGGTTTTTAGCCATTATTGCGCTTTGAAGAGCTTGGTTTCAGTGCTACATTCACTGGGGTGAAGAGTAGTAATGACGACGAGAACTTTCAGTAATGAGGTTATACTTGATAACAGATAGAAAAAAGCAAACAAATTTAAAAGGCATTAAGACGCAGTATAAATTAATACTAATGGTGGAAAACAGCCGGTACTATGTTTGCGGGTTTCCCATGACAGTTCATTTTATGTGTGTGTGTGTGTGTGTGTGTGTGTGTGTAGGGGGGGCGTATGACATTATTAAAGGGATTCTTGCCGATTTGTGTCTTGACTGCAAGTTCATGTTTCGATTTACTGTCCCCAGAATAGGGTCCTCCCGAATTCGAATTTATTTCGGTCCGTACTGCAACTGTATTATGCTAAAAGCTTCAGACGGAGTTAGGGAGCAGGGAAGTGAATCAGCTGTCCCACTTTTCATTCTGCCGACAGAATGAAATTATGTTTGTATATTTTAGATTCGCTACCACTGAACATGCAGACTCTTTTGCATTTAAATGACTGTTTGCTACATTTGATATCTCCACCTGGCATGAACCTCACAGCGAACATTTGACTGCAGTAACCTCACTTTCAGTTTTAATACATCTCAAAACAAACGCAACCCCTCCCCTCACTCATAACAGCTCTCTCATATTTTGTGTATGGGTTTGAATATAATTCACATTAAATAGGTAAATATATAAATAAGAATTACATTGCTTGGTCTGCAACTGGATTCAGTGAAATAAAATGCGAGAAGACTCGGGCAAGTCATTCTAACAAACATAACGGTCTCCCTGGCAACAAGTGAAAGGACCTTATTTGGTGATTTCGATTCAGTGTCTGAAGGAGAGCGGACTGCAATAATAAAATAAATTATGTGAAACAATAAAATAAAATGCATCAAAAAGGTCCTCTGTCAAGTACAGTAAACCTTACGTGGATGTATGTTCACCACGCTTAGCCGGCTAAAAAGTTGGCCAAGTTCACGATGTGGATCAGCCGTTCTGCGGCTGTCGCTTTTGACATATTTAAAGCTGCTTCGAGCCGCATGGATTCCGTGCATGCCCTCCTCTGGGCCTCCCTCCCTCATGCACTTCCTTTTCTGAGCGAGCTTTGTTGGTCTACACCAGAGTCCGGTGCAAACGTTTTTTGAATATCGACCCGCGCAAGTGCAGGCAGCGCTTCCCGAATTCGGACGCGCTCCCCCGCGAGCACCGGATGGCCGTTATTCCGGAGCGGTGATGAACGATGTTGTGACAACCCCTGCAGTCTACCAGGAATAACCCCTGGCTTCAGGACGTGCACAGATGAATGAACGGTTCAAAGTGACACCCCTCCCCCTCCCCCTTCATTCAAAACCTTTATCTCCATTCCACCGTTTTTTCCATGCTAGTAAACTCCTAAAGCACATTTCTTGAGATCCCCTCCTTTGGCGCGTGTATATATCCGATTTAAATGTAAAAACATCCCGCCTGTTGAATTATGCGATAATTGACGGGGCAGAAGCGAGTCTCCCAGCCTACCGGGGAGCGGCACGCGGTGAACCCCGGCTAGCGCGGATGACTGAGCGCGTCCACCTCAGTGTGAAACGGGCGCGTCACCGAGCCGAACTCGCGCGCTGACAGGCCGTGGAGGGGAAAGCTGCAATTTCTGCCAAACGTACTCATTCAAGACACCCGCCCCCAATGTCAACTAGAAAATTAGAGCAAACTACTCAAGGTTATACCCAGCGCTAGTCCCTCTGCAGTATTCACGGTCATGTTTCTTTTGCTCCCCCCGCACATTCTGGAAGAAACCAAAGAGCAAAATGCTGTTAATGTGGACCTTAAAATTCCGTTTTTAATGACGCCTCTAAATTAAGAGCAGGAGAGGATTATTAGAAATTAGAAGGAATGGTTTTTCTGCAATTAATTACATTTCTGCTTTAATGTACATATTCATATATGCAAAGGCATCGGGAAAGAAAATCACTACGCAAAGCCAAAGGATGTTAATCATTGTCTCCATTTGTTAATTACACAAAGCTAGAGACAGGAAATGAAGCTCTGCAAGTATGCATTAGCACGCAAACAAGCTTGGATTAAACTAAATGCATGTCTGCTATTCCTCTTCCTGTAAATCTACTATAATATGTCACATGATGATCACGTGATCACCCCCCAGTATGAGATCGGTACCCTGATTTAGTGAAATACGCAGCTGCAAACACAGGTATAAGTTTTAGGTTTCTTTGGATAATTGTGCCAACTAAGCAGCAAATTTAAAGGCTTTTTCTTCATCAGCTTAGTCTCCAGCTAGTCCTCGCTGATCCTAATGAAGACCTGGCATTTTATTTTAGCCTTATTCAGCGATCATTAGTTAGCCGAACGTCTCACTCTCTTCCTGTGACAAGCAGGCACCAGCATGTGTTGTGCGACAAAATGATTTCCCACCCACAAGTCAACTACAGGGGTTCTCCTGCCCCTTCCTGCTTCAGGAAGAGATTCGATGTGACATCCAGTTCATCGTGCTATTGAATCACCCACTCAATTAGCTCCCTATCCTTCCTTCCTCCTTCCTAGGGGTTAATGCCAGTTTAGATATGCTGCTAATGCTGCTTCACTGTTGATGTACAAGCTCTGTTCACGTCATGACGAAAAATTAACACCTTGTGATTATCACGTGATCATCCCAAGAATCAGCTACATGTTTGTTTTTTACTGAAGTTTATCATGCACAACTGAGTATTTCCTGCGTTGGAATATTCACAGATAAGTACATACATGTTCCAACAAGTGCAGCTACATTCACATCCCAAAATATGTACTAGAATCGGACAGTGCAATGTGATTGTGGACATAAATATTTATTCACATTGGAACACAATAATGAGTTGAGGATTTGCCGCCCGATCGGGCTGGCTTCATACAAGCTACACACGCATCCTGGATGTGTCAGGCACACAAATTGAAAAATGAGGGGGAAGTGGAAGGAAGGATTTTTTTTTTTTCTCTCCGGCGAAAGTGCGTATGAGAGTCAAGCTTTTTTCGACCATGGATATAATGAGCGAGCGACATAATTGGGTTACAGGGAGCAGCAGTTTCTCAAACTGCTCCGAATCAGTCACAGATCGTCTCGTCCTCACATGCACAACAACAACGCGTCCCGTAGAGCCCGACGCCAGGCGCGAGTGCATCATTATGCTGATGCAGGGGTTAATAGTTCAGCTCGACAGCCAGGCTACGCATCACCAAATACCTTGGCATGTCTAGCAGGTCCTCGTAACAGCAGCATTCCCCCGGCATCCCTAAAGATTTCTCCAGCCCCCCTGCCTTTTAACCAGCCTCTCCATAGCTAGAGTAGAAGCTCTAAAATAACCCTGTTGTCAGCAAAACTCCAACATCCCAAATATTTCTAATTCCAGCACAGTTTCACTCTGAGACCGACTTGTGATCGGACAGTCCCCTCGAGAGTTTGAACGTCTCATTTCTTGAGCTTTATCGATTCTCGCTACCCAGGATCCGGTTATTGTGACCATTGCTGTGCGGTTATACGAACCCGGCACCTTTGAAGGTGCTTCACGTCAACCTCTTCCTGTCATGTGACACGTCTTGCTCAAGGTTATCATAGCAGGGTTGCTATTTGGATCTAAGCCTAAAACCATGACGACAAGTCCCATTCCTTACCACGTACTATCATTAGCAGAGGCACTCCAAAGCCAGCCTAAGGTCACTCGCATTATTCCAGTAAATTCCATCTCACAAAAGCCGAACCTTGAATTCCACCCATCCATCTTCCAACCGTATTGTCCTGGAGAACCTTGACAAGTAGTGTTGCTGAATAGGGCCATATGGCGAGCGAGAAATTTACATCCACAAATAAAACGGAATGTAGAAAGTTCTTTTAAAGTCAGATGCCAAATATAGAAAAGAAATTCAGGATCTTACAACAGCCCCACCCCCCTCCCCCCCCCACCCAAGCATATGCAGCTCTAGGATAATATACCAAAGGGTGGTGGCCATATGTTCGACACTGAGTGTCGCGAATTAGCTTTCAGTTAGCTTAAGCCTGTCACTTCAAAGGGGAATCTGCCTGGAGGATGTACGCCAGACTCATAGGTACGCTCACGGAACCTGGCGTGATCCAAAAACAACCTACTCTGGATCAAGTACAAATACAGCTCTGGGCATTTAATCTCACAGGAAACACGGTGTTTGTTGGTCAGTAGTGGTTTAGTTGTGGGGGGGGCGGGGGGGTTATTGAATGTTTCTAGCCTCCCTTTGGAGTGTCCTTAGAAACACCCTCCCTGTTCAGTTCTACTCTTCAAAGATGGACGCACAATACCGAAATAATGACTACATAAGTCTATCGCACCCTCCCCCCGATACAGACGACGTCACAGACAATGGTTTTAAGGGGCATTATTTTCCCGTGCTAAAAATACAGTAGAGAAGAGGCAAGACATGGCCCAGTACTAAATCTCTGAATGTATATATTCATTTATGCTGCCGGACAGGAGCCATTGCTATTCATATTAGTCATCTTAATTAGCATTTTTCAATGATACCCTTTGTTGTGTAAAACCTTTGTCATCCTGTTTTGTGTGCAACTTTGAAATTCTGCGCACAATGTAGTTAAAAAAAATAATAGGGCCTTATTTTTAGTTATAGAAAGGAACACTCCAGAAGGAACAGATAGCGAAGCATGACACTTTTTTATTGTTAAGTCTCATTTCTTTCTTTTATGTGCGCTGTCGTGCCCATTGACCCAGTTGAATCTAACTCTTGTTAACGTTTGAAATCTCACTTTAATGATCTTAAAAGAAAGGAGGTCCTTCTTAGGAGAAACCCACAGGTTTTGAGAAACTCAGAAACTCTAAAATGAAACAAAACAAGCCATCGCCTTAGAGCAGTGTTTTCCAATCCGGTCCTCGGAGACTGACAGTCCGTCCATGATTTTGTTCCTTCCGAGCTCCATGCTAGACAGTCCACATTTTTGCTCCCTCCCAGAAGTGGGCCCCCCCAGGACTTGGATTGGGAAACACCGCCTTAGTGGATGCCTAATGAGGGGATTTCACCTGGATCGATCCAGGTGAAGTATCATCGGCGGAACCGATTCCAGCATTTTGGGCCGGCCTTTCCCAGATGCCATATACTTCATCACCATACCATCCACTACTCCAGCCCTGGTTAACTTGAGGTTAATCATGACTATGTCGGAAGATTCAGTGGTAAAAAGCTTTCATGCAAATGAGGATTGATACTTTACGCAATGGTGCATTTTAAGCAGGTGGATGTCACTCGCACTTAGTGGTATGTGGGGGGGTCGGGGAGTGGGGGGATATAGTGGGGTTAGTTTGGGGGCTGGGTCATTCAGAAAGACCCATTAAAACGCAACTCGTCCTAAAGAACCGCTAGGAGAGACAAGCGTCCTACAGTTACAATTAAGTGGCCATCACTTTATGTGACATACATATTTAATTAAGCGAGCTTGGACTACGGTTTCCATAAAGGTTGTTTCTTTCTTTCCTTTCTTATGGCTGAAGCACTAGTTTTAATTCCAGAGGCCAAACTCATTTACAGAGTGAAAATTCATGACCTTTCAAAACCTACCTGTGGAATCAGAAGCTTTGTTTTTGGTTAAGCACTCAGCTCACTCTAATAAACGTACAGACTGCGGATGGTAATAAGATACAGGAGTGTTGATTTATGGCTGTGGTGTATCTCTACCTCCTACAATAGCCCAGGTAGGCATTTAACAAAACGTGGTTTTAATTCTCCCCATTGTTAAACCCATAAATCCATTGTTTATTCATAATTTTTCATCCCACAGAATTGCTATTTTCCAAGCCCTACAATCAGTGTTTTTATTAGTCAATATATAAGAAACATTTACATTTATGAGGCATGATTGTTGGTATTTCTGTGCTACAGACAAGCCACCCAACTGTGTTTACATTCAAAATAAATTGCTGGAGAAGCTTAAAACTCATTGTAGACTCTAAACCAGTTAGTTTGAGGTGCAGCACTAGCCTAAGATACTAACTAACTTGCGGTAACCAGGTGCTGGGTGGATCAAAGGGTTAACATTCACATCTAGCTCCCCGGGAAGAGCACTGAGGGGTGTGTTACGTGTTATGTGTGTTACATGTTAAGTGTGTTGTATGCGTTACGTGTGGTGAGGGGGGAAGGTTTATTTAAATAAACCCTTCAGGTCTAAATATAGCATTGTGCTAAGCTAAGCTAAGCTAAAGAATCCTGTCGCTTTAAGTGCAGAAACGCTGCACGGGCATTGCTATGTTTTTGACTATTGTTTCATGTACATACTGCAGATGTCAGGTCAGTTCTCAGGAAAAACCCGGTGCCTGGTGAGAACAGAGAAGTGCTGGACACTGAAGCGGATTCGAGACCCAGAAACATTCGAGGCTAAACGTTAGAATCGGCATCATCTCAGCCCGAGGTTGATTTCATTAAGATGGCGATTTAACCTAATCAGTGACGTTTGTTAGACCGCAGATCAGGACATGGAATCACTTAAGGTAAAACCAGTTTAAAAGACAGACAGCTTATTGGGTGATGAGGTACCCAGAGCAGCCTCACATGGGCACTGACGACGGAAATGGGCTCGGGTGTGGCGGTACAGACACGGCAGCCAGCTGGCGCGCTACGCTCCTGGACGCTGGCCGAGCGGCCTGGCAAATACCAGGGGCCGTCCGCGTTCTTACTGCCCCGGTCACGGTCTCACGGGCAGGACGTCCCACGAGGGCATTACTACCGAGCCAGAGCGGGAGATACACGCGGCCCAGTGCTGGTCACGGTAGCCGCTCACGGTGAGGGAAGCCTGCTGTTGGTCACCTGGCAGGTTAACGAAGGAAGCCTTGGACCGTACCACTTAACACAAACAGTGATGTTTGGGGGGGGGGGGGGGGGGGCCAAGTTGTAAAACTATTTTAAGGGGGACAGTGGGGGTCTAATCAATTCGGTTTTGGTCCGAGTGTGATATAGTCCTAGATCTACCTTTACATGTGTGGAATTACACTGAATAATTTAGCAGGATGGTGAGGGGTGGTGATTTATTCTCAAAGGGAATGGTTTTTGTCATTTTTTTCCCACAGGGGGGATGGCATATACATGCATCTCATGAACACTCGAGCCCTGGGGAGGGGGACGTTGAAGGAATAACCCAGTCACTCCCCAGGACTGCATGGCACCGTGCCAGTACAATGAGTCATTACAGAAACAGTTTTCCGGCATGCTGAACAAATATATGATCCTAGCTAAGGTGGTTCTTAAAAGGTGAACTGGGCCTTTTTGTTGGACCTTTGTAAATGTTTGAGATTGCTATATGGCCCCCCATAACACACCCTCTGACTGGCTTGGCAATAGATGACATTTGGGAAGAACATCTATTTATCCAATGGGGGATTGTCTGTCTATGCCTTAACAATGGGGGAGAGTCTCTTTATGCCCTGACAATGGCGGATTGTCTCTCTATGCCCTGACAATGGGGGATAGTCTTTCTATGCCTTAACAATGGCAGATAGTCTCTCTATGCCATGACAATGGGGGATATTCTCTTTATGCCCTGACAATGGAGGGGTCGTCTTTTTGTGCCTTAACAATGGGGGATAGTGTCTTTATGTCCTGACAATGGGGGATAGTCTCTTTAGGCCCTAATAATTGGGGATGGTCTCTCTATGCCTTAACAATAGAGGTAGTCTCTTTAGGCCATAAAAATGGAGGGGTACTCTCTTTCTGCCCTAACGATGGGGGAAGGTGTATTGATATAAGATTCTGCAACTCACAGAGTACGCTTCATATCCTTACACACAGAATAAAGATCTGTGCTGTTCTGTGGTCATAACCGTGTCTTTCCAATTCTCCTGATGATTGCTTCCTTGCTACATCCATCAAGTTATTACTGGAGGTTTGTGTATTTTCTTGTATTTCCTTTCTTAAGGTCAGGTCTTCAGCACATTGAGGGAAGAAGTAAATGTTTCTTTGGGAAAATCGGTTGAGCCATTTTCTTTTTTTAGGTAATTTTTTTTTGTCCAGGTGATTGTGGCTTGCAGACAGACAGCACCAAATCTAATTGGTTGGTACTCCAGTCTCTCTGCTGGAATCTGGGGACACATGACCCAACTACAATTGCTGCAGCGCTAAAGCCCAACAGGGGGTAATAGCAGATAATAGCGGATACTGACTTTTGACCACAGGGTGTTTATTCCAAAAACCCAGGAGTCCTATAGATGTTCAGCCCTTAGACATAAAAATTACAGCCTTAATAAACCACCTGAAATATTGGTACAATCTTCTCTAGTCAAAGGATGCTGTGCGAAATTGACTTTTTGCAACACTAATTGATTCAATTGTAATGAAAAATATATACAAAATGTAAAAGTATATTGCCTTGCAGATGGCACAGTGACTCAGTGGGTACCAGAGTGTCCTCACACCCCAGGGTTGGGGGTGAGAATCCTGCCTCTGGTCTGTGTGTGCAGAAATCACATGCTCCCCCTGTCCCACAAAGGTCTCCGCCTGCAGTCCAAAGACCTACGGTTGGCCCAAACTGGCATCTCTAAATTTCCCAAAGGGGACGTGTGTCACCTATGCTGGACTGGCGTCATATCCAGGCAATATCATGCCTTCCTTGGCTCAGTGGGTCAGAATTCTGTGGTTTTGAGCAAAAGGTTGTGGGTTCAAATCCCCTGGTCAACAAAACAATTATACTGCTGTCTGGCCTGTGAGCACGGCCCTTAGAATTTCCCAAAAACAGCTGTCTAAAATGGCCAACCCTATGTATATGCATAAGATGAGATAAGCATTCTGGTGTAACTGTACTCAAACTCGTGCCTTATTAAAGCATCACTTCATTGAGTGGCTACCTGTGACCCAGTACTGGATAAATGGTTCAGATATGGACTGACCCTGTCTTGAAATAAATGAATGCATTTGTTTCATTTGTCTACATTATATAACATGCTGGGTGCATAGATAGTATTTTCATTTCTTATGTCATTTTCTATGCATTATATAATAATTTCATATTTGTCTTATTCTTGTATACTTATTATTGAATATTTTATTGAAGTTATAACAGTGTCTGTTTCTGTTAGCAATGATGTGTAAATCAAGATGGCTACGTTGATAATTTTGCTATGACCTCGTCTGTACAGTACATAAAGACCCATAGTCATGTGTAGTTTCTGTTGGAAGAAGTAAGTTGGATGGAAGGATGGATTTTCCCGTTGACCGTACTAGTGGAGATTGTGAACCCTTTTTGTATTTTATGCAGATTCTGTGAAGTGCATTTTATTTACATTTATAGATAAAGATTTTTTTGTCACATTTTACCGCTCGCATACATCGATTCCTTCACTTGAACGTCTTACGGAAAGGTACAGACACTGGATCTCGCCATAACACAGCAGTTTAATGCCCCTTCCCATGACTCTTTGCACTTTCACACTGACCTTCCCTAACCAGAAGATGGAAGATAGCCAGAGGCGGACATTTCAGGTCCAGAAAGTAAAAATCCAAACCAGGATTTTGTTTCAACCAACCAGTGGAGTACTCT
>JAODLC010000001.1:5527686-5539130 GCA_026781145.1 Hippopotamyrus pictus
TTGGTGCGGGCACTTCCTTTTATTCCATACTGAATTTGGTGCGGGCACTTCCTATTATTCCATACTGAATTTGGTGCAGGCACTTCCTTTTATTCCATACTGAATTTGGTGTGGGCACTTCCTTTTATTCCATACTGAATTTGGTGCAGGCACTTCCTGTTCTCACATAACAAACTGGCACTACAGAAGATTATGAAAACTCAGGAAAAATTCTGCAAGAGAAACCCAATCCCAGGAGAGCTGTCATACTATGAACATGCTACTTGCTTCAGTAATGCTGGCAATAAATTAGATATAGTGACTTTAGGGTGTTGCCCTCTCTGGAAGTAATGTAGCGTTTTACTGTGGATTAGAAGCAGAACTGCATTGCTGAACGGAAACTAATGGGCTTTTTTTTTTTTTATTTTTAAATCAAGATGACTTGTTGATGCAGTGGGTCTCTCCTCTTTAGCAAGTTAACAGGGTGGGACAGACCAGTTTCCCAGTCACAGTATCTTAATGGGAAAACTACAGATGGAATCAGTCAGTGATAAGAAGCCCCATCTACATATAACATAATCAAAGTTCTGTCAAGGTATTGTGAAGATTTTATAAGCTCTTCTATTACATCAAGGTCATATGTCATAATACGTCATTCAACAAGAATATATATATTCATAAGCATAGAGGGAAGGGGGGACCCTGGCCAATCATAAATCATTTGAAATGTACATTTTGTTTCTCATTTCAACAAGTCGTATTTCACAAATATAGTGTATTAGAAAATCTAATTACATTTTTCATCACAAGAGGGAAAATTAGCATTACCATTTAACCACCTGAGTTTAGAATCTATTATATGTACTATAATAAATAATTGAATTTCATACACCATATTCTGTACAATGTAACATGGAGCTTATTTGTCCAATAACAACATTCAGCTTCACATTACAGATTATTTTACATTTTAAGCGTAAATCAGGCTGTAAGTGTCTAAAACCACAATATTCCCGACCCAAATAATGAGTTGTAATGTAATAGTTTAAGCTCTTCTTGTTGGCACTTCGTATTGTCACAATGCCCTTTGCGGTGCCTCCCTAACACTGCATTGTGTATAATCCCATGAAGGGGCGCACGGCTGGATTTAAAATAGCGATACATTACGCCACCGTATCATCATCGTGCACAAACAAACTAATCCCATGCTTCTGTGACGTTAAACATGAATATCTAGAACTTTAAAATGCATTGGTGAATTTTGGAATCGAGCCATGTGTGAAAGATGGATGCAGCCCTAGCTATGCAGAAGTTGAACACACATATTATTGAAATCCGTCTCTGAAGGCAGACGTTAGACGAGGCCTCCGCAGTCATTGCTGTCGCTATGACCGGTTTTGATGAGGAGACATATATCAGTTAAATGAATGCCAGATTGAAGCCATCAAGACACCATTTCCTGACAACTTTCTAATGGATTGTAATGGACACATAATCAAAGGTGATTTATATGTGCAGCGATGCAAAGAAGATCCTTTCAGCTGTAGGGCATTTACACTACAGATATTGGAACAAATTCTGTTCATCACTTGGACTCAGAAGACATTACCGGCAATTTTCATAGGGAGATCAGGTTCATTATTCATTGTCAGATTTTTGCTTCCACTTCTCTTTTCCATTCCAAGGTATGTCTGAGTGTCATCGAGATTAAAAAAAGCTCTAGGAGGCATTTTTTCAACTTTTTGTGAAAAAAAAAATGTCAAGAAGGACAACCGGCGGGGAATTTACAATTTCTGGGTGACTGGATTCAACTGAGATAGAGACAAGCCTGGATGAGGGCAATGGAGGTGTTGCTCACTAGCTTAACAAAAGACTTTTAAACTACAGGTCCTCCAGAAAGCGCAGTCTGTGGTTTCGACAAATGGACTTAGAGGAATGAGATTTATGGCTCAGGGTGCAAGACCTTGGCATCCCGGTTGCTTCTGTCCTTCTAATGAACACAAACGACATCCTCCAAAACCAATCAGCCTGACTAGCACCTGACCATCCTAACAGCAGCTGTTAATTATTTTCTTTGGGGGGGGGGTATAATGTGTGTAATGATGAAACCTAAAGCACAAGACCGATGCTATTTTAAGGGTAGTATCATGGTTCTCTTCATTATAACTCATAGTTATGCTTTATTTCTTGAACTTTCTCCAGTTAAGATCAAAGCAAAACTACCAATGGAGACAAGCCATTTATACAAAGACTAATTTTTGCCCCCGTCCTCTTACGGAGCTTTCCAGGAAGAGGTTCATTAAATTAACTCTAATTTCCTGAAAGATACGGATGGACACAGAATATTTGATAGGACATTACGCATCACTGGGCATCTAACCATGTTACCCTAGGCAGGACCCCTGTACAGATGCACCTGCAGTTCTGCATACAACACACAATAGTTATATAGATCCAAAGCAGTTACAGTTAGACCCACACAATGTTAGGAGGAAAACTCCATACATAGCTAAACAGTTAGAAAACTGAGTTTATTTAAGGACCTGAAAAATTTCCTTGCGTAATCTTTTTCTCTCTTTGTAACATTCACCATCACATTCCAGACATAAAGCAAAAGCTATCCTCTTATATTTACATTTAAAAACATGTTCTATATGCATTAAAAAATAACACAAAGACATCCTTCATAGTTCAGAACATTACTGACTAACGCGATTAGACAATGGCAGGCATGCATCACAGAAACGATCTGCGTGAAATTGATGCTTCCCATTACCCTAATGGGTCCGTATAAAATTTTACTTTTTCACCATGGCTGAAAAAGACATGATTTGCGGTCCTGAATTTGAGATCCATCAGCACGCACGAGATAACCCTCGGGCTTTTAGGAATAAATTGCGTTGTCCTTTGAACGATCGAAAATACACACAAAATACTCAGTGGTGCAATTTCGCAATAGCCAGGAAATCTAATTTTTTCTAATATTTGTCGACGGCCCACGCCTGATTCATCATTCCCTGTGAAACATTACACCAAAAGTGCGGGTATTCGGCACTGTTGCACCTGAACTGCAAATTTAGCAAGATAAACAAGATAGAATTTTTACTTTCTAGCTAGAAATGAATAATTAATAACAAGTTCAGGACACACGTTATCTCAAATATGTAGGAGGAAAATCATTCATAGATATTAATGTTCTCTTAGCAAGTCCCACGTATTTGTAATGGAAAACCCCTTTTTCTCAAGAGTAGCTTGAAGTTATGAATGCTTAGGTACAAACATCTGTGAGGTAGCTCTCCCAGTAAAGTTGACGCGAGTCTTGGGTACAAACATCTGTGAGGTAGCTCTCCCAGAAAAGATGATATGGTGAATCTTGGGTGCAAACATCTGTGAGGTAGCTCTCCCAGAAAAGATGATATGGTGAATCTTGGGTGCAAACATCTGTGAGGTAGCTCTCCCAGAAAAGATGATATGGTGAATCTTGGGTGCAAACATCTGTGAGGTAGCGCTCCCAAAAAAGATGATATGGTGAATCTTGGGTACAAACATCTGTGAGGTAGCGCTCGCAGAAAATATGATATGGTGAATCTTGGGTGCAAACATCTGTGAGGTAGCACTCGCAGAAAAGATGATATGGTGAATCTTGGGTACAAACATGTGTAGTAGCTCTCCCAGAAAAAATGGCGGTGAGTCTTGGGTACAAACATCTGTGAGGTATATCGGTACAGAAGATAAAAAGATAATAAAAGTAAACCAGACTCAGGTTTTTAGTGCCAGTGAGGGAACACCAAAAGTGTGGTCAGATTTACTTGGGTCAAGAGAGAGCAGAATATCATACTTTAGACAAGCAGTGAAGAATCAGGGATAAATGCAAGTAATCAACAGGAAAGACTAGGATTCACGTACATCCTCATTCAATCCATCTCACAACTCAGTACATATGTGTATATGGAGAAAACGGAGATGAGAAGGAGGAATATTTCAAACGTAAAATCTTAAGGTGACCTAAGGGTGCTATATTTGTATTACCAATAGTGCCTTTTACAGAGACGCTGCTGTATAACTGCAGTCTGCAGACAGTGTCTGTAAGCCTGCAGGCTGTGTGCATTGTCTGTCAGACCACAGGCTGCATTCATTCCTCTGATCCCTCAACTAGATTAAGATTAAATTCCTATACAGACACCTACAGTATAAATGCCTATACAAACGCTCCAAGGTGTTCGAATAGATTCCCAAAGTTGCTTTTCCTTTATAGGAGTTACTGCACAGAGCAGCATAAAAAGTGGCAAGGGGATAATAAATCTTCTTTTTTTCTCTTTTAAAACTTCATTAGCAAGATGAGAAATTCCTCACAGCGTGTCCAAAGTGATAGAATGAAGCCAGAATGAAGAGATGACTACATCGTCCGGGATTAAAATAGAGGAATTTAAGCACCTGTCAGCGGGAACCTAGCATTCTGTGTCTCGGATGTTTCTAGATTTAATGGAGGAAGGAAATGTGTGTGTGGTGGTGGTGGGGGTATGTGTCACTCAAGATGAAGCCGTATCGAAGTGGCGAGTTTAACCAAAAGTGCGATCTCTCCAATTTAATGGCCAATGAAACTAACGATCTCAGTCCGTCACATACACTTGGATGATGTTCCCTTAAAACTATATATTTGCACGATGAATAATAAAAAAAGGCAGGAAGAGTGAGAAGTTACATAAATAAAGACGAGAATAGCAGAGCGGATGGCGCCGGAAGGACGGCCATCACGTAATCGTCACGGCGCTGTCTGTAGCTGAAGAAAGCCCTACAAGCTGCTCAGATGAGGCCAGCGTAGGAATTTTAGCTAGCGGCTTAAGAACGCTGCGCTAATGCAGATCACGCAGTTCCACAGCACAGGGGACCCTTCGAACCCCAAACGAAGACCATCGACCTCCTTTCAAGGCATGGACCACAGAACCAGTGGGTGGGGGGGGGCTCCTGGACGCATGGCCGAGTAACTTACAAATACTTTAATGCAAACTGATAAAAAGCCTGAACTATATCAGTGTTTTTTGAAACAAGTTTGAGTTTTTCGAAAGCAAACAGCAAGCAGATGAGTGGACATGATTTTATGTCCCCCAAGCTATTCCGTGTTTCAAGGGACTGGAGCTCGTGGCTCAGAGATGATCTCTCATCCCCTGGGTCTGGCTTCCAACTGCAATCCCACAGAAGGACTCGGCAGGAACATCAATATAGTTGATTTAGTAATATATTTATTTAAAGACGGATTCTCCGGCAAGCATTTGGTGACATTGTTTGCCATCTCATCAAACGACATCGATGCGTAGGAGGGGACCTCGCAGCTGTCCGCACCACGCGCCTGACAGACGACATTAAGTCACTCATGTCACCGTAGGATTTGTGTCATTTTGCCATGCAGCTCGTTGTCACAGAGCCTGCCTCCGAATCTGTGGCAATGGTGTTCGGGATGGTCGCGAAGAACTGAAAACATGTCCAGTGCTCTCCCATCGCCAACATAGCCCTTGCGAGGCGTTCCCGACTCTTGGACTCACTGACAGACAGGGCCATTATGAAGTATTGCTTCCCTCCACCTCAGTGGAAACATCTAACTCCCAGACACACTGATAGACGGGGCCGTGATGAAGCACTGCTTCCCTCCACCTCTGTGAGCAGTTTGTGTTGCTTCAGCTCCTTCCAGACCACAGCCTCAGGAGCTGCAGAGTTCATACGGGGGTAATACAACAATGCTGTTCAGTTCTCACATCTGAGTGGTTAGAAGCATGTTCAGTCATTTTCTATGACCACATACATAGTACCAGCCAAGCGAGCCACAGTAGTAAATCAATGTGCTATTGTAATCATTAATTCTAACGACCCTTACTTAAATTTTTTTTTATTTAAAATTAATGGAATATTAATTAATTAAAACGGTTAATTAAAACGGAATTATTATTTGTGCTAGAAAGCAGTTATACTTATAAATGTTTTTGGTTTGCAAATGTGACAATAATGATTTTAGGTACAAATGTGTAAGCCAAATGTGTGGTAACTTTGGTATAAGCAGATTAATGCACTCCAAGACTGGCGTTAAATGTTTTTCTGCTGTGTGAAGTGGTTCTTTGCCTCCACGGCTGTGCTTTTAAAAATGTATAATGCACAGCTTGTCGTTCTACGATACGATAAGCGAGACACCCATTTGCCCACTGAACACCTTTGCTCTGCTTCCCATTAGCTCCATTCTCGTTCGCCGTTCTGCCTGCCCTTCATTTTCCCTGCCCGTGTCTGAACAGGCTATCCATGCCTGCTAGCTAGTTAGCTAGCTAACTGAGCCTAGGGCTATATTTACGGTGTAAGTTAGGTAGATAAATTTATAAATATTTAAAAAATAAATAAGCAAGTAAATATCTTGAGGATGTAAGAACATAAAAAGCAGTGACAGCAATAAAGAGATGACCTAAAAGCTATAAGACTCTAAGCAAGTTTCCGTGGATGTGAGGTGAGTTACTGGAACATAACTGATGACAATCTCAAATCTCAGTGCAGCCAATACGATTGGGACACCTGGCCATCACACCTACAGAAACTTTTACGACATTGCATTCTGACCACTTGTGAAGAAAATACAGAGCACAGTCTAACAGGTTTTCAAAAGAGCCACCCGAAATCAGGAAATATCACCAAACAATTGGAACTGTTAAGAGGCGGGTGGGAATTTTACATTGTAGTGTGTACGTTGATAATGACGGCCACCGTGAGGAGGACATCTCTGCAGATGGGACTGTGGAGCCTGTATTCGCCTCCTGGGCAGCTGGCCTACACCCATTTCACCAAAGCCAGTCACTGCTGATGTCACATGACAGCAAGGCTCACATCTGATCCAATCAACCCTCAACAATTTTGGTGGCAGGATTGGCACTCCAGCCACCGTAAAACAACTCACAACTGCTGGATACAAAGAAGCATGATACTCTTCTGCTCTCTGTGGGAGTAGCTACACGCACCATGAAGGGGATGGGGGAAAACCTTTAGGAGCCCCATTCCCCGGATGAGTCGAAACCATTGGAGAGCTAATAGGGTCAGGCCTGTTGGCGATCGGGGCTGGTGTGGTGCTCAGGCATCACCTGCTGCATAGCGGCACTTGGGTCCCAGTTTGAGGCGACCCATCCAGGTAAGCGTGTGAAATGTCTTGTCTCTCCAGCAAGATGACCATCTTCTTCTGCTGTTGGGGGAGCTTCTTAAACTCCACGTTTCGGTGGCAGCAGTCTCTGCTTTCCCCTACTTTCGGTCTGGTCAGTCTGATGGCTGCCATTCTCGGGGAGTAGTTGTCGCTGTAGCGGATCAGCTCCTTCTGATGGTGTCTGATGTCGTCTCTGTTGTCACAGTGTATGCTCCGACCGCAGTGAGTGATGTCTCGTTGAAGGAGACATTTTACTCGCAACTTTGCTCGGTGGTTGAAGGGTGCCCACGAGGTGACACTCCTCTGGTCATAGGTGACTTCAATGTGACCATAGTGAGAGATGTCTCATTGAGGGAGACATTTTACTCGCAACTTTGCACGGTGGTTGAAGGGTGCCCACGAGGTGAAACTCCTCTGGTCTGGCACTGACTGGCACTGACAGGGCTGGCTATGAGGATTGTGTCGGCCCCCATGAGTCTGGAGATCGCGGTGAAAGCGGCTTCATGTTCCTTGACTTTGCAAAAGGTCAGGGGCTGCGAGTCACTGGATCCTGGTTCCAACGCCCTGAGCTGCATCATTATACTTGGTACTCCAATACTGGTGGTGCGAAGGAGATCATTCACATCCTTGTGGGCAGATGCTGGAGACTCCTGCAGAATTGCAGGGTCTACACAAGTGACCAGTTTGTGAATTCTGACCACAAACTTGTTGTTGCTACTTTGAAGAATTTAGGAGAATTAGGAGAATGAGGCTTGACTTAGCCAGACTCCAAGATCAAGCTGTTTCTGATGAGTTTGCACACAATTTGTGTGAAGAACTTGCAGACTTAGGTGCGACTGCTGACTCTAATGTGATGTGGGAGACCTTCCAAGATAAGACCCTGAAGGGTGCAGAGGATTGTGTTGGTGTTGCCAGTGTTCCCAGAAGGCGGTGTTTCATCTTGCAGGGCACCCTGGATATTATCGAGAGGAGTCGCAACGCACAACTTGGTGGCAGCTCCAGTCTGTACCGGGAACTGAGATGGGCAGCTGTGAGGGATCTGAGGGCGGATAAGTAGGTGTTTGCTAGACGGATCAGTGAGCAGGTGACTCACGTCATGCTTACAGAGGAATTGAAGCATTATGCACATCTGAATCTGTTCCTTGGAGACTTGCAGTCTGGGCGAGTGATGGAACGGTCCTTACTGGTGACACTGCAGTTGTGACCCACTGGGCCAGCTACTTTGAGGAGTTGTTTAAAGCTGACCCTCCAGCTAGGATGTTGGACATCTCTAGGTCCACAGTTCTCGAAGCTGACCCTACAATCAGCTGTGAACCAACCAATCTCACTGAGATTGCATGGGTGGTGAATCAGATAAGGGTAGGGAAGGCCGCAGGGATTTGTGGTATCCGGGTGAACTTCTCCAGGCTGGTGGTAAGGCTGTCCTCCTGGCATTGCATCTTTGCTTCCACTTGGGAGTCAGGCATCATCTTAACTGACTGGAAAAAGGGACTTATAGTCCCTATCCGGAGAGGGATGTCATGGATCAACTCCGAGGATCCCCAACTGACATCAGGAAGACCACGCCTCTGGGGATTCCTTGATCCACCTTTCTCCTTTTAAACAAGCCATCAGTTTCACGCTGCTATACCGGGTTGTCCGGTTTCAGTGCAGCCACCTACCGCAAGCTGTTGCAGGTTATTTCCAATTAGGGGAGACTATTTTAGCCATCGGATCTTGCACTCTGATGCGAGATTTTCTAGAATTTTTTCTCAGTTCGAGCATTTTCCGATTTTTGCCTCTCCGAGTTTTCTGACCTGTGTTCTGCCTTATAGACCCCAAGTTTCTGTTCAGCCCCATTGATGCCCGACGTGAATCGCCTGACCCCTGCCTGTACCCTGACCATGAGATTTGCCAAGCCCCAAGATTGACTCCGCACATCGCGTGACCCCAGCCTGCCCCACGACAATGATCCTGTTAGCTTCTTGGGTTTTTGGTATTAGTACGACCTAGACAACGAACAGTCTTTTTTTGTAATTAAAGTTTCTTTGCATCTGATTCCACGACAGTGTCCTCTTTTCTCGTACAAGACCCTCACAAGGGAAGGGTGATCGCCTGGATTGCAACAACTACAGGAGGTTTCAGTGCTGGGTAAGGTCCTTACTAGGGTCAACTTTAACAGGATCTGTGATGACTTACTCGTCTGTCAGCGACCGGAGCAGTCTGGCTTTACGCCTAAAAAGTCTACCATGAACCTTATTCTTGCATTGAGGGTTCTCATCGAGCGCTAGCACGAATATCGGCAGAGGTTCTTCGTGTTGGTCATGTTGTCCTGTGGGACATCCTGAGATACGGGATCCCCCCAAAGTTGCTGGACATCATGGCCAGCCTATACACTGGTACTGTGAGTGCTGTGCAGAGTGGAGGGAGAGCCTCTGCATTCTTCCCAGTTGATTCTGGGGTTCAGCAGGGGTGTGTTCTTGCTCCTTCTCTGTTCAATGCTTGTATGGACTGGATGTTGGGCAGGGTTGTGGGGTCCAGCAGCTGTGGGGCATCTGTTGGTGAAGAAAGATTTACTGATCTTGACTTTGCAGACAATGCTGTGATCTTAGTGGAGTTAATGGAGGCTCTGATTGGGGCTCTCGGGAGACTGAGTGAGGAGTCTGAGTGTCTGGGATTGCGGGTGTCCTGGATAAAGACCAAGATCTAGGCATTTAATGACTTCTTGGGCACAGCCATCTGTAGTGTGTCTGTCTGCAGGGAGAATGTTGACCTTGTCGAGAGATTTACCTACCTCGGCAGCGACATTTATGTCTCTGGTGACTCTTCCTATGAAGTCAGCAGATGGATTGGAAGAGCATGGGGGGGTCATGAGGTCTCTGGAAAGGGGTGTGTGGCGTTACCGATATCTTTGCTTAAGACTGAAGGTCTAAGTCTTTATAAGAATGAAGGTCCAAGTCTTTAGAGCCCTGGTGCTCCCTGTCTTGCGGTATGGCTGTGAGACTTAGACGGTATCCAGTGAGCCGAGATGAAGACTGGACTGCGTCTCTTCGGAGAGTCCTTGGGTAGCGCTGGTTTGACTTTATGTCAAATGAGCGGTAGCTAGATTAGTCCCGAATGAAGCACATTACCTGCATTGTGAGGGAGCGCCAGTTACGGCACTATGGCCATGTGGTGCGTTTCCCTGAGCAATGAGGATCCCTCTGGCTCGCAGGATCCTCATTGCTGAGGACCCCGGCGGCTGGAACAGGCTAAGGGGACCCCCATGTAACACCTGGCTGCGGCAGATGGATGGCCATTTCTAGAGGGTGGGACTGGACCGTGTATCTGCCGGGGGGATCGCCGGCCGGGATCCCGAGGAGTTTCGCTGTATGGTGGGGGCAGCAACGTGCTGCATCAGCACATGATCCCCAACCTGACCTGACCCTTCTGCCTTCTGTAAAGAAACACTCCAGGGTTAAACAGACAGTATGACATGAAGAAAAACGCAATATCTGCAGTAAAAGAAAAAAAACAAGGGACCTTGTGGTGTGATCGAGGACCCAGACAGCCATTCTTACTGGCTAAATCCTGCCACTCGTGGTCTAGTCAGGAAGACTCAGTTCAAGCACCGAACCACAATTCTGTGACAAGAGGATAACAGAATAACATTTCTGCCAGCTCATGGCGTCATTTACAGGAGCAGCCGTCCTGTCTTCTGTGCCAGTGACACTTATAGATAAGGAAGACTGCAGTAAAAGAGCATGATCGAAAAATATCTCCTATCCGTTGACTATGTGAAAATAACTATTAAATTTACACAGGCCCTGCAATCAAGGAATCAGAAGGCTTGTCGTAAGGATCACTTAAGCTAATAGGACCGATAAAAGCCTCATTTGAAGCACGTGGCTCGACTGGTGCAGCCTAACAAAGAGTCACTGACGACTGGAAGATTTGATGACAACCAGGGAGTGGTATATTAAAAATAATAACCACATAATCAAAGCCTCTGAGCTTGTAGTCATAAGACATTCGCATCTGAGCATCAGTCATTAGAAGCACAATCATCCAGAGTCATCTAAGGGAGACCCAAGCGGGCCTTGGTTTAGATGCCCTCGTCGACGGAATCAAGTGAAGCCCCGAGAGGGACCGGATGCCGACACCTTAAATTGCTCTGGATGGGGAGCGGCAGATTAAGGGTCCGTCTTCGCCGTCTCAGACAGCCAGACATGCAGCTTAATGGCAAAAGCTAAAAATAAGTTTTGAATTACCTCTCCAGATTACGATCGAGATGCTCTGCAGCTGGCCTCACACGATGGGGGGGGGGGGGGGGGGGGAAGCG
>JAODLC010000001.1:5539230-5568620 GCA_026781145.1 Hippopotamyrus pictus
GAAGCGAGAGACAGATGGACTACACAATGGCAGGATCAATGGGAAATGAACGTGATCGCTGCCCCCTGCCTCCAGGTATGTGTTCCAGAATGAAAAGGTGCCTCTTTTTAGAAGATAACCGCACCTCTCAGCTGAAAGCTGGATACACCCCAGGGAGACTGCAGAGATGGATGACGACAATGGCGTGATGCCCCCCAAGAGAGACTTTCCTCTGCAGGGAGGGGGGGAAGCCAGCCCTCACACCTAAGAGGATGACATCAGGGTATTTTATGAAAGTCAGGTGACACAGCCTTAATTATGAGATCTTGATCAGCTGAGGTAGAAAGTTCCAGCGGACAGGCCGTGGGATAACACCTAGCATGTCAGATGTAAAGGGCACAGGACGCCATACCTTGTCATTAGCATGCTTTCTGAGCACTTTGAGTTCTATTGCCATATGAAGGGGTCGATCTCTGTCGCCCCTTTGAAACGCTGTTCTAATGACCAAATTTCCAATGTCAAAAATGCAGCTGATCCAACTGCCGATTGAGTGACTGGGCTCGTTAGTGACCGAGGACCCCATCAGATGGTGTCTGATTTGGCTGGGAAGCGAAGGAGGATTTTCGACAGCACTCACTCACACGACATAATACCAGCAGCTTTCACAGACAGTGGCCATGTTTGCCAGGTACTGAAATCTGACCAATTTCTGTTTCAAGCTCAGCTTGGGCCCCCACTGCCTATCCAAGAACCACAAAGGATTATAAAATTAACCAGCTAATGAATCTGGAGCTTTGCTTTCAACCAGAAATGGTATAAGAGGGGTGTGGCTGCAGTTAGGCAAGGGCCGTGGGTAAATGGGGGTGTGGCAACAGACTGGCAGGGGTGTGGCTACAGGCATAGAGGGGAGTGGCTACAGGTGGTCAGGGGTGTGGCTATAGGCACACATGGGAGTGGCTACAGGTGGTCAGGGGTGTGGCTACAGGCATGCAGGGGAGTGGCTACAGGTGGTCAGGGGTGTGGCTACAGGCATACAGGGGAGTGGCTACAGGTGGTCAGGGGTGTGGCTACAGGCATACAGGGGATTGGCTACAGGTGGTCAGGGGTGTGGCTACAGGTGGGCAGGGGGGAGGACCCCCCCTCCCCCCCCCCCAAGACCTTTGACACAATTCGAATGCTGGTGCCCACCTAACATATCTGAATGTCCAGCCCAGGATGCACCGGTGGTAACATCACTATAATTTGTTGGCATAGCAGTATAACATGCTTAGTTTATGGAGCGGTGCATCATAGATACAAGTTACCGCTCACAGGATTGCGAACCGGGCCGAGCTGGTCCCATAGCAGGTGTCGTCGCCACATGCCTCCGAGGTTGTGGGCTCGCATCCAAGCCCAGCTGTGCAAGTGAATCTTAATGCTCATCACACGATACCTCTGGGTTCCACCTACAGCCTGCAGGTTCGTGCATTAATCTGGCGTGAGTGATCGATGAATCCCCACACCAACTGTGGGGGCAAAAATGTAGGTCAAAAGCGGGTCAGAGGCAAAACCTTTACAGGAGGTTTACAGCTGTCAGACGGAATTTAGCGTGAAGGGTTACAATTAAATAAAATTGGATTAAAATTATATCTTCGATAAATATTAATGTGTCTATAAAATCTTGCATATGAAAATGATCTTTTGCAATGAAGCCATAGTTTAAATACAACATTTTATTTGAACCGCTAATTACAAGCTAGTAATGAGCATACTTAGCATTGAATGGCGGGAAATAGCTAATCAATAGCAATTGACATAAACAGGAAGTTGGTTTCTGGGAAGGAAACATCTTCAGCTGCAGGGCCCCAGACTCCTGATTGGTCAGATATTTTCAGGCAGGAAAAGGCCTTCAGGCGTTCATCAACGGCCCAAGAGGCAAACCTGAGCACTATAGTATGTTTTTGAGGCTACCAAGAGCTAGCCGCAGTGCTAACGAAGGTATTCCCCATTGCCATTGACCTGAACTGAACTGTAAACAGAGCTTACAGGCAGCCTTCCCCATACTCTCTCTGCACTCTATCATATCTACCATAAAAATATCTTCCAAATGGCCACAGGAAGTGGATACCTTCCTAGAAGACAAGAACATCTTCACTTGGTGGTTACATTTCAACAAAACTTTACAATTTATTTGCATAATTGAAAGATTTATATCATCTTACGCTGCTGAGCAGGTGACAGCCGGTCTGGAATAATGATGACATGTCGAGTGCTCAGAGATTTCAGCGACCACCGGACCCTAATCATCCAGAGACGAGTCATTTCCAAAAAAAGTTGGCGGCGTAATTAAGGTTCACGACGCCTGCTTTCATAGATAATTAACTCAGGGTTCGTCTGAAAGTGGGCACCCGCCGGAGTGAACGGAACACTTCGGAATAATTACAGCTGAGATGATCAAAGGAAGAAGGAGGACATAGCAAAAAAAAAAAAAGCACAAACACACACACACCAATGAACAGGTTCCACTGATATCTCAGCAAACTCAGACATCACTCGTGGTCTAGTCACTAAGTGATGGTCGCCGCCCTACTTCCTGTCACATGGGCATGGGGAGAGATCATAAATATCTCAATTGCATGGAGGACCCAGGACAGCGGGTGAGACGGCTTTGAGGCTGATGCAGAGACACTTGACAGGAATGCAGATGGAGCTCTTGAGGCTCCCCCAGTAATTTCCAGGTGATTTCATACGTGCGCGTCACAGATTAATTCCCTCGTGGGGGTTAGAGGCAGGACGACAGGATGGACGCAGCTCTGGTGGTGGTGTTGGGGGCAGGGGATTAATAGTTCCATTTTTATCTCTTTCTCCCCCGCCTTTATGGGTGGATGAATAAACATGTGTATTAATATGCCTTATTATCTATCCATATCTCATGCCTATCAGCTACAAGGCAGAGCAGAATAATCATAACATCTGAGCCCTTCGCATCTTACCGCCAGCTGAATTCCCACGATGCTCGTCTCAGGTTCTGCAAGCCGCAAGCTCTGCGCGCCTGCCGTCGCTTTCCAGAGAGCACTAATTAGAGGAGAATTAATTAACTAATTGGTCAGATCGAGTCGCTCCTCTGGCAAAAAAATGCAGTGTACGTAATAACCGTGAGGCTAAGTAACCCTGAGTAATGTAAGATCAATATGTAGCATCTTAGAGATGCTACAGGTGTGGGCTTATGGGTAATAAACCATCACACTCATAATGAGGCATTACACAATAACAGAGCCGTGAGGTTTAGTAGTCATGCCTCTTTCCTTGGTTTTAACCTTTCTTTCCATGAAATTATTCATTCTAAACCTGAAGGCACAGAGTCATCTTTGAGTTATCTTTTTATCCCATACCCCACCCCCCACGCCCCCGCTTCCATCACAACAGTCAATAATAAACAAAGACGGCACACCCCTTGACATCAGATTTAACACAGGAGCTTGTGGCTCATCTGGAGACCAATCAAATTACCCACCTTGGAGAACCGTCTCTTTCCCTGAATCAGAGCTGAAATTAGTCATAGCAGGGGCTCAGTTGTATTTATCTGCCCTCTCCTGACCTTTGCTAATGCTTAAGTACCATGTCCGAATGGTTCTCACAACCGGGTCAATTAACCAATTATAAAAATGAGGCAATTAAAGTCGGCCACAGAATCACACGAGTACATCCAGGACATTAATACGTAGATCAAAGAGAAGTGGTTTACTGCTGTGCTTTATTGACTGACTCTGGAGAATTCCTAAATGAGTGTAGTGAGTCAGCTCAGTTCTCTCAGTTTTTACCCCCAGATGTTCACACTCTTTGACCTTTCCAGATGGAAGTGGTCTCCAATTAAGGGCTTGATCTGAACGAGAGTTTCTTCCACATTCCCACCAATTTCCCCCAGATAAGGCAAAAGAGCACTGATTGCACTGATTTCCCTGAATGACAAATACGAATATCAACTTAACGGTAAAAAATACAACTAAATCAGTATTTTTATCACAAAAAACTGAGAGTTTCATGTTGTATTACGAAGTTTTGGCAAAAAATATTTCAATTTAAATTTTATGCTGATGGACACCAAAGGGATCTTTGATCTCCCTTTTGATCTCTCGTGCAGCCTGACAGACATGGGATTCCATGAATGAATGAATGAATGAATGAATGAACGAATTAAAGCGTGAACTAATGAATGCCTTTATTGTCATTGCACAAAAGATCGTGGAAATATCATTCGGACTAGCAGATGAACCAATAAGATAAAAAAACGGATAAGATCATCGCAGACATTGAGATCCTCACACAAGGAAATCGAGAGACTTAACCATCATTTGCCACATTCATTCATTTACCATCATTACCATTTATTCATCCATGAATAAAAAGAAAAGCAATACAAAAAACAAGTGTAATGATACCCTGCACCTTGGACACAGCACCAAGACTCAGCGGTGATCCTTACAAATCAAAGGAACAAGGCAAAAGCAAGTTACAATAATCTAATCTCCTTAATAAACCCATGAGCACGGTGGATCTGCTTCCATGAGCCCCACTGGCGCTGGGCCAGCTCTGTCGGTTACATCCTGGCAAAGACAGACGGAACCACCCGGAACGGCCACGCATGGATACGTTCCCCAGCCGAGGTGAAAAATCTCATTACGTGAAAGATGGCAAAACACACACGCTGTAATCTCACCGGAGGGATGCGATCGCGCGCCCCGCCACACGGGCAAAATGTCAAACACGCCCGCTTCACGGCTGCCGCCGGGCCGCCGTCTCCGCGGGTCTCAGGTGGGGCTTAAGTAAAGCCGCTCAGAATTCCAGAATGGCCCGGAAACTCGGACGACAGCGGGCAGCCAAACCTGTTTGCTTTGGTCAGGACACACAGGTGTCCAATAAGCCGAAATTAAAAAGCCAGATTTACCGACGCACCTAGAGGTCGTGAGTGGCATTACGGGTCGGACATTTAATAACCACACAAGCTTTCAAGGGCCAATTTAATCTAGGCCGGAAACAATTAGCTTACGTACTCCCCGCCAGAAAAGCACTCAACGCTTTGAAAGATGCCACAGATGTTTCATTTGTTTCATTACATAAAGGCCAGCATATTAACACACGTGTAGCTAATAAATGGCGCATATCTGACCTTGGTACTTGGGAGCAGAAGGTCCACACATGAAGGTGGCCCATCTGTCCATCGATGTTCCGACTGCTTATCCTGATCGGAGAAACGGGAGGTGATGACGATGATCATGGGAGATGATGATGAGGGGAAATACATTTGAATTCACTGTTTTTCTTTTTTGCTTGCACTTCTCATTCTTCGGTGATTACTAGTTTTATTATTTGTCTTGGTTTTCTAGGGCTTTCCTGCTGTGCTGTTGTGGGCAGAGGAGAGGATCGATTTGGCTTTTGTTTGAGGGCTCACTTGTGTGCTGAAGGGCTCATATTACCCAGCATAGACCATGAGCACATGTGTGGATTTCATACCTCTTAATGAGTCATGGCACTTAAACTACCTTTATTTGTCTGACACTTTAATCCAAAGTGACTTACGGGTCAGTGCAAGTAATAAGTACATTAAGCACCACCAGAAGTAGCACACTGTCAATACGTGTAGGAAGCCTATCTGAAATGGTCCTTTACTTGCCATTTGCACAAGAAAATTGGAACTCTCCTCTTTGCCTGCCCCATCTTGTTCCCCATGACAGACACATACAGGTGAGAGCAAGCTTTGGGGCTGGGGGGCTTGACAGACAGCCAGCATGGAGGACTCCTGGAGCTAGGTGTTATAGGGGACCTATAATGCTCATTGTCACTGTTCATAATTTTATTTTTGGGGTCTAATAGAATAAATTTATATCTGTCTATAACTCTGTCAGAAATGCTTTGTTAGAGCCTTAAGCCCCACCCCTGGTGATTGGTCAGCTTGCCCTACGCGTTCCGCCCCAGTCTTGCAAGCTGCAGACAGATTCTTGCAGGTAGGTGGCCAATAAGGATTGTGTTACTAGGTGACCTCACCATGTCACAAAAATAAGAGCTAAAATTCCAACAAGGCATTTCAGGCAGATTAAAGAAGAGAGTGGTAAGAGTTTTGGTGTGTAGTTTGAGCCTTAGGAGTTTTCAGAATGTTTACAAGCACATAAAACTGTATAACACACTATAGGAAAGGGAAAAACTGGGAAAGCATAACCCTTTAAGGGCCCAAAGATATGAGATGATTCTGCAGATGCTAGGACTGGAATGAGCGACCTTCATATGTGTGAAGGGAATGTGGGGGTGATCATGAATGAGTTCTGCAGCAACAATGAAGTGCGGGGTAGGGATGGAGTACAGTATGAGTACCACACCTATCCAGAGGAGAAAGTGAGATTCTGCAGACTTAGGGTATGCTTGTTCCACCACACTGGGCGTAAGGTCAGGAACAGACAGAATTTGATTTTTGGCCATTTAGACCAGTCACAGTCACACATTTGGACTTTGATGGAGCGGGAGAAGCTTCAGAACTAGGTTTCCACTGCTATGTGACGGACAAGGTGATTTTGAGGGTTTTTTGAAGTCGCTGAAGGTCCTATTATTAAATTACCTTGAGTGTTTTCTGAAACTTGAACAGTGCAGAGGGGAGACTGGAAAATGTGACCCTAATTTAGCAACTATTACACAATTTATCAAGTGTTTTCATGTGTATTTCGGAATAATCGTATGCTGTTGTTTTTTGTAATAGACCTCAGAGGAGGGTCCCATTTTAGAGAGTTACGGTTAATTCACGGATTGATGTGCTCAAACCTCATATTCGCTGGGAAATGGACGTTTGATGATATTTAAAAAATAAAAATAAAAAAAATTTAAAAAGGATGTTTGATGATGAAGGAGATTCTTCTAGGCCCTGACAAGTATTTATTTATTATTTCACATTCCACAAACCAACATAAGCAGCCTAAAGCATCGTCACAAATTTGTACATCCTCTTAAGTGGAACGCCATGCTCATTAAACTGATGTTTTTTTTTCCAGTACATTCCGTGGTCAGCAGAATGAGTCATGTAATGGAGTGTTAAGCATACACAGGTGTGTGTCTCCCCTCATGTATAACACTAACAAAGCAGGCTGTTTTTAATGCAAACTTACTGAGGGAGATCCTCACCACGGAGCTTCTTCGTGGTCTTCAGTGGGAGGTAGGGGACCACAGTGACCTGCCATAACTCTGGCTTAACTACATGGTCTTCTTTTGTAGGATTTCCACAAATCATATATACATGCAAGACTAAATCTGCCGCAATAATGGGCCCGGCCACCATGGGGGAGCCAAGGAGGACTGGGCCCCCCCTCAGGCCCTCCCAAGTTTCAGCAAATTGATATTTAGCTAATTTTAATAATTTTGATTGAGTTTTTTTGTGTGATTTTCAAGAGTTTGTATCACTATCAATCTACCAAACCCCCAGCCCTCACCGATAATTCTGAGGCCCAACCAGTCCTGCATAATTATCACTAATCAATATCCCATGGTTCAATTTTGGTTGCAGGGACACTAAATTCGGTCTGGTTTTATTGCAAATCAGCAGCAGTAGCTTTTACCGTCCGTGTCTGACGCCAAACCCCCCACGTGTGCTGGTCCGCAGGAAGCCCACGCCTCTGGCTGTAGAGTCACAGGGAGACGGGTGTAGAGTCGCCTGGGCTCGCGGTGGCTTCCCCGCGCGGTGGGTGGTGCAGTAAGGAAGATTAATGGCATGCACTCGTGTTACAAATCAACTTGGGGGCCCCTTCCCATCGCTCCGGCGGCGACACCAGACATCTGATTGATAAGCCCACAAGCCAACGTGAAGTTACTTTTCTGCCGCTTTACTACAGTGAATTTTCATCCCGCGGCTCATTCTCCTCCAGACTCTTCGTCGGCTTGCCAGCCTGGGCTACTGTATATAGCACCCAGTACCACTCACTTCACCTCATAAGCTGTCTTATATCGTTTGATGTATATGTATATTTATACGTGCATACATTCACACAGACTATGGGCATGAGACACCACGCATTCCTGTGCCATGTTAATGGACTGGCATCCTGTCTGGGGTGTCCCCACAGCGACGGTGTTTACCAGCACTCAATCCATGCATTTGTTTATGGCCCTCCAGGTTTGGGAGCCCCTATTGGCCACAAAGAGTAACTACACTAACCGAAATATTAAATAAATGTGTTTCTTGTTTATGGGATACTGATCTGATAACCAGCTAGCTAGTTACAAGTGTATGACTGTACTTTCTAGCTTTTTATATAGTTTTATTTTATTTAGTTTTGAGCCAGGGGTCCCAATAACAAACCTGCCCTTATTTCTCCGCCCCTTATATCCGGTCTGGGGTGTCCCCAGTGCCCATCAATCTTCCAGGTTGCCCCATACTAGGCAAGAAGATGTAAGATGGATATATGCGTTTTTTTTCCTGTGATAAACATTGCATGGCTCTTGTGGGATGGAGGTCTTTCGCTGACGAGCACCTTCCCCGGAAGTATCCGAGGCAGCCTTAAAATCAATAAAGCAGAGTGGGATTTGGGACGCGGCACGGTGAGATTAAGCTCGTCCTGTCAGGCGTGACACACGCGTGGTGGGCTAGTAACAAAAGCTATCGGTTATTTTTATTTTTCCAGAGCTTGCGGAGACACGCTCAGAAGCGGTAAAACACGTGTCACCTTGCGGAGAACATAAGCTCACGGCCAGCATGGAGATTCGCTCCAGCTTCCAGCTTCGAGCAATCTGACTTTAATCTTGAATTTAAAATGCTTATAATACTTTCATAAGCTCCTATTTACCACGTTGGACCTCAGCTTGAGCTCGTATTAAATAAGAGCTCGTGGAATAAAAAAAAAAAAACCTCCCTTTGAATGTATTGTCAAAAGATTTTAAAAAGATGAAAATGCTGCATGACTTGCAATTCACAGCTTAAAGGTCAGCTTTGTACAGGACCAATCAGTAAGACGCTGCCGTTGAGACTGACTACGCTAGTTAATAGTCAGATATTCCCTGTGGACTGTGAAAACAGGAAGTAGAATCCCTTTACTCTCCAGCGTTCTCAATGGCGCGCCTGTCCGTCGCCAGTCTCACACTGCCCCCCTGATAAATCTGGACAGTTTCTGCAGCCGTGGCAACCAAAGACCCAGAGGCAGGACTTGTGCACCTGAGCCTGAGCGCATCTCAGCTAGATCAGGCCTGGGGGGTAGAGGAGACCTGGCTATGCAGAGATGAGGATAGAGGGACGAATCGACTTTCTGCTCCCAACTGTCCATCTTCTGCGTCAGGTGAGCAGCATTAAGGGAACCCTTGATTAGCTTTTTGGATTAATGAATCGCTCTTGTGGTCAAATTCTGGTTGATCAGCCATGACATAGGAAATAACGCTCGAAGAACACAAAAATTAAGGTTGATTTTTCAATGGTTTGAATCAATGGTCCATTTTACAGACCGATAGCCAGGAGCTTATATCGTAAAGGCAGGTGGCTCGGTCGGTTAGGATGCTGGGTCTGTGATAAAAAGGTTGCTGGTTTGAATCCTGAGGTCAGTGAAGTAGTTTCCTCATCGGGTCCTTAAACAAGGCTCATAATCCTTTGATGTTCTAGGAACTGTCTGCTTCTCCTATCTCAAAAAAATGTGCAAAGCTTTAGATAAAAGTGTTATCTAAATGTATAGTAAGGGCAGGTTGGTAACTGGCTCGTCGTCTGTCAAGCCCAAGTTGGCGTACAGACACTTAAAAGGCGAGAACAATGGAGCTGTTATACTTTAGAAATGCACTAAGATGTCTGGATATTAAGTATGGAAATGACTACTTTTTTACTTGAACACGGAGCACTGTGTTACAGGGGAGATGTTAGACGTTTAAAGTATGAGGTCATTTGAAACACGGCATATAGACCCAGGAGAGATGTCTGTTCTGTGCTCACAGTGAGATCCTTCACACAGTCAACTTCAAATACAACTTAACGAGTGAATATCCTTCTAGAACTTTTTTTGTTACCCACCGTGAGTATATCAGTGAAATGATATTTTGAAATCTTAGAAGAAAAACAGCCTTCCGTTATTCATTTCACGGCATTAGACAGGCATTTGGGTGAGTCTTTGATTATTTCAGCCACATTCCCTGAGAAAAAATCCTCTTTTTGTCTGTATTGTTAGAGAGAAGTATTTAAGGCCGGGATGTGTTCACAGCGCTGCTGTTCCATAGCGCGAACTCACGACTCACGACTTGAATAGGTAAATAAAAAGCGAGAGGGGGAGTCAACACAGACGTGTTTTTCTTTTGAATTTATCCATTTAATCTTCGGCGAACACACTCTGAGGACGCCGGTCCAGCACAGTGACAAAGGAGGAGGTCACCCTTCCTGTAACCTCAACCTCCGTGACATTTTACACAATCAAGGATCCTGTGCGCTATTCTCTGTAGCGTCTGTGAGGGGCAGCAGCGAGGGGCCGGGAGTCGGGGCAGAGATGAGATCTGGCGTCGGCTTGCAGTGGAGGTGCCGTCAGAAACGACCTTGGCGCCATCTGACTCATTTGCACGCATAAATACATGACGCGGTGACGCTTTTATACATCCCTGTCTGCTCTAGGGCACAAAATCAGAGGTGGCGCAGATAGATTGTGGCTCGTGTTTGGTGGACACCACCATCTCCTACCTCAGGTGAGTGTGTGTCATCAGACGACAGAGGGCCCCGTCAAAAACGTCCCCGCTAAAGGGAGAGTCGCACCTAGACGCCATTAATTAATTAATGTCTTTAATGATTAATGAAGCACCTGTGTGGTCAACTGATAGTCAAACAACCTTGACGTAGTTAATAATGCTTGAAGAACATAAATATTAAGGTTGATTTTTTCAATGGTTGGAGAAGTTTTGACAAAGGCTAAAATAGCCAGAATGCACGGTTACAATAAAAGTGGCTTTTCTGTGCTAAAGATAAAAGATAAAATTTAAATTAATACAGTTAACCCCACAAAACATTCATTAATCAGTAGATCCATCCATGATTATGCAGTATAACAGGGTTTCCCAACCCGGACCACAGGGACCCACAGACGGTCCACTTTGTTGCTCCCTCCCAGCTCCATGCCAGACAGTCCACACTTTTGCTTCCGATTAGGAGGGAGCAAAAACACGGACTGTCTGTGGGTCCCTGAGGAATGGATATAGGGTTGCAGTGAGCCTGGAGTCTATCCCAGGAAACATGAGACATGAGGCTGCGGAGACCCTGGATAGCATGCCAGCCAATCACAGGAAGCTGCGGAGACCCTGGATAGCGTGCCAGCCAATCACAGGAAGCTGCGGAGACCCTGGATAGCGTGGCAGCCAATCACAGGGCGCACGCACTCATACACACACTCACCTGAAATGAGTGATTCATCAATTCACTTACTTGTGTGTGTTTGGACTATGGTAGGAAATGCTCCACACACAGAGTTGGGGGTAGGAATCAAATCCACAACCCTGGAGGTGTCAGGGACTACTGTACATTTAGATGGGCTTCAGAGGTGCTGTTCTGTTCAGGCACCTCACACTTCTACTTTGAAGCAGACGAAGATTCAGCCAAATGATCTACTCCAGTGGGCTAATCAGAATTAGCATTCACGCTAACGGGTTTCACCAGGGTAACGGACACAGATAATAGGTACAGCGAGTTCACGGGGGAATCAGGAAGTTAGCGGGCTGTCCGCAGAGGAATTAGGAACCACCTTCTGGAAGACATTCACATTAGATGATGCTAGCCGAGCACAGCGGGTGACAACGCCGCGTTAGCTGTTGGGCGGAACCAGGTAATAAAGGGTCTAATGAGCTGAAATAAGACAGCTGACATCTCATTATGGGGACAGAGATGATAGATGCGACAGTGGTAGAAGCCAGGGATAGGGGTTGAACTCGGGGGCCTGTGACTGTGTCCACCGTAGCAAGGCTCATCCCTAGAGCACCAAGATACTAAATGAAATCCAGGAAGACGGAGTTTTGTAGCTGGAAAGGGTCTCTACCCAATCAGATTATTTACCCCTTTCATTGGAGAATTTCCTCCTTCTACTGCCATTTTATCAATTTTGTTTCTTATCACATTACAATATTAATGTGATTTTTTTCAACATATCGTATTCAAAAAAAAAGCTCATCGGTTTTGACAGGATAATGTTTAAACATACCGGAGGAAGATTGCATTATCTCCATGAGCTGTTATTAAACGGACAACTCCCCACAGACTCCCTCCGCCCCGATCGCCTGGAAAGTTCTTTGTCTCCCAAGTCGCCTCTCTTCTTCCCCCTGGGCCCTGAGAATCCTTATTCCCAAGAGTCTCCTCCAAATCCAGGCTTGCGGATGCTGCCGGCCGATTCAGATTGCAGATGCGGGGGGCAGATTTCTGTTGCGTGGTTTGCAGGGGCGGCGTCGCCGCATGCGTTCCTGTGGGCGCAATGGCGACATGTCACAGAGCAGTCAGTGATTCCTCATCGCTACACAAACACACCCTTCAAATGTGTCATTTATACTTGAAAAAGCGGATATTCCTGCAGTGCAGATTGTCTGAATTCCCCAGAAGAATTTCAAGGTACTTTAATTTTAATATGTAATAGTGCAATTAATGTCTTTCTTACGTGCTTCTTGCAGACCACAGTGCCAAACCAATAGAAAACAAAAAGTATAGCAGCGAAATATGAAAAACAATAACAAACAAACAACACAACCACAGACAAACAAACATCATTTACATGTGTGACTGACGCATCGGAGGTGGAACTGTACGTATTTACCAGATGGGGTTGCATAAATGCCCATTCCTGGAACAGACTTTCCATGTAAAGCAGTAAAAACAAACCCCTACCAAAATAATACGTACGCACAAACAGTATTACGTGGAAAATGGCGTCTGTTACCCTTCGAGCATCCAGCTGTGCTTGTTTATTTGTACTCTTAATATAGAAACCGGGAGCGTTTCACTCATTGCCCGCGTTTCTCTGCAGCACCTAAATAAAAACAAGTGCCCGCGTGACCCACTTCCCTCCTGGCGCAGCCCGTGCCAGGCCCACGTTTCACAGGGGCGAGAGCCGCGTCTCACCGGAGGGCTCCGCCCTGTCACAGAAACTCAAGGGGACCCGCCTGCTGGGATCGCTGCAAGAACGTTGTGGTGGAACGCCTTGTCACTGCACGGACGCCGTGCTGAACCACCATATAAACAAACAAAACAAAAGAAAAAACAAAACAAACATAAACAAATAAATTACATAAGTGAAGATGTCTTAAAAAGTGCCTATACTTACATGTTCTACAGACCTCAGTAATGTCCTTTATTTAGTAATATGAATAATATATAAATTAAATAATTACTTTTATTAAAATAATTTTATTAAATATTTGTATTAATAATAATTACAATAAATTTTAATCATTTTTATTTAATATTTTAAAATGACTAAGGGATGGCATACTGTTATACATTTCGAACAAGTTATAAACAATGGAGACTCTACAGTCCATATCATCTTTTGAATTATATTCATGGTAGGACCTTAACAGTTGTGCTATATAGTACCATGGAATTTTAAAGACTTGGAATTTGTTTGAGATTGCTATTGTTACCCTGATTCACTGATAATAGCAATAAAAACAGTCTAGGGGTGAAAATAACAGAGTTTTCGATGCTATCTTCTTAATGGCAATCCATCTCTGACCCATCCCTGGCAAATTTCCCGAGCGGAGTCACTTTGAGTTACTTTTAGCTAGCGCTTTTTTTAAACCATGAGGATATCACCTGTAACAGTACATTTTTAGCCCCATGTCACTGGCGTGAGAGTTGTCTTGCCAGACCAAGGTTGTTAGTAACCGCTGAGCCTCCTTCTCTTGTCAGCCAGTCCGTGCGGCGTAATCCGGTCCAATTCATCAGCCGGGTCCGTGCGGCTCTGCTTCCTGCTCGTTCAGCTCGCCATCGCCTTGGAGACCGAGGCCCTCAGCTTTTGCCGCTCCCTGTCAGTCCGCCGCCTGTATCCAGGAGACAAGCATCATTATTTCACCCGATATTGGAAGGAATCTTTACGCTCACGAGTCTCTCCTCGATGTCAAAGAGCACACATCTCGCAGCGAGTGGCGTGGAAGGACGGCGCATCCATGTTTATGCTCACTGGCATCACGGTCAGGTATTGCTAACCATGCAGCAGCAAGATCACCGCCAGATGAAGTTACAGTTAGAACTCTGTAGTTTTTCCATCCCTCCATATTTTCTCTCTCATCATTCTGCTGTCTTTGGCGACCTTTTTTGGGAAATGTATAACTCGGTGTGAGTGCGATTCTCAAATAAGCGGATGACGAGCTCAGTAGGAGAAATGTCCCTCTCACTGCACATCCACCCAGGCACTATTTGCATGTAGAGTTATGTATTTAGCAGACGCTTTTTTCCAAAGTGACAAAGCAGGGCCAGACAGCAAAGGTTGTAGGTTTGGTTTCAATGTTGGTAGAGACCAAATCAGCCCTGAAGGCCCCCCCCAACACAAAAGGTACTCTGACAGTATCGGTGAGGATGTATCCCTAACGTCCATACTGAAACATTCCTGCTAGTCGCTCTGTCTCTGGACCTGCTGGGGTTAATGGTAAAATCCGATGGTAAAATCCCTCCTGGGATTTGAACTGGTGACCTTCCGCTCACAGGAACAGAGCCCTAACCTGCTGAGCCGCACTCGCCCCTTTGTATGTGATAGTGGGGCAGCATCCTGTGACCCCTGTGTTACCATGACGACCAATGCTGGCAACGATTTAGCATTTCCAGAGCTAAAGAAAAAACGGGAGAGGGGCTCAAAAACCAGCAACCCCCTTCAGCTAGCGTAGCTCTTTAGGTCCCAAAAAGGGAGAATTCTGTCCATTTGATGACTCTTCTCCAGTGGCATCCGTACATATTGAGCGAGAAGGTTTCTTGGCTTGCAAGGGGACATGCTTTTAGTAGGAATCGTTAACAAAGCTACGTCTTCATTCCAAACTATCTAGACCAGTATTTCCCAATCTGGTCTTCGGGGACCCACAGACGGTCCACGTTTTTGCTTCCTCCCAGCACCCTGCCAGACAGGCCACATTTTTGCTCCAATAGGGAGCTGGGAGGGAGCAAAACTGTGGACCATCTGTGGGTCAGGATTGGGAAATGCTGATCTAGACGAACGACTCCTCCTCTGTGGCCTTCCTCTTCTTTGCGCTAGCATAGTGTTACATGGAGAACAGGCAGTTCAGTCCATCTGCAGTACACGTGTGTCTAAGGCCAGAACCACGAGGGCTGTGCCTGATCCCGATCCCAAAGAGGGAGACTTAGCCACTTTGCAGCTCTCTGCTGTCATGCCGGGCCAGATTAAATCAATGATATAGAGCTTTTCTGACAGTTTATGGATCCCTCAGCAGGACATTATCTCCGATTCCTTTGAAGGGACGGGGGCCCTCCCGTCTAATTTTAGCATTACTGGGAGTCCAGGTTTCCCCCGCAGGCTGCTGAATAAAACATAACCTTTTGAGGGGGGTCTTTTTATTTGAACGTGATTCTCAGCGATCCAGCCAGCTGAGGGTCATTCCTCCAGCTCCTATGCTCTTTAATTATCCGCCAGCGGCCTCAAGGAAAACACGTCCGCACTCCGACTGATCTGCTTCTGAAGCTCTGACACGGCATGGGAATCGATTTATGCAGATGACCTTACGCGAGGCAAAATATAATCCCATAAAACAGCATGCGTGTCGTCTCCCACATCTTCTTACCAAATAGGGTCTCTGACGGTCGTTCATACTTTACGGGTGGCCTTCCGGATTGCCTGTTCATGACTGTAAAAGACTAAGATGTATTACAATTTTTTTTGATGACTAGTGCGGGTTTTTAGAGATTAGAGGGAATACTTCCTGGGTAATTAATACCCATAAGCCTGTGGGGTGTTTTTTTCTGATTTTTGAAGATTCTAGCTAACAGGACATAGCCGCAATTTATATGCCGTTTTTGTGGCTTCATGTTATCCAGGGCTGGCTGCTATGGCCAATGAAGCTGTTCTAGGATCCACTGCTGGTCTTTCCTGCTTTCCTACTTTTGACCCGATAATGCTTCTGGTTCAGGTTGCCCAACAAGATACCGATTTACAGTAACATTTTGGGGCATCATTTATCGTTAGCAATTTAGCATGATTAGCTGATGGTGAAGACCGCTGCTACTGAAATATCTATACTACAATACAATTATTATAAATAGTAGTAAAATGATTATTGAAAGTTCACCAAACAATATACATGGGGAAATGACTTTTTATTCTTTTCTTATTCATTTAAACATGCTTCTTCCTTCAGTCAAAATCATCTGATTGATTTTTTTTTATTTTTTGACACCCCTAAAGCAACATAGCTCTCTTCATAATTTATTCATTAAGTTTAATACATAATACAGTGCCTTTGGACACATTAAATGCGATCTCAATGATACGCACAGCTTCCTAACACTACTACCAGTCTGTGTAACCAAAGCTAAGCTAGAAGTACAAAGAACATTGAGACGACCTCGCAGACATGTGCTTGGGAAGGTACAGACCAAGGGAGAGCCGTAAGAAGAGTGTCCCTCACAGCACAGACAGTGGACAAAGAGGACAAAAGAGATGGGAGATATTTTAGAAAAAAAAAACACTTTAGCCTGAAAAAAAGACCCAGAAGTGTTGTTGAGCATTTATCTTTGGGCTGGCCGGTGACCCACAGCGTGACACCAAAGTGACACTGTGGTACCTTTGAAAAGAGGAAAGTTAATGTGTTTGCAAGTCCCAGGTAGGGGACACACCACATTCTGACTGATCATCTGTGGAAGGACCTGGAAACTCGGTCCACCAACCATCCTTAAATCAATCCATCCATCTTGTTCATTACAGTGTGAAGTGGGGCCTATTCCAGTAAACAGGGCATGAGGCGGGGACACCCTGAAAAGGATAACAACTATAAATGTAGAAAATTCATATAAACATTATAAATAATATAAGTAATTAGTCAAAATGTTTTAATTTAGGTCATGCTTTAGTGAGCATCCAAAGGATGTAGTTCTTAAAATAGTACTCGTTAGATAAATAAATATGCATATGCGAGTTATCAAAATTTGCCCCGAACCAGTTTGTTTGTCGTCGCACAGTTGGGTAGTTAGCAGGTTAGGCCGGGATAACGTATGAATCCCAGCAGCAGCTAGACATTTGTTACGGGAAAACAACACCTGACACGGAACGAAGATGGAGAGGCAGAGGGTGGAAACACCACAGCAGTCTATGTATCAGCAAGCTGCCAGAAGAAATGATTTTATTTGACGCCGGAAAAAAAAACGACTTTTATTGACGTGCGTGTGTGCGGGGCGAGTCACCGGCGAGCGGTATGTATACCCGAGGGGAGGATGGAAGCGGGAGCGTGAGTCGGGAAGAGCCACGGGGCCTGGCGGGGGACCCGCAAGGAGCCGCGATTTAACAGGGTGCGTGATGATCCCACTTGGTGCGGGTGGCCGGGAGTGACCAGCGGTGCAGGCCCGGCGGGGTCTGGGCGTCCGCCTCCCCGCCGGACTCACTCAGAGCCCGCCATAAAAAAACGCTGGCTTGCCAGGGACTGATGTCTGAAAGACAGCCGCATGCATCGTGTGATATACGGAGGACAGGAGTCTGTAATCCCTGATACGCTCCCCGGTGTCTGTCTGTGTGCTGCTAGCCGATGCCCATTTTATGAATAACGCCAAGCTTTTACGGGAATTAAGGCGAGAAAGTGCTGCATTGTTTTTTTGGGGGATGGGGGGGGGGGGGGGGGGTGTCTTTAGTCTGCCCACCTGCGTTAGGAGTGCCTCTTCAATTTAAGATATTAAAACTAAACTGAATACTTATTTTTATTCCTTAGCTTTGATGGGATTTAAAAGGTAGTTTTGAGTTATAGTGTGTACATTTTTTATTTACTCTGTACGTTACTTTGTATAATGAAGGTTGCTTCTACAGTGCTTTATAAGTTAAGTTTACCTACTTACTTATGCCACTATGTTTCCGTCAGGCACAAAAAGCACCATATTAAACACAGTTATCAGACAGAGACCGGCAGGTCTGTGGTGATTAAATATTTAATGGACACGCGAAGAATGTAATGGAGTCACCGAGGTTGGTAACCTTAAAGAGACTGCAGATTAACAGTGTCTATTATAAATGACACAGAAACAATTGTCTGCAAACAGTCTTTGTGTGCACCATGGGGATTTTGAAGGAAAGGGTTAATGAAACCTACTCGACACCCAGTCCCGTTGCGTAACCATAGAAATGTGAGACCGTAATCATAGCAACAAGCACTTAAAGTACAGAACAATCAAGAAGGCTAACAGGAGCAATGTGAATGCACCTGGTATGGGAATTACTACGGGCATTTAAAATATCAGTATGAGGTAACAGGATGCCCTTGAGCAGACGATGGAGATACAGCATAATACCACAGCCAGGACTCTATACTCATGAGGACAATTGGGCTTTTATTGAAGCGGTCACCTCTGGTTGAAAGGCACTGATTTGAGCCGCTTGTGAATCCCTATTACCTGCGAGTTCCTCCCCAGTCCCCCGGGGGACGAGAGGCGATGTTGCCAATCAGGCAGAATGAGATCCAGTGAATCGCTATTAAGTATCACTATTTGCTGTGGGAAGATGGCTAAACTTAGGCTTGCAAGATGAACTATTTGTCCTGGGAACGTGTACTGCAGTAGGAAGACGGATGCATAAAAACAAAAGGCCATTTTAAATAGGGGAAAAAATGTTTTACGTCTAAAAAACATTCAGTGTATTGTTTCCTGCCTGGGATAACTATTTTTTGCCTCAAATGTAGTGTCTGATGAAATGTATTTGAATGTTCATGTGCAGGGTAGCTGAATTTGTGTCTCTAAATCTTTCGTAGTGCAATTGGCCTTGACGAATAGTTCAGCTGTGCTTCTGGGGACAGTGGTTTTGCAGAATTCATGCGTGGAGGGAAGTACAGTATGAAATAATGTCCAACAGCTTCATCTACGGCGGATTGACAAGGTCAGAAAGTAGCTTGATGCCAGTTACTCAAGTGGAAGACACACGTCTTCACACATTACCATCTGTGGGTTCGGTTTAAACCCCCCCCGACACCTGCTCATGTGGGCTGTGGCAGAGCTGCGAAGTCCGGCTTTGCTCTTAAATGCCGGAAGAGACAGCCGTTTATTTTCTCCAAAGTGACTTACATGACCACGACAAGGCATGCGACAGGCGCATTAAACACGCGCATCACGTTCCAAGCGTCACTGCAGACTTAGCTACTAATAAATCTGTGTGTGCGTGTAAATACACAGGGAATGAATTCCTACATAATCAAGCTCAGTAGTGTCACTTAAACTAGCCACTGTTAATCTTCAATTTCTTTAAGATTCGCAACCAGTGTTGCAACATTAAATACTCCGAGTTTCCCGATAAATATTTAATAATCGGCACGGACCTGCCTGTTTGGCCCGGGGGGAACCATTTTTCTCTACGGCAGAGTTGTGAGGTCACAGCATGGCTCAAGGTGACAACGTCAGGCATTCAGCTGGAAAATGGGTTCGGATTCCAGTGAGCCTAAGCAGCGGTGTCAGATGGCTTCCCATCAGTCTTTGAGGAGAGGGTCTATCAACAACGGCGAAGCGATTACTCTAACGCAATTATATGGCGCAGGGGCTGCCAGCTCGCCAACCGCAGGCCATCCGGAAACCTTATTTTGGCCCTTGATTACCTAGGCCTGCCCTGATTGCTTTGGTTTAGGAAATATCTCCCATCGCGACTGGGAAAAAGCTACGTGCCGCAGCTGTGAGGTGCGATGTCATCTGTAGTAGGTTCTCTCCCCTTCTCCTGCGCACCCCTTTCACGGGATGTACATGGGTATTCTCATTTATATCCGAGATGGAGTTCTGCCGACAGCGCCCGTGTTGATAGCCCTCCAGCTCTCGCGCCTCTGTCTGTTTTGCAGGGGAGAAAATGCCGGTTCGTATTGCGACTGTCTTGTCCATTATGGCCCACAGTCCTCAAAAGTGCAGCTTTATCCAAGTTTGCCTGCTCAATACATCTCTCGTACATCATAGAAATGGTTTGGGGAAGATGGCTAACACTTGTAATTGTGTCTAGCAGTTAAGAAAGCTGGGATTAATTTATTATGATATTTATTATGATATAGTTATGGTACTATGTGATAATGACTGTGATCGATGGAATGTTAAGGTTTTTATAGAAGCTGGTAGTTTAACATTTAATATTTTCCTAGTTGTAAAATGAGTGATCAGGTAAACAGTAGTAAACTCTGTTGAATCAGGGAGAAACTCAATATCTAACCATTCTCTATACAGGCACGCAGTTGGCTTCATGAAGTTCAGTCCTATCAACGAGTAAGCATTTAGCTGCTTACAGCCCGCTCAAGGTCATTCTTGTGCTTTCATCAAGTCTGTTTCCTCACGTAAAGCTGTCTTTTTGTTTATGCGTTGTTTCACTTAAATGTCCATAAATAATGTCAAAATGATAGACTTCTGCTTTTGGGAACGGCACAGAAGTGTATTCTGTCTTGAAAGCGATGCCGCTTATCAAGTAGACATGTTTATGAATATCTAGACAGCCTCTTTAACCCCCTTTGTGGGACATTAATGTAAGAACATAAGATCACAAACAGGAGGAGAGGCCGTTCCAGTCTGTGGGGCTATTTGCATATTATGTATCTGTGTGTGGGTTAAACTGTATTTAATACAGTCTTCAATGAATCTTAGGGCTGTCGCTTTACTACTAAACTCAGAAGCTTATTCCTAATTTCTTGTTCTTAATGAGCAGTTTCCTTTGATGAGACCTGATTTGGTCGCCACATAGTTTCTGTCAATATCTTTGGTCATCAGGGTTGAGCTCTTCCCCTTTTCATTTTGAATCTTGGTCCTCCCCACCCCTAACCCTTGGCACCATTGCTTGAAACCAAAAGTAATTTAGTTTGTCAGTTAACTACCATTGTTCATTTCTGATCAGTGCTGTTAGCTTAACAAAGGCACTTGTCAAACTTCAAAATTTTAGCCTGTTAAGACCGAAAAGCAAAATGGTACGGACTCATACCTATTGTCACATTGCGGCTATAAGCAGGACGTACTAAGGAAAATGTTGGAGAAATGGGGAAGAAGATGGAGACAGAACACTGTCTTGACTGTTAATGGAGTAAAAGCTTAGGTGGAGAATGTTGGTTTGGGAAATGGGAATCAAAACCCTTTTATTAGAATTCTGTCGAAAGTAAACATTAAGTCACTATTACCCTGGTGAGAGCTGAGAATTGCAATGTGCTCCTCATTTCGAGCAGGCAGGAGGATGGGTAGATGGAGCTGAGTGACACCCTACACAGAACAGCCTCTCCCTTCGCTTCTCGCCAGGTCTCAGCAGTCAATGACTCATCCATCACATATGATGATTGCCAAACTAGATGGAAATAAAAGGCTCTCGCATCCCATCAGAAAGCTCACGTCAGCTAAGGAGACAGGTTCTTGGGTGGGATCGTGAACCGTGAATACTGACTTGTGTAACCTTGCCAGGAACCCAAGTTGTTAGTCATCTTAAATTCTAAAAATAAGAAAACTGTATGGAACTTATCTATACTGATTCTGTCACCTTAAGGGATTTAATCGTGCATTGTCACTGACCTAGGGTATGATCACCACCTCCCCAGGAAGACTGTAACTTTCTCTTGCCTGGAGTTACAGCTCGCTGTGTCCCCTCACCTCAGACAGAGCGACTGCATGCTGTGTCTGACCTCCTCAGATGCTCACTCCCCCGTTGCTTTGGCTTTCCGGTATCAAAGTTCAAGCCTTCCAAAGCTGCCAGTGGAAGATCACCACCACACCTAGACTTCATTAGACCATAAGCCCGTTCAAAAGCACTAAGGCCTACGGTGTCAGGTGGCCTGACAGTTCTGTATTTGGCGGCTCTCAGAGAGCGGGAATCAAAATTGTGTTTGTTTTTGACCTTTTGACCTGTCGGAGGAAGCGGCTTCACCTCAGCTTTGTAACTGCCGTATTCCTCTTGGTGTTCAAAAGAGGACTCAACACTCACCATATCCAGTGGTACTTCAACACCAAACATCTGACAGCCTCTTGATTGGAATCCAGAGGCCGCTCATCATCCGCAGGCTGAACTTTACCAACTCCTAAGCACTGTCTCTTATTTGTGGAGTCCCCTCCGAGTGTGTTTGCACGCATATATTTTTCTCAACCTTATCCAGTGCTGGGTTGCAGTGACACATGCATTTTAATCCACTAATTTCCATGACTGTAATGCCTAGAGTTCTTTACTAAATGTGTATTTTTAGGTATTGTCAAACATTTTTTCATGTTGTGGTTATTATGTGTGCTCATTAAATCTTAAATTGGCCAGCTATCTTCACACTGCCATATCAAGGACTAATATGATAGAATCTATATGTAGATTTTTCTAAGGTGCACAATTTGTACTGTACTATTTATGTAATTCCAACTAATTGTTTGCACTGACCTCTAAGTTTATTTGGACAAAGCACTGAATGTAAATGTCTCTCAGCTGGCACTATAGGCAATCAGCACAAGCCTTGCATCCCAGAAGGACCTCAGACAAAAGTGTGAGTGCACTGCAGAGGAACATTCATGGGGAAAAAAACTGTTCTGTAGACAGACAGCTGGATTTGAAACACAGCCTTCTGAGTGTGAAGCCGCCCCTGAACTGTGAGCCTTCGGAATGTGCAACATCGTGGGCTGTCGACTCATCGTGTAAATAACAGCATGCCAAAGCAGTCGACCGGGTAAGTGTCTCCTTCCGAAATTATGCCGAAACCCTTCCAGAAGTAGCTTATTCATCAGAATAATTACGCGACGTGAAAGCCCTAGGGTCAGCACCTTCACCTTCAGGGGAGGACGGGCAGAGAACACCTTGACCTCTGGCCAGATGCCTGCAAGAGCTGCCAAGCCATTTCGCGTAATGAGGCTATACTTTTTAGGCATGATGGGAAAATTGATTGAGCAAAACAAGCAGGGGACAAGGGGCCGGGCGTCTGCAAACCTACATACACTGGCTAAAATAATTACCATTTACCTTTGGACCTTGTGAAAACCCATCAAAGATGCATAAACCTCTCACTCTCACTTAGAAAAGTCAAGTAAGGACTTCATGTCATTTAGAGCCACCTTTCTAAGGGCAGGAACACAGCCCTTGTGTATGAGATTTGGGAGATTAGCTTTGATTTCTTGATCATGCTAGGGGCTAAATTACCAATTATGTTTAAACTCCAAACTCAGGCTTTAATGAAAGCAGGATTTGTGCCCACGGACTTCACCCATAGCAATTAACTCAGAGCAAACCACTTCCCAAGCAAAAATATGATTAGCAATATTAGCACAATCGTGAAGTGAAGTGGCCCTTCCTTGCTGACTCAGCTGCATACAACCTTTTCACAGTGCCTGGAATGTTACAGCAGGAATGAAAGGAAAGGCTTGATGTTTCTGGATTTTTTTTTAGCTGTCCAGCAAGAGGGCATTTAAGGACAACTAACTCAGAAGGTGATTTTCTTTCGGTGGGACAACTGGATGGCGGACGGGTGAATTTCTGGACAGGCAGTTTCGGAGGACAGCTGTGTCAGAAAACGGGGTCTTAAATTTCCTTCAGGGTTTGAAAATTTCACAGCTGATAAAATATACAGTACATGAAGAGCTCATCAGGAAAAGGGTGGGATGGCATTGCTGTTATGGTCTGGCTTGTGAAAGTAACAAGTTAATGAATATCCAGGCATACGGGGCATGGTGTATATCCTTCCAGGCCATTCGATTCTGAGACCATCTTTCTCAGAGTGTATAAAACATGAGATTCAACCACGAGCCGCATTTGCCCTTGAGAAAAGGTGCATCCTTTTCGGAATGTGGTCCCAAATGACCCCTTACAGGTTACTTAGTGTGACACTCCTGAATCTATTACCACAGATGCATCCATAATGCATTGCGTCTTTCCCCTAAAGGCTCCGGGGAAAGGCTTTCTTAAAACATGTCGGTACTCGGGGACCTCCGGCTGACAGCGTCGTGTCGGAGCATCAGCGCGACCCACTGCAGCAAACTTTCCTGTGTGTCACCAAACGCCCAGTAAAGTTCCGTCAAGAAATCCCTGAAAATGCTTACCCAAGTGCTTTCGTGTAGTTAAACTGTATCTATGGAAACTACCGGTAGCTCAACGCCATGTAAACAACTAGCCTAACCTGGCTCTTCTGATAATGGTCTTAGGGCGAAATAATTTAACGCTTCGTTGTCTTTTGTGGACACGTAGACAGGAACCATGTCATCTAATGTCATAAATTCAATTAATTAGCTAAATCAATGTTCCTATTATGTGATAACAGAATCTAAGAACAGATTAGTTCTTCATTTACTGCGAAAGCTGGTATTAATCCTCTTCTGGAGGCGATTGTTTCCTGAACCATGGGTCAGTTATAGATATTGGTTCTGTTGGTACATCCAGAGACATGGAAATGGAAAGTGGGCGGGATATTCTTGTGATGTCAATCACTGATTGGTTCTCCCACCACATTCCTCATTTTGATTGACAGGTGACAATAACTCTGCCCACTCAAGGTTCCTCCTGTCAGTAAAACTTGCTCAATTAGCATGTAAACGTGGCTTCTCTTCAGGCCGGCTTTCCACCCCAAACCTCATTTCACCACTACATTGCTACATTTAATTATAAATAACGACACTCTTGCGACTAAGTTCAGCTATCCATCATATACAATTTGTCTAAGTAAGTAACTGAGAATTAAACAGCAACTACTATTATTATATATTTTATATACGACTGCCTTGCAAAGTATGTAGTAAAACAGGACGGGTGGGAATATATGAAGCAGCATCATTTCAGCCTAGTTATTGTTCACCTTGAACCGAAAAGCATTTATTTATTTAAAATGAGGGAAACTGTCATTTATTATTACTATTACATTAACAGCAATAGTAACAATAATGATAACCAGGCGATGCAGCAGAGTGGCCCCACCTGAGATTAAATCATGACCTTTCCGCCCCGAGTCAAACGTGTTTCTGCTCTTTGGCAAGCAGGTGCAGGCTAGCATGACCAGAGAGCGGTCAGGTCATGTGACCAGCCCCTCGGGCCCACTGGATGGTCCCGTCACACCTGCTAACCAAACCGACTCCCTCTTTCTCCAAACGTCCTTCTGCCACCCCGAACGACCTGGAACAGAAATAAACGGACCTTAGGTACCACAGCTACACCCATCCCAAGCATCCGTATCAGTTGTCAGCCAAGGACTCTCCCTCCCCCCTTCAAAAAAACAAAGGCACGGGGAGCAGCGGATCTCTCTAGAAGAGTGGTGTACTCATGACGAACCCCCGGACCGTGACGGGAGATGTATTGCGAGGCTGATTACAGCCAGGAGCTGCGAGGAGTACAGCCAGGGAGAAGGAAATCTGTGCAGCAGCTCAAAAATGACCAGACTTGCATCCTCCATACGTAGCCCACGGCCGGACCGCGACACGTCCCACATTAAGGTGACATCCGCGGCCGTGGCCTCGAGAGTGACAGCCGATCCCTTATCTAGACGAACAACAAAACGTTATTTAATTAACGTAACAGATATTAATTCCCCAAACATATGCCAGTACTTTCTACATGAATTATTATTGTTTACATCAATCAGTAGTAGTTTCGGCCCATTAGCAATGGATTAAAGACATTTTTAAATGCATAAGGACGCATAAAGGTACGAAGATGTTTAGCATAATTGAATTTATTTACCACCAGTCATTTATTTACATCAGAGCGTAATTCTTTACAAATATAAAACACCGCATAAGAATCCCGTCTGAAGCATTTTAAACAGGTAATACAAACATGCTCCCTGCTTACCATCGGTCCTCTGCCTTCGGATAGCATTCATAAATTATTCATTAATCAGGCTGCCTTAAGGCCTTCCACGGTGAGATATTTCATCTCCAGCGTTCTCTCAGCTGAAGTTTTTGCTCTTTGTTCTGATCGTTATCCCGTCTCGCGTGTGATCCGAGGGGATATTAAACCAGACGGGGGCTCCCCCGCCATTCAACAAGGGTCACGGTCCCGCCTCTCTCGTTTATCTTAAAGAGATGAAACGCTGGTTATTCTTTTTCCACAAATCACCTGGGACCCGTGAGAGGCCACGGTCCCGAGAGGCCTGCCGCTGTGTGACAGTCGTGTGGAACGTGTGGCGACCTTTTGCCCGGCTGCAGTTACTCTGGGTCACATTTGAGGTGGCTGTCTTCGGATGAGGGCTGGATGGGGATCAGTAAAACAGAAAAAGGCAAAAACAGAAACTGCTGCACGTGCTCTTCAGTAAACCCTCTAACCAGCTAGCCTCGTTGGGACAAATCACGTGACCTTGGCACGAACAGATTTGTTCCTACGACAGTACACCTACCGAAGGCCTGTTAGGAGCTGCGCATCACGCACGCCAACTTGGAGGCGAGCCACCATTGGGAGAACGAGTGCAGAGTCCGTAAATATAGACATCCCTGGAGTCGGCCATTGTGCTGAAGTCAGCCATGTTATTCTCCCTCTGTTATTTATTTATTTTTAAGTAGTTTGAGACAAGGGGAAAAAAAAAAAAACTTGCAGGTTTTTATTACTTGTATTACTTACACTTGCAAGTCAAAGAGGCGAAAGATGAAAGATTGTTTTTAATTAGTTTCGACCATGCCCACGAAAGCATTACCTTTGTGTCCAGGAGAAATCAAGGAGAGCCGTCAGACTGGTTTTTATAAGCCCACTCGCCTATGACAGCTATTTGATCTCAATCTGATTTCTCCTTGAGAGAATACTGGCCAGGGCTGGGGGGCTGACAGCCTCCCCAGCATTGTGGACCAGGCCTTTGCCGCACACTCGTCAGTCCCCCGGTACCAACAGAATGACCTTGACGACCTTGGGGAAAAAAAATCGGCATGAAGACATAGCTTGTGAGGGAAGGCGTACCCTCCCTGGGGGGCACTGTGTCCCCATCTCTGGATGAGACAAGGAGTGACACGTGTCAAGCCAGGGCGGGGGGCGGGGGTGGGGTCCTACCCGTCCCAGCTCCTTGTCTTCCAGGGCCAGCACGCCCGTGCTCTCGGTGAACAGCTTCACTTTGACGGCCGGCAGGGGGTGCGTGGTGGTGAAGTCACCCTGAGTCCCCCAGCTGAAAGCAGAGAGGGACAGGCCGCACGTCAGCGATTGCCGTCGCGCCGTCTGCAAACTCAGGCGCACGGCCCACAGATGAAATGGAGCAGAATTAATCCTGGTCCCCGCTTGCCAAATGGCCGGTGCCGATCGCTGGGCCGTGAAAGCGATCCCGTTACTGCCGGGCTCCTGGCCACGGTGCCGTCCGGGCCACCCCCATCTTACCTATCAGCATCACAGACCCATGCCAGTGGCAGATGAAACCAACCTACAATCACTGCCTTCAGCTGAAGCTGTTTTACGCCATTTTCCTGACTACATAAGATCAATGTCATGACTTGGCCTTTGAGTGAAATAGGGTGTCTGGACTGCCTACGTACATGTGTAGCGTGATTGTGTGTTTGAGAGTCTGCCTTGAAGTTGCCTGGCTTCCCGTTCAGGCTTTGAGCTGCTGGGACAGAGGCCACACTTATCACGGCTCTGAATCGGGTGAGGGTTTATGAAAAGAAGACGGGAAGCAGAAGCAATTTTTACATATAAACCAGCTTCAGTGCTCGTGTGGTCGTTGCATACCACTCTGCTGTGCATAAATCCGTCTTATCAAACCGGTGCAGGTGCTACTGCATCACCTGATGCATATTAAGCAAACATGACAAAAGAGTTGGCGGGGGGGGGCTTTTAATTGGCCCAGAAATAAGCAGGCAGTCTTTCCCTCTAGGTGACCTTGCAAGAATCAGGAGGGAAAAAAAAGTAAAATAGCAGTAGGTATTTCCCATGTCACAGGCCGAGAGTATTTAACGGGGGGGCCTTAATGAGCAGCCGGCTAGAGCGCGCCGAGACGGGCTGCCATGGCAACCGGCGGTGCACAGCCACGCTCGTGGTCACAGGGGCGGTCTGTATTCGTGCGAGACGCATGCAGACCCAGCATGGAGATGGACGTCTGCGTCGATAAATTTAGCCGCGCAGATAACGGGTCTGACTACACTGCTGGAGTCTGCAACATCACATGGGAAGAAAAGACGCCTGGATAGAGGAGGAATCTGCATTACATCCGCCAAATTCTTCTTCTTCTTCTTCTTCTTCTTATTATTATTATTATTATTGTTATGAACAATGATAATAATTAATGACTGAGTTTAACACGTGCTTCCTGTCTAAATTACTTAAACACAGACCAGTCACCTTGTGCAGGAAACTGCTTATTATACATCAGCTATAATATTTGTGTCTTGGCTCCATAGACAGCTGAATCCAGAACAAGCCGTCATGCAGTTTTACTGGTGACCTCACAGCATGCAGTGAGCGTGCAGCAGGAAGCCGTACATACTGACCTCCCAGTCACGTCAGATACAGTCCATAACCGCAATAGGACCAGACCTGTGAGATCAAACCTAGGCAAGATTCAGGCACGTTTTCATCAATGAAAATGGAATTTGGTTATTTTACTATGTAGGGGAACAGCACCGTCGTTCTATGAGTTACGAAACCTCTTCAATAACAGGTGGCCTTCACTGTGCGAGATCCTCCAAACGTCTTTCACTCTTTGTTTGTTTAGAAGAAGGTAATCAAGGTTAAACTGCCTGTTGGCTGATGAGTGGTTTGCAACAACGACCTTGGGGGGATTCATCAAAGTGAACCCATCCCCCAGCTCGAGAGCAGTGATCGGCAAAGCAGGAAGCCTTTGGGTGCATTGTTAAGTTACGGACGCCGCCTGAGGCCTGACCAGGAAACTATGCTCCGCCATAGCGTTAAATCTGAAGCATCTGTGATTCAACTGCAGCATATTGTGGTTAATAACATGCTTGAAATGTCACATTTTGAATGCCTGCTAGGAATGATTAGGCCATTTCCCAAGAGGCTGTGATGAATACAATTTCAGAAAAACAGCCCATGTATCTCAAGTCCTGTAGTTTTAGAGGTCTCCCCTGCCCCAAGTCCTGTTGTTTTAGAGGTCTCCCCTCCCCCAAGTCCTGTTGTTTTAGAGGTCTCCCCTCCCCCAAGTCCTGTTGTTTTAGAGGTCTCCCTTCCCCCAAGTCCTGTTGTTTTAGAGGTCTCCCCTCCCCCAAGTCCTGTTGTTTTAGAGGTCTCCCCTCCTACTTCATAGCAGTGCTGATTATTGCTTTTTTATACCATGTACCATCTCAGACAGGACGCTCTCCTTCTGTCACCTCATACAGGACGCTCTCCCTGTGCCACCTCAGACAGGACGCTCTCCCTGTGCCACCTCAGACAGGACGCTCTCCTTCTGCC
>JAODLC010000001.1:5568720-5579071 GCA_026781145.1 Hippopotamyrus pictus
GTGTATCGACCGTGAGCCAGGTCTACGGCTGACATTGAAACGAGGTTCTGATTCTGCTACAACTCCTACACGGGACTCAAACCCGCTCCCCCCTGGATAGTCAAATAAAAAGGGCAAGAATCAGGTCTGGCTCTGCCTACAGGCAGAAAAGGCGGCTGTCTAGGACCTTTGAACTACCTGAGCTGCAGGGAAAGTGAAATGATCATTGTTTTTCTTGGTACGAGGGCCTCCCAAGTAAAGCTTGCCTAGGGCCCCTGAAAAAGAAGAACCACCAATGGCCAGAATCCACGACTCCCATATAAGCCAAGAACTCTACCTTTGCTCCACAGAGGAGGAGGAGGAGCAGCTCATCAATGAAGAACTGCCATTATCAGTCAGGGCGCATCCATCCCGAAATTTCCAGAACGAAAGTCCGTTACTCATCTTCGCAGGGAGTCGGCGCATAGGCCGAACACTGACATCAGGCCCACGGGGTTTAACCCCTAATGGCCATTAAGCCTGCAGAATCACGTGATGCTCTGGCGTCTCCCACAAGTCTGCTTCTCACCTGGCATCATCTGACAGGCAGATCACGCATTGCCGAATAAACATGCTGCAAACCTGCAGGCAAATGTCAGTCACTTCTGGCGTGCTGATTGCAAACATCAATCTGAGGCAAATACCAACCCGGACGCTGTTATAACGGTGCTAATAGCAGACACAGTTATTTCATGCCTCTGGTCTCCATAGCAACATGTCACGATCTGTCCATTCTCCATAACTGCTTAACCAGGTCTGGAACTTACCCCAGGAAGAACAGGGCAGGAGGCAGTGAAAAACGTGGCATTCCAACAATAATGCATAAATGGCAATGTTTACAGCCAAGAATTAAAGGCATCTGCCCCCCATGCCCCCAATCATGATTTTACCACAAATTAAGCCCATCTGTCAAAAGTGCAATTACCAGCATTAAAACAGCTAAATTCCTTAAGACCAGTAACGTGTGTTTGCCATGAACAACATTCTGTACACAAGATAACGAGCCATTAGCATAAGCAAATTGGGTCAATACATTTGCTCCATGGAGGAATATATTATCAGCAAACCTGGAGGCTGTTTTGAGAGATTAACTCACATGAAACGAAGAAGGAATCAAAGAAAGGTTAAGTTGGAGTGTTGGAGTGTCTGGGCAAGAGGATGCGGCCGAGAGTGCCACGTATTAACTGGGAATCAAGCCTTCCCAGATTAGTAAAATACATAAAAATAAGGGATGCTATTTAACCATCCAATGACTTTCCATAATTGCTTATTCAGTGCAGGATTGTGTTGGGCCTGGAGCGTGTGTGAAGGAGCACAGGGGACGAGGCAGGGGGTTACCCTGGACGGAATGCGAGTCCATCGCAGCACACACTCACTCAAGGTGGCAGTTCATCAAATTGCATGTTCTTAGAGGGAAGGAGAAACCGGAGTTTCTGGAAGAAATCCAAGCGGATACGGAGAGAATAAGCAACCACAGAGAGCAGGGGAGTCTTTCACTGTACTGAGTCACTGTACAGCCCTGAACTGTGTTATTTACTGTCCTCGACGGACACCCTGAACGATTTAAGAATTTGCCCTCTGAGCTCATTTAAATAGAAATGATTTAAACGGCCATCAAACACATGGTGCATTCTCATTTTATGCTTTATCACTTCATTAATTATATAAGCAAATGACAGCAAGCGAATCCACCTACAGGGGTAGCAGATACAGTGCAAAATGTCTGTATCAATGCAGCATAGCCAGTCGCCTGGGAAAATGTGGACCCGAGCTGATTTTGCAGTCCAGTCCCGGGCTCTGCTTGAAAAGACAGATGATACTGGAAATCTGAAAGTACAGACCGCTCCAAACGGAACAGAACAAACCCAAAGGGGTGGGGGTGGGGGGTACCTGGTGTTACCAGGCAACGGAGTCAACCAGAGTCCTAACAACGTCTATTAGCTCGGGAATTTACACACAGGTGTGGGAAAACGGACGCTCCTGTGGGTGAAAGGGATGTATCACTGTGGTCTTCTCTCAAAAGACCAGCCTCACCTTCACCAGCCAGGACGGCAGGGGAGATGTTCAGTGTGTCGGTGGAGATCCCTTTCCACGCAAACTCCTTCCTGCCTGTGTTTTTCTACCCGTGCATGAAGCCAGCCATCGCACGATAGGTTGACGGGGGCCCTTATTCACGAGGACAGCAAAGCATTCACCACACAACTCAAATTAAGGAGCGATGAAAACAAGGCTTTGATAGGCCAGATGGGGGCGCCCCCGCGGGAGGTGCAAGGACTCTTAAAGGAGTCACCTCACTCCGCATCAACCTCTCAGGGATATTTAGCGTTAAGCAGCGAGGTTAGCAGTAGTGCTCCCTCCGGCTTTGCTTCGCTGCATACTGGGGAGGACGGACTATCCTGAGATGGAGGTAGATGGAGATTCAGATCTTGCATTAGCTGCCCACTGTAATTCTGTCATCTGAAAGACGTCAGCTTCTCGGAGGCTTCAAAGTGATCCCCATGAATGTCCTGTAAAGGAAATTGAGCACCATGCTGGGGGGGGGTCACACTTTATATATGGGGGGCACTATGTGCCTGTGATCGGAAGGTCGCCGGCTCAAATCCCCCAGGCAGCAGTGATTTTTGAGTGAGGCCGTTATCCCCAACTGCTCCAGGGACCCTGCCTTCTCAAAGGTATGCCTCTTTGGATAAAAGGGTCCGGCAAATAAGTAAAAAGTAGGAGAAAATATCCACAGGTGACTGGAAACAGGTGGCATGATTCATGCCGTGGTTTGGGGGGGCTCGGGGGAGCATTCGGGGCTCTACGAGAGAACATAAGCAATCCCTGGAATAAGGAGGCTTCTGGCTGGTTCCGGTGACATCGAACATTGGCGCGTCTCTGGCCTGACTGTGCTGCAGAGTGCGACGGGCAGGTACACGGCCTCCAGACAGATTTTTTCCTGCCTACTCCGTGTCGGGGCCACATTAATAACCAGGACGCAAGAGGGAGACGCCACCACTCTTAATGAGGACGGATGATATCCTCTCCTGAGCCTGGCATATATACCACCGATTGAGGATGCAGCACAGGGATATGTGCAGTTCCCTGCAGCTTAAAACATGCCGTATTGAACTTTGCATTATTCTAAGGAACTGGATCTTATAACTAAACTGTGCTTTTGCATTGAGTATCATCCTGTTCACTTTTCCTAGATTTGTTATTTATTATATACGTGTTTATTAGATGAATAATTATTTATTGTATTGATGTGAACACTGTGGCCTTCTGGGCCTAAAGATAAACATATTCTGTTAACTGGTCATTTCTAATAAAAGTTTTAATTATATGTTTGTGTATATACACATACATCCATATTCAAACTAGATTTATAAACTTTACAGATATTTTTCATGTATAAAATTCGACTGATGAGTGACTGAGCTCTCCCAGCAATGGCGAATCTTCACAGGCACTTGGGAAGGCACAGCCGTCATTGGAGACTGCCGCCCCACCAGCCAGTGTCTGCGCATCAAAGAGCGATGCAGGGAAATGCACAGGAGACCGACATCTGCGGTGGGGCATGCGACGGTAACCCGTCATGGAGCAAGATGAAAAGTGAGGCCCCCACTTTGGGCGGGACATCCCTCCTGGATGTTTCAGGGCTGGATTTCCAAGCCACTAGCAGGACGTGATGTCGCAGCAAGATGAAAGGGGTAGCTTAGGTGGGATGCCCACCCCCAGACACAAAAAAAGCCCCTTCTGACAAGTATCCTGTGTCAGAGATCTTGGTCACAGCACACAACTCCTTCTGTGCCCACTGATCTGTACCATGGCCTTTAAGAAACCATATGACCTTTCTTGACCTTTTTGGGCAGATCATCTGGAAGAGTTATATACTGTAAATTAACCCACCTGAATATCATATCATCTTTTCTTTTAGAATTCATTCTTGCATACTTGCTAACATTTATCTTACAGGTTGTTTCCCCCACATATCTATTAAAAATAAATTTTAGAAATTTCAGCCTTGTCTGAAGATTAAAAAAAGATTAAAAATTCACACAAACGAATAGGCACCAATGTGCAGGAATACCTCTCTATAAATTAGAAATTAATTTACATTTACAGCATTTGGCAGACGTCCTTAGCCAGAGCGACTTACATAAGTGCTTTAAGACTCTACAATGAACTTTTCCCGATTAATGGTTCATAGACAGAATTCTCCAGAACCACTTATCCAAAGCAATGTCACTAGACCCCTTTCCAGGAAGGACAGGATCTGAGGAACTATGGGTAAGTTAAAAGTGACAGGAAAACTGTGCAAACAGGAACTGAATCCACATCCAGTGCTCCTGGCTGAGCCTCTGAGACACGTCCAGCTCTTAGGCTATGAGTTAAGGGTGCAAGATCTCTACTCAGAAGCAGTTTAGCACCAGCCCTACCTGGGAAAAAAATCTATCTTTGCTAATTCCCATTTATGGTGTACAGGTGGTTGATCTCCCTCCTTTTCACTAAAGAGGTAGTGCCAATTCCCCCCCCCCCCTTACTGGACTGCCTGAAAACGACTGATGTAACATTTGTACAGGATAGAATTTTTTTCTTAGCTATGAGATAATGGATTATTACTATCTAAACGGAGACCTTCAGATGAAAGATCACAAAAGCTTCCGTCTACACCCGTGCAGCTCACAGGTCTGATGGATTTATCTGCTCAGTTCTCCAAATCTAATTAATATTTCCAGTCTTAAAATTAACTTTAATTATTAACTGGTCTCTTAATTGTACAAATATATGGACCGCACAGAATACAACCCCAGGAGTCCTCGTCACGTAATTAAATTGTACCTGGATTGCTGGAAAGGCAACGGACTTTACAAAGCTTTTGTTTAAATGTTTTGCCTTTGGAGTGAACACGTATCAGATATCATCATTTTCAGAGTGAACCAGGGATTAAACTGCAGTAATCAAAAGGAAACTCTTCAGGTTGCCACTCTACCGATTTACCCTTATTACCACTATCTTAAAAAGGTTAGACTCCATATTAAATGGACATTTTGCGTTCATTTGCCTGCTAAAGAAACTGACTGACTGGCATAAACAAACTGTATGCTTTTGAAGGAGGAACAAAATTAGAAAAGATTTTAACTATAAAAGGCCTTACGTAACAATAATTAGTACCAAAAAGGAGGGAACTTGTGTGTTAACGAGTACAATAGTATCTGCTACAAAAAAACAAAATTAACTATTAAACAAAAATACCTAATGTAAATGTGAGCGTAAGCTCACCAGCAAGAAATGGCCCCTGGAACGGTCAGGAGTGTGTCCTCCAAAAGCATAACCATGGTAGGTTAGTAATTTACACAGATGGAACCATGCAACTAAATGGGTCCAACTATGTAAGTTGCTACCAGGAGCAGATAGTAAATAGTACGTGTTTGGGACCAGCATGGATTTTCACTAATTTCACACCATAAAACAATCTGCAATGATGGAGGGGACCGGCCAGTTTTGTCCAGAGACATGGCCTGCCACATTAACGTCACTCTCCTCTAAAATACCCCCACATCTCATGGCAGGACAATTCAGCTATAGGTCTGGTGATCAGTGGCATGGTCAGGCTCTTTCTTCAATTCGATATTCTCATTATGGTGTTAATTAGCCAATTTCCGAACACAAAATGTGTTTCGCTTTGACAAATAAGTAGCGATTTTTCAGAAACAGAATGACGTCCTTGTGTCGTCGCTAATGTCCTGAAGTGGTTGCATTTGGATTTTTTCACGTAGAGTGCGGCACAATTAGCTGCCTATATGATGGACGGGCCGTCCTTGATGAATGCCCCACAGAAAAACCCATGAAACCAACAGCTAAGTAGCCCTGGGTTAAGGAATTTGTTTACTTTCCATTTGGTTGCTCAGCTGACCCATTTAACCGGAGAGAAATCAGGTTAATCGTAGGCAACCTTGAGGTTAAGAGACCACAAGCATCGAACTACATAAACCAGGAGCTCCTGGGAAGATCTCGAGCCAGCAAGGTGCCCCTAAACCCCACCATCACAATGGCTTCCTTAGCCCACGTCTCAGCAAATCTCTTCCAAAATAAAAAATGAGCCAGAAACTTATTTCTCTCTTCAAATTAAGTGGGGTAATTTTTTCCTGTCAAAACTCACCACAGGGGGATCATATGCAACCTCGAGAGAATCGATTTCAGTGTCCCCTCGAGCTCGTGACCTGTCTCTGAAACACAGCTGACCTCGCTGGGTTGTCTGTGAGGGCTTCCTGTAAAAAACGCATTTTCCCACTGGAGGGGTGGCGGGAAACTGATGCTTATTAAAAGACAGGAAAACACATTTCACGGTCCCATCATCTGTGACGGCACATTCAAACACATCATCATTAAGATCCAGACAACGGACTGGCATCCCATCCACGGTGTCCCCTGCCTCATGTCCAGGGCTGCCTGGGATAGACTCCAGGCTCTTCATAGCCCTGCACCGGATAAACGCTTCCAGAAGATGGATGGATGGCTGACTTAAAAAAACACTATTTTAAAATACATTATAGCTTTTTAATGCTATTCTCGGAAAGGCTGAAGGGGATTGTATTTTACAGGCAGCTCATTAGATGCCTATGTGAGTGCGCATCTTAAAGGAACAGGGCCAGAATTTATGACGCACCACAGAGCCTATATAGCGGGATTAGCACTTCGCTCGTAACCAGCCCCCTGCGTCTGACTGCGAGAGTTCTCCGTTTGGTGCTGCGATTTGTGATCTCGTACACCAGCCTCTCCAACTCAGAGATATGCTCCTGTTCAGATGCGATAAAAGATTGACTTTTGAGACAGGTGGGAAAGAGAACGATTCGAACATGACCAGAAGCTTAAGAAGACAAAGACCATACAGATGATTTAGCTCAAACGCTAATGTACAGCTCTACTACACAACACCCTGATCTTAACTGAGGAGACCGATTTGGTCTGTTACTTAGTGCTGTGTTTATCGAACTAGTCCTCTGGGTCCCCCAGGCAGTCCACATTTTTGCTCCCTCGAAACTCCCAGCCAATCAAGAATACCAAATACCCAGTGCAGGTGTGTTGGGAGCCGGGAGAGACCAAAAATGTGGATTATTTGGGGTCACCAAGAACTGGGTTGAGAATGATTGTCACGCTAAATCAGTCTATCTCCTGAAACATATTCCATGTTACCTCATAACCAGATGATACAACACGCCACCCACAGACCAAACCCAGTCACTACCAAAAGACCGGAGACTGAATTTTATCAACAAGCACAGCCAGGTGGAAGAATTCTGATGACGAAGCACAACCATGAACGAATAAGCAACCTGAAGGACATATTCATCAAGTACATTTTTGCCGGCCGCAAAGATCTACAGTAACAGCTGCATTATACAGTTTCCCATACAAAACACACTCCACGCAGCACTGAGTAATTGAAGTTAACTGCTGCAAATCGGCCGCTTTGTGAGCCCAGCACTTGGAGATTCATTCACGGCAAGGACAGGGCTCTCAGGGCTGTCACTCGGATGCCCCATGACAGAGTGAGAGAACATACAGGACATGGAATCCCAAATGGGTGACCGGAGGAAAGTCAGCAGACACATCAAGCAATAGCAGGCCACAGGCGGCGAGTGAAGGGAAATCAACATGTACATTTCTTGGGTTTACAGAGAATGGGCCAAAAAAGAAAAAACATCCAATGAATGGTGCTTTTCTGGGCAAAAATACCTTGTTGATGCCAGAGGGCAGAGAAAAATGGCCGGACTGCTTCATGATGGATAAAAGGCAACAGTAACTCAAATAACCACTCATTACAAACAAGGTATGCAAAGAGCATCTCTGAATGCACAACATGTAGAAACTTAAAGTAGGGCTACAGCAGCATAAGATCACAGCGGGTGCCACTCCTGTCACCTAAGAACAGGAAACTGAGGCTACAGTGGGCATGGACTCACTAAAATTGGACAATGGAAGACTGGAAACACATTGCCTGGTCAGATGTCTCGATTTCTGCTGCGACATTCAGATGGTAGGGTAGAATTTGCCGTAAACAAGATGAAAGCATGGATCCATCCTGCCTGGTATCAACAATTCAGGCTGGTGGCGGTGTTGTAATGGTGTGAACAGATTTCAGAACAAAAGAACACAATTTGGGCACCTTATGAACTAACCGCTGTTTAAATGTCAGCCTACCAGAGTACTGTTGCTGATCATGTCTGTCCCTTTATGACCACAGTGTACCCAGCTTCTACTCCAGAGATTGGCAGCCCTGATCCTGAAGTGTGGGTATCCAGCAAGTTTTCCATCCTACGTGATGAATTACTATCCAACTGATATCAGGTGTGGTTCATCAGAGAACCAACAGGACAGAAAACCTGCTGGACACCTGCACTCCAGGATCTGGGTCGCCCCTGTTCTAATATAATCTCAGACTGGTTTCTTGAACATTACATTAGGTTAATTTTACTCAAATGGCCTCCACAGGGGGTGGCATGGTGGTGCAGTGGTTAGCACTGTTGCCTCACACCTCTGGGACCTGGGTTCGAGTCCCTGCCTGGGTCATGTGTGTGGAGTTTGCATGTTCTCCCCGTGTCATCGTGGGGTTTCCTCCGGGTACTCCAGTTTCCCCCCACAGTCCAAAGACATGCTGAGGCTAATTGGAATTAGTGAATTGCCCGTAGGTGTGCATGTGTGAGTGAATGGTATGTGAGTGTGCCCTGCGATGGGCTGGCCCCCTGTCCAGGGTTGTTCCCTGCCTCGTGCCCGTTGCTTCCGGGATAGGCTCCAACTCCCCGCGACCCAATAAGGATAAAGCGGGTTGGAAAATGGATGGATGGCCTCCACAGTCACGAAATCTGAATCCAATAGAACTCCTATGTTAGATGTTGTGTGGTAGAACAAGAGATTTGCATCATGGATGTGCAGCCGACAAGTCTGCAGTAATTGCATGACGCTATCATGTCAACATGGACCAAAGTCTCTGAAGAATATTTCAAGCACCTTGTTGAATCTATGCCATGAAGAATTTAGTTCTGAAGGCAAAAGGAGGTCCAACCCAGTACTAGAAATGTATATCTAATAAAGTGGCAAGTGTATACGTATATATTATACGTACATATATGCACCTAAGATCCAACAATTCATTATCGTCCAAGCCACTCAGCTAATTCTGGTGGTTCCTTAAAAGGGGACATGGTTAAGGCTTTAAGATGACATCACCAGTAAGGGTGTGACCTTGCCAACTTCCTATTCCTGTCAACTCAAAATTCTATTCAATATTAAAAGACTTTTCCCTGAAACTCTGGGAGATGTGTGTATATATTTGTTCTGTTTTTTTTTTTGTTACGTTGTTTTAGTCTGCAGGGAGGTATACAAACATTTAATTTTATCTGTACAAATTATGAAGCCTTTGAAACCTTTGAATCTTTAACTCCGTCACTGTCCTTACACGTCAATCTTGCCTCTAACACAGGTGGCAAATGGCTTCATCCATCCAACTATAACCATGTGTGTGAGGACGTGGAAACTAACAAACACAGCCATGGGGGGGGCGACAGTTTTTAGCCTCTGCTCATTTTATTAAGCTGTGAGAGTTTTAAATACAATGACGGGGTCTGTAACTGGGGAGCGAAGTCAAATAGCGTCGACCTGTAAACAACGTGTTGAGATTTTTCCAGAAAGGTGTCTGCAGCATCCGCACGAGAAAGAGACTCCCTACATAATCACAGACAATTAATTAAACATTCAGATACACAATTAAAAAAGAAAAGAAAATTAAGCTCTCATTTGTTGTCTTTTTATCATACACATTTTTAGTTATATATCATTTCTTTATTTAGGAAGAATTTTCTCAGCAAGAGCCTTAAATCTGTGACCTCTGCTCCCTGCACCCCCCCCCTCCCCCCATCTCAAATGAAAAGCTGGAATATGTCCGTCCCGGGGCCTCATGCAGAACAGTGTGTTCCTGGAGGGGAAAACGGACATCATGGAGGTGCAGGGAGACATGCGGGAGGAGAGAAGAGAGAGAGAGGGAGAGAGAGGGAGAGAGACAGTGCAGAGGGGACACAGAGGAAGGGAATGGATGACAATGGAGGAGAATGTTGCTGTTGTTTCTTTTTTCCATTTTAGTGGGAGGATCTTCCACTTGGTCTTTGGTAATGCGTTTCAACGACTGTATCCAAACTCATCAGCATCGTCAGCCCGGAAGTCTCCATATCGCCAGAGATTGAGCTGGAAAAACGGGGGGAGGGATAACAATGAACGGATGCAGAATGAAACTGCACCAGACACCTCATTGACTTTTACCACGCCCCCCCCCCCCCCCCCCCCCCCCCCCCCC
>JAODLC010000001.1:5593072-5605771 GCA_026781145.1 Hippopotamyrus pictus
GGGGGGGGGGGGGGGGGGGGGGGGGGGCTGGGATTACATGAAGATGCCAACACGAGAGAGAATTCAATGTGCGGCATGTAATTGGGACACCATGTGTAATACATTTACGGGACCCGCAAGCAAGCAAGCCAGGGGGGAGGGAAGGAGAGAGAGAAAGAGAAAGACAGAGAGAGAAACAGAACACTACTCAAGTCTGGACACGCTACCAGGCAACAACCCGACTAAAGAGATCAACCCCCCCACCCTCCCCGACATGATGGTTTGACTGGCAGCGGCGTGGAGGGCAGGGGAAAAAAAAAACGCAACACTTGCCATTTTGTCATTTTTCAAACTGATGAATGAATCTTAAGACGGCAGAGTCAGTTTGGCATGTAATCATGCTGTAATTTCTGAAGGCAAAGCATAACAGCCCAACACCCCCCCGGCCCTACCCCCCTGATCGTAACACTTTTTGCTGTGACTCCCACAGTAAGGGGGGGGGGTTGTCCATTGGCTGCTTGCAAGGTGACGAGATTGACCGCTTTTCAGGGAGATGGAGATTCAGCCGGGACACCGCCCGCTGAATTTTACGGATTCTTCCGGAACAGCCGCTCATGACCTGGTCCCACACATCCTGCAGCTTGCTACCAGGCTGGCTTCAGACCTGCCCTCTAATGAAGTGTCATTAAGGGCCACAAAGATGTCACATTAAAACATTTAACATAGTTGGGATAAAGAGGGCAGTCCACTAATTGTCAACCCAGGGGGCGCCATTCAGTGTCTGAGCCAACAAGGCTAACAACCACACCCTACCCAGAACCACCACATTAAAACTGAGTGGTTTTTTTCGTACAGAAGAGGGGAAAAAATATGAAAAAGTCAAGGACTAAACCCCGTTCACTAACATGCTACTGTCAAGACAGTATTCCCGTTTGTACGGGAAAGATGTATTTATTCCTGACAGATGCACAAAAACAATTACAGCTGATATAATGAGAGACTCTCTGCTGGGTTAATCTTTCATATTAAAACGAAGTTAAGCTTTGCTACAAAATCCCCATGACCTTAGTCTGTGGCATGCTAATGTTAGCGACCGACTGCAGTAAGGTTGGGCAGCCCGGAGACGGGACACAGGAGGGTCTGTATGGTCGCTCAGGAAGTCGGCGCTTGTGACACTCTTCCCTTCCAAATCTGTAAAACCAGCATACCAGCTCGGCTTATAAAAAAATAAAAAACCCATAACCCTAATTAGCATCGAGCTGGGGCCAAACAAAATACTGCGAGGAAGAGCCCCCAGGGAATTCTGGGGGAAAAAAGTAGGACGGTGGCTGAGCGCCGAGCGGCAGAGATTAAACGCGTTACCCAGATGGCTGCGGGGGGGGAGCTGAAGGTGAAGCCTGCCCCCCCCCTTCTTTTTAACAGGCCCCCCACCGCCCGGGGTTGGGGGCTACGGGCCCCAGGCCCCCCGAAGCTGCTTCCTGCACTAGGTCTCCCAAAAGCAGCACGTCGGCGAAAACCAGTGAAACTATCCGATCAGAGGCATGGCAATAAGGCGTCTTGGATGCGATCACTCGGATATTAAAGTCATTAAATCCGTAGGATTCTGTGACCGCATAAAACTGAATTCTAGCAGTTTAACAGAAGCCATGTTGGCTCTTGATGACAGAGCAGCCTTAGAATTAGCCAACAGCATCGCAAACATCACACTGATTCGTGCTGTTAAACCTGCTCCTGTTATTATAGCCAAAATAAGCCACAGGACTGGCCATCTTCTAACTGCCGCTCTTGTTACAGCATTCTGTCCTTTGCACACCAAAGTCATTTTCATTTTTTTCCTTTTAAAATTGCAAAACAGGAAGTTCTGAGCTCATGTTTAAGTACTACACAGTTTCTGCCCTTGAGTGGCTGCTGAATTTGTAAAAATACCAGCACTGATAGCTAGTAGTTTTGACGCAAGACAAAATTCTTAGCATCAGTAATAAACTGACCAAGCAAGCAATACAATACAGTAAAAGTCCGATAAAATGATGCAAAAAGACGATATGATAAAATTTATTTTTCATTTAACCTTTATTTTTCCATGCAAGTCGCTAAGAAAAATGTATTTCCATTGACGGCCTGGCAAAAGGCAAAAATGAACCTTTTGAGGACAGGGGCGTAAAACAAATAAAGACATAATACATTAAAACATAACACACAAAGCAACATCGGGTAATCGCAGTAAAAATCACGAGAATACAAAAATGCCCATCAACAAATAAGCCTTTAGAAAGATATTTTGTAAATGTGTTCATATGAAAATTTTACATCAGCCTATGAAAGGTCAAAGGTCAAGCATATCGTTGCTCCGGATGCATGCGAGCGCACAGGATAAACCGGGAAAACGCCATTAATGCGTTTGCACGCAAAATGCAGGCACATGCTAAGACAGAGGCTCCATATCTTAGGCGGAATAACAACTTACCACTGATTGGTTGAACCCACTTCCTGCTAGCTATTTTATTGGTCCCCTTGAGGTTAAACCAGACAGCGATTGGCTCTGCAATTCCACCCACTGTGACCTTCACAAGAGTTCTGTCTCATAGTAATAAGCCTTGCATTCACATTACCAATTTGTCCATCGAAGAAAGATTCCTGCATGCGCCTCGCTCTCAACTCGTAAAAATTGTTTTCAGCCTTTGATGGCCCTAATTACATGAGTCACATGTACTGTTATTTGTCCCTGACAAGCAGACAGGGAACCAAAAAGGATTGGCCTTGCATTCTAATCAACCCACTGACAGCGCTAATCATCTCATCCTCAAACTGCTATCCTGCAGGGCAACGTGAAGACCAGAGCCTTTGATTATCTCCATTAAGGACAGTGCTGAGACATCACTAATCGCACGCGAGGCATTATTAATTGCACGTGAGCACATGTGGCTCAGAGAAATAAAGATCAAACGGAGAATGAAGACGCGGGGCTGAAAACCGGTGCAGGGAACAAGGTGAAATATCGCTCGCAGCGTTCCTGAAAGAGTGAAGCACGTGACCTTTCCAAAAGGATGCTGATTGGCAGAACCTGTGAATGTTTTCGTCAGGTTTGCATTTCAATAGGCAGGGAAGTCTGGGCTGGAAACTGACTCCCTTATAAAGGAATAAATACATTCAGCACAATTATGCATTCACAGACCGTTCAGCACCACTTCAGACGAGTCTCGGCGAAAATGGGCTTCCCTGGGTAACTCAGATACTGTAATGGTTTAGTACAGACCCTAACATAATCCATTCATGGGGGGGGGGGGGGGGGGTGGTCAATGTATACAGACTATAAATGAACCCATGACAGTAACGCTGAAAGATGGTAAAATGTCTGCTGTAATAATTCTCTCTTACCTAGAACACTATTGTTAAATGAAGGTAAAATGTCAAATATCACTGCAATGACTGAGAAGTGACATTTACCTGTAAAAGGATTTTACACACACACACACAACATATCCCCGATAGCCCTTGTTGCCAGAAAATTTGCTTTCACAATGTAAACCTAGGTGTTGGATAGGGACATTTCACTGAGCTCTGCAGCATGTTGTAATCCTGATTAACAGATGAACCTCTGAAATATGATTACAGATCTGAAGGTGGAGCAAAGGCAGCGATTTCCAGACATCAGCCAATCAGGAACCAGCCCAGAGGCTCCACGCGGCTGACAAGCTGTCGCCCGCTAAACCCGCGAGGATAACCTCCGGGAAAGTAGCTGAACCAGCACATTGCGGCCGAAATTATGGCTTGAAATTATTGTCCCGCCGTATGTCTTGCTGCGCCGTCCCCCAACAATTAGACCCAAGGGCCTAGGACTGCAAGTAAGAAAGAAAACGCTCTGTCTGTTCTCATCACAATGCGTGCCAGGTTAACGTTTCACTAAGAAATGCCCAAAAGCAGAAGGTGACCAGTACCACCAAGTCCTTGGACTTGGCAGAAATGGGATAGTCTTCATGTTGTATCATACATCATTCAATGAGCAAACTAGTCACCAGAACCAAGGCAGATTTCCATCGTAAATAAACTCACTACAAACACCAAACAAGACATCTGTAACTGCAGATTGCGCTATACTGAAGTCTGCTAACGATACAACCTCATAGCTCGATTCACCACATCAAGGCTAACCTTTACAGCACCTACTCATTAAACAAAACCTGGCTTGCATATATAAATGTCTCCTGAGAGCCAGCAGAGCAGAAATTTCTAAATGGGCCTCCTTGTGACGCGGAGAGAGAGTGGCCCGTAGCATTAGACCCGGTTTATTCAACTCTGAAAGGTTGTCTCCGTGTGGTGAAGCTTCTTTCCCAGCGCGCCAGTCAACCGAGTCGAGTATTATCTGGCCATTTATGATGCCCTTTAAGGCCGACCGCATGATCATTTCCACGCCTTGACCTGTCAGCAGTAGCTCAGATATCCCAAATCATGGAATCACCACCTGAAAACGACCAGCTAGGTACTTAACCTTGAGGGCAGCTGGCTGCTTTGCTCACCTTAGGAGTGCGGACTCTGTTAGCAATCTCAATGCCAGAAACATCTGCCACCCACTGAAGCAGAGCAGACAAAGCATACATATGAAGGCATTAAAGATTAATTAGAATAATATTAATTAGTGATAATTTTTAAGCTGGTTGTGTGTCATCAGAAGGCTAAGTGGTCTCAGTTTACCATTTTATAGGTCAGTACACGCCTGCTACACGACCACTGCTGCTCAACTCAACCAAGGGTGTCTCATCTCCATGTGGCAGTCTCCACGGTAATAAACGACAAGCATCAGCAAATCTCTGATTTTTAATTGGCTTACACTGGGCTTCCAGATTGGGAAAAAAAAAAAAAAACACTCTGCAACAGCAATGGTTCCCCAGGTCCAAGAAACAGCTGCCCCAGCAAATCTGCAGCAGGTCATGAGAAAAGTCAACTGTTATTGGGGAGCGCCCTCGCTTCAAGCCATGGACTTTTCCGTTAACAGGTAAAAAGCAAGAGGTCAATGGAGGCAGCGATGTGCCAGATCACAGACTAACCCTGCAGTGAAGAACATACACACCCCTCCCCCCGCTCTTCACGCCCTTCCGTACATCGCGGCGTTAAGCTACAGCATTGAGTAATCGGTCATTGGGGTGGCTAGCTTGTAGCAGTACCAAAAAGAGGGTCGTTAAACAACTAATTAGCGGACGTCAGCAGCTCAGTTGCGAGACTCTTCTGGTTACCGAACAGCTCTCCGAGGATGTGGAATACCGACCTGGAACAGATCATCTGTAACGAGGGAACACAAGGGGGCGCTGTATCAACGCAAGCCCCCATATTGCTAACGGGCTCCGAAACGTCAATGGCGACCAGCCAATAGCGGATGCGATGGGGGGACCCTGAGCCCGTTTTTGTGCAGTTATTGCGAACCAGTCAAGCGCAAAACTCGCCTGGACAAACGATTAATCGTTTAATGCATTAGCGTCACCGCTAAACCGGAGGGTGTTGTGAGCTCACACAACATTAGCGTTCAGGTTAGTATTTTCCCGGATGGCCGCCTCGGTGCTCTGGCAGAAAAGCCCTCCCAGTATTAGCATGTAACACCTCCGCCACACCTGCCATTAAAACCGCGGGAGATTCTAAGCCTTTATTACCCAGAATGCTCCATCAGAGCCGCGGGCTGACCGCCGACACCAGGGGAGGCCTAAGCTCGAGGAGCCCGGCTGTTGCCGGCAAAACGCAATGGAAAATCTATTTTAAAAATAGCCTGGTTTTAAAACGCTAAAACACGGATGACCCGAGCCATTGACTATTTTTTTGCATAAACGCCAGGGCTCAGAGGAGTCCACGAGAGGCAGCCAAAAGCGACCGCCAGTAAATTGAATGCAGGCGGTAAATCACGATGGGCAGGCCGCTGAACGACCAAAAGAGGTTGATAAATCACCCCAACCCTGCCCCAGCCCATTCCCTTCCAAAGTTTTACCCCTGCCTATATATGACACAGGGGCTTTCCATCTAGCAGAGCCAGCTAAACACGAATACAGCCCCAAGCACTCCTTTCTAAGCTAAACCAACTGACCCAAACCGGATATTTCATTCGCAGTAATATAATCTGATTAAAATCTTGGGGAGCATGAATAACAGTCCAGTCTTTCTCCCGTGAACTGAGACATACAGTTTATTTCTACCAATAACTCAGAAGTATTATACATAAAACGTTATATGAAGATAGATTCTGACAATGTGCAGGGCGGATGTGATATAGAGTAACAATAAAATAAACGTCCTTATAGGAGTGTTCACAAACTGAAGGGGCGACATGTAAAAGGAAGGAAGTTTTCTAAGTAAATAAAGGAAAACTGTGGTTGAAAATGTCTGGATAGGAGCTCTGGCAGGCTCACTGGGTCATTTTGGGTTTGGTACAGATGTAGGCCCGACCAGAAGCAGGGGGTGACGCCCTCACATCTCTAAAGCGGATTTAACAAGACTCTTCTTACTCAAAGTAGCTATGCCCAAGGGTGTAGGTAGACCTTCTGGGCCCCCTGAAAAAATGAAACCGTGGGAACCCCCACCCAACAAGACAATTTCAGACCCCCAAATCTGCCTGGGTATCCACGTCCCCATTCAGACCACTCAGGACAATCTGAGGCGGCTTTGCCGCAGAAGCTTCCAGAACTGTGACCTCTGAAGCCCTCAGATTTCAAGTATAGGCCACATGACGTTTAGATAGTATCGACCACAACGTGACATGCAGCGACTAGCTCCCCTATTCATGTACCTCGAGGTGTTTTTGTCGCAAACGCACCCCCCTATATACAGGAACAGCGACAGGAAAGACCAAGGGCTGACTTCTTTTAATGAGGACGCCTCAAAGGTTAGGGCCAACTCCTTATTACCCTACCTTTTCGGAAAGAACAAAGCACTTGAGCAGAAGATTGAAGATGATTAGGGGATATATTAAGTCTGATTCTGAGGAGACGTGAAAAGGGCAATTTTATTATTAAAAGCCAATTTAGGCTCATGGCTGTGAAGTTTCGTGACTCTCACTTATCCGACGGGAGGTGGGCCTGCAATGTGAGGTCACTGGTACTGATCTCCCCATTCATAGCCGCATCACTGTGAAGCTTTTACAACCACGTTTGCGAAAAAATTTGGGAAGCTGTGTAAAATGCAAACAGAAGCAGAATGCAATGACATACAAATCATATAAACCCATATTTAATTGAAAATCGAACAAAGAGAGCATACTACTGCTGAAACAGACATTTTATTACTTTATGACGAATATATGCTCAATTTGAATCTGATGCCAGCAACACGTTTTTAAGAAGTTGAGACTGGGGCATGTTTACCACGGTGTTGCATCACCTCTTTTAACAAACACTCTGTAAACGTTTGGGAACTGAGGAGACCAGTTGCTGGAGTTCTGAAAGTGAAACGTCGTCCAATTCTTACCTGATACAGGATTTCAGCTGCTCAACAGTTCGGGGTCTCCTTTGCCGTATTTTTCGTTTCATGATGCACCAAATGTTTTCAGTGGGTGACAGGTCTGGACTGCAGGCAGGCCAATCTAGCACTCAGACTCTAACTACAAAGCCATGCTGCTGTAATACCCACAGAATAAGATTTGGCATTGCCTTGCTGAAATATTCAAGGCCTTCTCTGAAAAAGACGTCGTCTGGATGGCAGTATTTGTAGCTCCAAAACCTGTATATATCGTTCAGCAGTAATGGTGCCTTCCCAGATCTGCAGGCTACCCAAGGACCCATGGACACTAATGCACCCCCATACCATCACATACACTGGCTTTTTAACTGTCCGCTGAAAACACGCTGGATGGTCTCTCTCCTCTTTAGCCCGGAGGACAGTCTATGATTTCCAAAAAGAATTCGAAATTTTGATTTTTCAGACCACAGGACAGTTTTCCATTTTGCCTCAGTCCATCATAAATGAGCTCAGGCCCAGAGAAGTCAGCAGTGTCTCTACATCATGTTTAAATAGGGTTTCTTCTTTGCATGGTAGAATTTCGTCCTGCATTTGTGGAAGCAGCAACAAACTGTTCACAGACAATGGGTTCTGGAAGTGTTCCTGAGTCCATGCAGTGATTTCCGCTACAGAATCGTGTCTGTTTTTAATGCACTGATGAACCAAGACACTGGTTTTCGGCCTTGACCCTTGAATTCAGAGATTTCTTTTAGTAATAATATTATGTACCATAGATGATAGACTTCCAAATTCTTTGCAACATTATGTTAAGGGACATTATTCTTGCACAATTTGCCACAATTGTTGCACAATTTGCCATGCAGTCTTTGTCAGAGTGGTGAACCTCTCATCTTCACTGCACAGAGACTCTGCCAATTAACCTAATTAGTTGTGAGATATTCAACCGGGTGTTTTGCTTTAGCATCACACAACTCTGTCTCTGTCCCAGCTTTTTTGAAACATGGCATCACATTCAAATTGCACATAAGTTTCTTATAAAACATAACATTACTCAGATTCAACATTTGATATGTTGCCTTTGTTCAATTTTCAATTAAATTCGGGTTTAAACGACTTGCAAATCATTGCATTCTGTTTTTACTTGCATTTTACACAGCACTCCAACTTTTTTGGAAACGGGGTTGTAAAATCAGGGGAGCAGAGCAATCCTTGTCTGGCTCCCCCCCATCCAGGATTAAATTATTCTAATGAGCAGAAGAAACTCATGGAGGATACTTCTGGTCTGGGGGAGCCAGCCAAATTCGACTTTTAGATTTATCAAGATCCAATGGTGCCACTAATGGTTATTGCCTGGGCTTCTGTGGTTCTGGTCTGAGGCGTAGGTAGTGTGTATAGTTAAGACTGTTACATTCACATTAACATGCAGAGGTGCCATCATAAAAAAAAAAAAAAAGAGAGAGAATCGATTTTGGCAATATTGGAGTCCTTCAAATCTCTAAAGAGCAAGGAGTTCACCCTTTCATTCAGAGGCAAATGCAGATGCCAGCAGATTAAGTTCCAGTTAATCGAATCTAGAGTCAAATGGATCTTTTTGCTGTAAATATGACCCACTGCATGTACAGAATGACCTGTAATGAATCCAACCCCACAGCCCTTACACAGCCTTACAACATGCATGCTCAACCACGCCTCCTACAGGGAAACATGAGTACAGCAAAAAATAATACATCCATGTGTGTGTGGGGGGGGGGGGGGTTGACCCGTTTCACAGCGTAAAAAAGCATGGTTAGAGGACACGACTGCGTTTGATCTCCATAAATAAATTCAGATCACAGCTCTGGAACGAACCAACTCAGCAACCATGGTGAGCGCGGCGGGGGGAGATGGGACTGTGTTCACGTGGGGGGGGGGTGACGTTTTACTGGGCCATGAAATAAGCCCCAAAATAACATTGCGAGTTGAATACAAGTGACATAAATCCAGGTATTGAATGCTGTGGGACCACCCTGGAAAGAAATACAAATAAACAAATATTTAAGCTATTCCTTAATCTGACTTTTTCAGAAAATATGAGGCAAAACACAGGCAAAAGTCACCATAATGGGAGAGGAACTATTTCCGCTTTAATGGGAGTCGTTGCGATCGTTCTTCCGATAAACCTCATTATTCTTGACATTTGCATCAAATTCACATTAAATGTTTATACAGACGCTAATAAACAGAGTCAGAATGGTAGTTGTATTGCACAGTTGCTCAGATCACCAGCGTGTTTAATGCTGCCGTCTCGCTCATCATTTTTGCGCTGATCTTCTCATACAGGCCTGGAGGGAAGTTACTGTACGAATGTGCAAAAGCCCCCCCCAAACAAAAAAAAAAAAGAGTGACATGGACAGCACTGCTCCTGAATAACAATCTGTGCAATAATACAAAATGTAAGTTAAGGCGATAAGGGGATCGTGTTTATTGTCGTGGTTGAGAGAAGCAGTGGCAATTCGCAGACAATGCACTTACAGCTAGATGTCATCACACGTGCCTGTACAGGAGACTGGGGGGGTATGCATAAATATAAACCAAACTGGCTAACCTGCTTCTTCCTTTTGAGATGCAATTCCTGGTGATTTCTGTCCCATTAACAGAATTAGGGGGAAACACGTACACACTCCACCCGCATTCGATTCTGCTCACAACACGTCTTGTTACTGGTGCTTACTCAGGCAGCCCTGTGACAGGACCTCACAGGAGACAGGGCCGACTAATCAACAGTCACCAGACCCCCATGCTGATGGCGTGACTGAGGGCCATACGGAGCCCCCCGCACCCGGACAGCACTCCGGAGCCACGACGGGACCCTCGTTAACCCCCCAGACACCTGAGGGAACTCCACGAATCGGTCACATTCACTTCCCAAACATACTAATGATCAGCTGAATGACCAGTCCTCCATGTTTGATCGTGTGCCCAAAGCAATCCTGGAAGTGGCGCATCACCCCATAGAGGAGAAACTGAGAGGAACCCTCCAAATCCCCAAAGACTGCCATTTCACGCATAGGGGGGAGGGGCTCTTCTCAAGTGAACCCCATTTCATTTCCTGTGAAAAGGTCTGTCCTTTTTTGAGGGTAACAGCTTAGAGCAGGAAATAGAGATTTATTAAGAAAATGGGTTAGGCCAGTGTTTCCCAACCCAGTCCTCAGGGAACCCCGGACAGTCCCACGTTTTCGCTTCCTCTCAGCTCCCAGCGCACCTGTACCAGATATTTGGTGTTCCTGATTGGCTGGGAGCTGGGAGGGAGCAAAAACATGGACTGTCTGGGGTTTCCCGAGGACTGGGTTGGGAAACACTGGGTTAAGCCACCAGAAATTACTTTTTGGCTCTATTCTGATGTATCCCCCTGAGATCAATAAAGTTCCTCCAGTTTCCATTCAACTCACACTGCAAACACAAAATGTTACTACATTTTTGGCAGCAACTGCACCTTCCAGGAGTTCTGAATTAAGCCTGTTGGAAATGCAGAGGCTCGTGTTTGCCTAAAATTCTGAAAAGCCATTACATCACCACAGAATCGAACTTGTGCTGCTTGTAGATAATACTGTAATTACTAGCAAGAACGCCGCTAGCGCTCTTCAGCATTTATCGTGGCACGGGATACCTCCTTACCGGTCTCCACGTCCTGGGTGTAGAAGTGAAGGCTGTCCGTGATCTCTGTGACATACACTGGCTTGTAGCTGGGCACGCGCTCCTTCTCCTCGATCTGCGGCACGCTCTCCTCTGCGGTCTTCTCCTCGTAATTGGCCCAGATCTGTCACATGACCACAGCAGAGGGGCACCATCAGGGGGGCTCCGGATGAGTCACCCTCCGGGAGAATTAAAAGTAATCAGTCTACATGGGAAGGCCGGGTGATTTATCAGGGAGGTGTTAATGACTGACATGTGCATGCAGAGAACGGGGGGGATAAAGACCTTTCTGACCCACACAAAAACATTAAAACTTTTACATGAGCGCTTGGCTCCAGGTCGCTGGCTAGCACAAACTAGCATTAGCAAGATGCTGCCAGATCACAGAGCATTTCTGAAACATCTAGAAAGCTCAATGGACTTCAGCTACTAACGAAGCCAAGTTTGGGTCGCGAAACCATGACGTTCCGTGAGGCTCAAAGGCATTCTGACACTGGCGAGCTTCCGGGTCCATGGCCTGATATTAAAACGAAAACGATGCAGCTTCACTGCCCCCAGCTAGCACACACTGCTGTTTCCTACCCATGTTGACAGCCTGGGGCCCATTGCGTTCGAAGCGGGTCTTTCACTGGACTCTCCCTAGAGTCCGTACAACGTTCACTTCTAGCACTTTCATTTATTCTGCTCAAGCACCAGGCAATTATGCCAACAAAGAAAACTGTAAAAATGTAAACACATTTTATAATTGAAATTCAATTTTCCAAACATAGGACACTTTGAAAAGGTGGGTTGGCCAAGAATTATCTACAAAACCCATTCTGATTGGCCGGCTGGGCAGGGTTCCTCTGGATTCTGCGGTGTCCCACTGCGGTAAAAGAACATGCAGTGAGGTGAAATGGCGTCTAAACAGTGCAAAGCCCGCGAATCTCAATGTGTGGGTTTGTGATGGATTGACATCCCACCTGGGGAGCCCCCTGCTTTTTGGGATAGGCTCCAGGCTCACCACAGCCCACAAGCGGGTAAGTGATTACAGAAGATGAATGGAATCTGACCACAGTCTCAAAGAATTGATAAAGGGTGGTGAATTCATGAACATTTTAATGGAAAAAAATGAACTGAAAAATGTAATGAAAGTCAGTACTGGTGGCTGTGAGCTCCATCTTGGATTTAAGTGGGATCGACGTGGCCTTAAACAGATGTTCGGGAAGGGCAAGTTGCGATGTAGTTAACGACAAACCACGCCAGTTCTACGTTAACATCAGTGAATCAATGCAGCCAGAAGATGCCCGATTATCACGTTGACACTAACGATGGCAGAGAAAGTCAATATCGAAGCCTCAGTCCACGTTGGCCAGACACCACAAGCACCCGTGACTCCTGCCAGGCATCTACGGATAAGTACAATGAAAAAAGTACCCACGATGCACCTGGCGATGAGACCAAACCGCTACTATGGATGAGCAGTAACTAATTGAAAAAGGGACACGGAATTTGTACATGTAAGTTTAGCATCTGATTTACATACGCTGATGCTTTTATTTAAAGATTCTGCAGACGATCCACAAACATTTTTTACAGTCGGGTTATTTCGGGGGGGGGGGGGGGGGGGTTTGGGGG
>JAODLC010000001.1:5609687-5628605 GCA_026781145.1 Hippopotamyrus pictus
CTTTCAGACTTTCGTGATCAGAAAGGTAGAGAAAGACAAGCTTATCGAAAGCAAGCAGAAAGGATGAGCGAAGCACGCATACCAGAGAAGGACGAAGCTCGAGGAATGATAAGACTCCATCACAGCTATTAGATAACACATTAAAAACACAATTAAATGAATTTTAAGAGATCTCAAAAAAGAAACAAAAAAAATAAACTCAGGAGAATGAACAAGATGTAGAGACAACAGATTTACCTTAACAGCAAAAAAAAAAAAGTTAACGATAGAGTTTGTGTAAGAGACTGATAATTGAAATGTCTTGAAAAATGGGATAAAATGCGACGGCGTGGCCGGAATGGGAGGCTGATATGCGGGTGGAGGCGACGCTGACGGGCTGCGGAGCCGCGGAAGATCCCGGGTCCGGCAGGCCGCCCACTGGCAGCCACGCCCCGGGGATGATCCACGCCACGGGCAGGAAGATAAGCTGGGGAAACCATGCTACTGGGCGGCACCCGAAACAGGGCGGCCAATCGGCAGGGAGGTTCAAATGCGGGTTAGCCAATCTGTGTTCGTGATGACCGACTGGCCGTGGCACCCACCAAACAAGAGAAAGGGGGGCGTGTCTTCGCCAGGCATCACTGGGACAATGGAGGACACCATGTCGTCAATGTTTAACATGCAGAGCACCGGGGGGGGGGGAAGGCTGCATTCATATTTAATGTCGGCGTCCTGTCTGCACTCTGTTTCCGGGCAGCATGCGGAGATGCTTCTTCAGAAACACCCAGGATTCACGTCCACGAGGCCGCCGTCCCCCTGGCTGAGGGGATGTCACCGCGTTACAGTGGACCGTCACCAAAGAGGCACATGATATTTTGCCACCGGGGACTGGGACCGCTACTGATGCATCACCGACCAAAATGCTTCCTGGCATTTCGAAGCACACCTGGGCTTTGGAAACACGTGACGCATTCGCGTGTTTTTCTGAATCATGGCCGCCAGGGCGGGCTGGCAGCGCGGCAAGCTGGGGACGACCCCGCAGACGTATAATTCACACCCCGTAGGCGGCCCCAGGGCACAGGGGGAGGGTAAACATTCCTGCAGGAGGTCCCTTTAGCCCAAAACAAGCTGCCTCTACAGTTAAGCAGCACACAAACCATCGAGTAACGTTGTCTTCACGCGAAGGAGTTAGGTCTGCTTCAGAGACAGAGATGCAGAAAGCAATTGGAATCGGAATTAGTCGCAGGGTTTGGCTGACGCGAAGCAACGATCCTGCAGGGAAATCTGATTCGCCCACTGTTCTGCGTTGATACGATCGATATCCTTAATTGGCCAAGACATGAGAAGACGCCAAAATTGTGGAATCTGACAGGAGAAGGGGATTATGGGTAACAGCCAAGGCCACAAACAAAACCTTCTGGTAATGGCATCCTAACAGATTGTTGCCCCAGTGACGTTCCTCTTGGTGATTACCCTCACATCCTTAACCACCACCGCTACCCCCCCCCCCCCCACCAAAATCTGGGAATTTTCCAACAGATGTAAAGCTCAAAGAACCATGAGGGTGCTGGTGATGGCAAAGAGATCATGGGATCTTAAATTCTATGGGGTGAGCAAGCGGCAAATGAGGGACTCAAAGAATGAACAAGAAAATAACAGGAAACAAAACATAAAGGTCAATTCAGCTGTTCCAGGTCACCGTAACATCAGGTAATCCTTAAGTAGGCTTAAATTAGAAAACAAACAATGGTGTACCATATGCAGGATGTCCCTTGCTGCGTTCCCAGTGCATCCTGGGATAGGCTTCAGGCCCATCATGACCCTGTACTGAAAAAACGGTCATGGGAAATGAATAGGACTCTTCACATTCTCCCTTCTATATTACAATCGCAGGCACCAGTGGCCACCCCTGTCAGACATTCATCAAGATAAGATACGAAATCTCCATCTTCCTTTAGACCAACGGCGTACAAACAGGGACAGGAAAGCATTCTCCAACTCTGGTAGCCCACAGTGCCACACGAGCCAAACTGGGACGCAAGCAAGCGTACCGATAAGGACAAAGCTTTTCCGAATGAAGACAATCGATCCCACAAAGGAACAAACGTGCAGAACTTTAGTGCAAGGTATCTGTACTCAATGGCTGAAGTTGCTGTTTCGCCTAAAATTAAACCCTAAAATTAAACCGGAGTCAGCATTCTGAGTTCAGACCGAACACTTGGTGTCAGGGCTTAACAATACTTTAACGAGCTATTTATCTAAGCACCCTGGCTCCGGCCTGCAGAAACCCCAGCTAATGAGGACAGGTCTCCAGGAGAATGGGCCAGGCCCACAGAGCTGGCGTAACCTTGGCTTAAGCGCTCGAAACCGGTGACTCTAGTTAAGTTTGAGCATCTTAAAAGTACATACGTATCCACCATCCTCAGGCACGTTCAGAGTCTTTTTCCGAAAGCGTCGGCGATAGGAATAGGCACCGCGGGTGGAATCTGCTTTCAGTTTTGCTACTGAAGTGCATCTCTGTGAAAAGAGACGTGTTCGGAGAACTGAAGAGAGAGAAGCCTCTTAAAAAAGGATTTCTGCGGCTAAATAAGACCTTCCCAATACTCATCCATCCCATTGAGAGTGTTGCTTATCCCACAAACACAACCGAGAACAGAAGCCTCTTCAAAAGAACAATGGGTTCTCAATGCATGCCCCCCAGGGGGCAGATCACATGACGGGGGCATGTTTTTCAGCAGGGTGCGGTAAGGAAACCGGGCTGAGACAGGGGTCCTGGGTCCATGGAAGCAATGTGGATCAAGCGAACGTAAAGAGCTCTGCTCCACAATGGAACCGAGTGGGGGCCCCTAGATCTCGGGGCTGAGGACATCCCACAGTGGAAGGTGGGGGCCCACCGTCTTGCCGGAATCATGGAGTGAAATGTAAGGTAGACGTGGCCCCGGGTTTTGGGGGGGGGGGGGGGGGGGGGGGGGGTGTGGGGGGGATGGGGGCAGTTAAGAAGGGAGGGAAGAAAAAAAAAAAAGGCTGGATAAAGCAGAGGGTTACATCGCTTTTGGAAATAGGTTAAGATTTGCTGTGCGTGGCAGATGGGGGGTGGGGGGAGAGGACACCTCGCACTCACAAATGATGACTCGCCTGAAATGTGGGATGAAGGTTAACACAGTTAATCCCTCGCAAAATGCAGAGGGGCGAGTCGCTGGCCGTCCCGGCTGCGCAGCCCGGCTCGGAGCGGCCTGGCCGTCCCGGCTGCGCAGCCCGGCTCGGAGCTGCCCGGCTGTGCAGACTTGCTCAGAGCTGCCCGGCTGGCCCACCTTCCGCTTTGCCATCGAGAAACATGACATCACAGGATGAGCTCTGGATGGAGCCAAAGACATCTGAGGGACAATACATACCTGTTAATAGGAGGAGGTCATAGCAGCGACTTAATCATTGATTGATTGATAGATCTATTAATTAATTGTTATAATTACCATCATTACCATTATTAATAATAATAATAATAATAATAATAATAATAATAGCAGCAGCAGCAGCCAGGGCATCAGTGAGCCAGCACAGACGGCGTTAAATATCAAGCGTCGCTCACAAGTCAGGAAATGAACAGCAGACACCAGGGACAGATGAGGGACTCCTCCCCTAGCACTGACCATCCCATCATGCATCTCAGGGGCTTCCACATAAACACGACGGGAGACATGCGAACCACCAAGCGGGCACATGGAAAATCCCTTCTCTGACTGCAGGGCGAAGAGACCCGAGGAGGAACGGGGATGGAGGAAGATGGAGAGGAACGGCACTCATCCACTGCCAATCGCCAACCGCGCCGCGCTGCCGACTGGAGGTCTTCCAGCGTAAAGCCCGCGAGCCGAACCCGTACTGACAGGGCCCTCGCCAGCAGGCCGAGCTGGTCGTGCCACCACCATCTGATTGGCCCAAATGCACAGAGATACTGGTGGCGTTCGTCGATATGCGTGGATTATCTGAAGGGAGAGAGTGTATATTCTATATATTATTCGTTATTAGTAATATCGCACATTCCTGACAACTTGGAACATGAAAATTTCCAACCTCCTGCTTATAAAAAGTACTACAGAACAGCCGAACAAAATGGATTCGTAATGCAAATTTGCACAAGCGGATGCTAATTATGCTAGCATTTGACGCTAAGACAAAAGAGATTCTCACAGGCTTGCTAGTGAGAAACGGCACACAGTAAATCATGACGTACACCGTGTGAACAGTAAACAAGTGTCTCTTCGGTTTTACATCACTGTGCATTCGCCGAACCAAGCCGGAACTGTGCTGTAACTAGACTCTTTTCGATATGGCTCAGGTTCGGCTCGGTTCCAGTTTGCCAGTGGAAACGTAAGAAGATGGAGAACTCAACACAGCTCGTATGATATTAATGACCGGACACTTGTTATCCCGAGTGACCAACTACAGTCCTGCTGAACACTTTCCTGTAGTGTGCCATCCTCGGGGTGGAGGGTGTTTAAAGGTTCTGAATAATATCATCAGACAAACAGCTACATCGTATTTAAAGATTTACCGGACACTTAACACAACATAGTCCAAGAAATCCACTTAGCAGGACTGTACACCTGAAGGCAGATTCTGGTTTCTGAAAAGAATATCTTTTAAATTAGTACTTTGGGGGATTTTGTACGGAATGGGCCATCATTCCCGGGTTTGCCCCAGCAGGAGAGGAACGGGGCGGGTCAAGGGTCACGACTGACAATCGGCCCATTTTCCAAGGAAAGGAAGTGGCCTCATTCCAGGAAAACCGGAAGGGGGGGGTGCGGTGAAGAAAGGGACTGTTTTGGGATTAAGGGACCCAGCTGGTTTCACCTCCGCGCTTGTTCGTACTGGACAGTGTGCTCAGAGACGACTCCCGCTCCACATTCAGGGGCTTCCAGTCCACTGCAAACTCCCCCAATTCCCAGTCCAGTAATGAGCTCAGGCAGCCGGTGGGGCCGCATTGGGGCCACTCAGACATCCCACATAGGGGTCACTCAGACATTCCGAGAACAGATCACCTGTGTTTTCCCCGTTTTTTTTGATTGGTGATTAGTGTGAGGGCCGGTAGATGTTAAGGCAGGGCCCCCAGGAGGAAATCGATAAAAACTGGCCACCTGAAGCTCATGGCACTGCGCATTACAGAGGTAATAAGGTAAATCCGAGGCTCGATTTCAGGGAAGACTGCAGGCCTGAAGACGGGGGAAGATGCTCTGAAAGTTAGTTAGAGGGTCTTTCCCACGTGGGGGGGGCTGGGCTCGAGCATCACCGTGGAGACAGGGTCATCTCTCTCAGCATGTAAAGGGCATTCCAGTCAAAGGTATCCATGCTCTGTCGGGCCCGTCAGCAGGTCGTGGGGCTCTCTGGGCAAGGAGTAAATGACCGGCTTCTTGGTGGGGGGGGCCAGATGGGGGCAGGGAGCGGTCTGCGCGACCACTGAATTACAACGGATGGCTAGACTGGCATGCACAACATGAGAACAGCGAACAGCAGGGGGTTAAAACTCGCCGGCAAAGTAACACACCCCCTTTTCGTGGGGCGACTACCCCACCCCCCATAAAAAAAAAAAATGGTGTAATTCTTTCGCTTGAAAGCAAGCTACTGTGATAGAAGCTACATAACATCTTGCAATCATTTTCCATCCATCCAACTTCTAACCACTTATTCATTGCCGGGTTGTGGGGTGCGGGCACACCCTGAGCAGGACACCAGTTTTCAGATTTTAAGACCCAGAAATGCATGATGTATCAGTACCGACAGTCAAAGAAATAAAAAAATTGCTTCCTTAAAAAGTCCTCCAATGTCAAGGTGCATCAAATCACAGTCGAACAGTCAACAGCTCTGTTACTGCGAATCATTAAAGAGTTTGCCCAGGAGAACATTAACTGCCGGCATCAAAGCTGCATTTGGCAGTGAATCACGGTGGGACACGCTGCACGTTTGCCGACTGCGCCGGAGGGTATGGCATTGCACACGGTGGGGGGGGGGGGGAGGGGGGGGGATGAACGGATCCCGCTATTCGACCGGGCCGGATCTCCTTTGGAGCACAGTGCCACGTGACAGCCCTCGTTCACTTTCTCACGAGCCGCGGGAGGCAAAGCCAAGGGCGATTTTTCCGGAGGGGGCGTGGGGAAAAATGGCTGGCTCCCTTCCGTTACACGTTTCCAAAGCACTTTGAATTGAAGGTAAAATACACACACACACACACACACCCTGCGTTTGTTCGAGGTGGGCCAGCCTCTTGCACTCTGAGGAGTCTCGCAGAAAAGGAACATGCGATTATATCAGTCACCGCGCATTTTTACTATGGTGAAAATTATAGCATTTACATATAATTGTGAAAAAGCGAACGACAGCTTAACAAACCCATAGCAGGGGCCATGATGTCAGACGCTGTACTTACCCAGGGAAAGTAAACAGAGAACGGGATCAGACCACCCTCCCCAAGGCGCGTAAAACCCCACCTACAGAGATGCTGCCGGGCCAGAGAGTGAGGTGCGTCAGGCCGACCTGCGGCAAACCACCATAGCCCAGCCGATGCCACGAAATCAGCTGGCAGCAGACGGGGAAAAAGCAGACGTGCAAACCCAGGCGTGTGCGTGTGCATCCATGTTGGGGGGGGGGGGGCACATTCATTTAGAGAACAGGGCTGTCGGCTTTAATAAGGAGACACTGCGGGGAGGTAAACGACCCCCCAGGGAATGGAGATGGGAGGGGTTGATGGCTAGCAGAATCGATACAGGAGACAGAGCGTCCAAGCGGATGAAGCGGACGTGTCACGTACAGGAACAAGAAGGGGAGCGGGGGGGGGGGGGGGGGGAGAATCAACGCGTGGCTATATTGCCCGAGTATAACCGCACACTCACAATGTGGGGGTGGGCAGGGCAGCAGTTTAAAAGTACCCCCCCCACGTTCACTTTGGCCTGGCACTTGTGTCCCAACCCACTCCAAAGCACTAAGTGCCGCCTGCACACTAGGTTCAGAACCCACAACATTCCGTCATCTCGCCGACAGCAGGCTGGCATGAAAGCTTCTCATCAGAGCAAACCGACGGGACCTTAATCCCGCGAACAATTTGCCTGCGATTATTCCGCTTGCGATTCGGATTTCACAGAGGATCTGGAGGGGGGCCACGGCCCGACGGCCCCCGCTAACATTGAAAGGGGAGAAACACGGAGTCTTTAAGAGGACAGGGGGGCCCAGCCATAATTTTCGCAAAAGGATCCATTAAAAGCCCGTTAGGAGAGAGAGCCAAACAAACTGGGAATGGAGGGTCATTTTTGTGCTTTCCCAAGGGGCCTGGTCATGCAGCGGCTCGCCGTGACCACCAGGGGGGCTTTCCCGATACCGGACGGCGCCACCGCGTTCAGATAACAGCTCGTCAGTCCTATCTTTACACGGCTCCTTAATTAGATTAGAAAACCCCGCACGCCGGCCTATTTCGAGGGCCCTGTCTCGATCGTATCTTCATAATTAGTCTACTTCCATAATTGGCATGAGCTTTTCCGATAGTCTCCATCCAGCGAGAGCGATGCTTACGATGCATTTTAATGGACATAAACTTTAATAAACTGCAATAAGCCCACAAATATCTCTCAATGCCAGGGAAAGTATGAAAAGCCTTAATATCAAAATAAAATTAGCGGACTAAAGTGGCATTACTGTTAAAACGAGACACGGCTTAATATTAATTAACATTTAAAAAAAAAAAAGTCTGAAAATTTGGCTGAGATCATTTCATTTTAACAGCTTGAGTGTAAAGCGGTAATTGCAGCAACAAAACCAGCCTTACTCAGTATGCTGGACCAGTAAACGGGTTTGTCTTAAAACCCGGGGCCGACTGCAGACTATTCGGTGTGGTTGCCTAGGTGACCAGTGCACCTGCATGCGTGTGTGTGTGTGTCTATGTGGATTATGTTTATATTACATTGTGGGGACCAAATAGATGCCACGATGTGAAGAAAACCTGTTATTCTGATGTTGTGGGGACCATTTTTCAGGTCCCAAAAGATCTGTGAACGCAATCAAAAAACTAAAAATGCCTAAAGTCTCGTATTTTGTTTGGTTACTTATGGTTAAGGTTAGGGCTGGGTAGGGGTTAAGGTTATGAATGGAGAGTCCCTACAAAGACATAATTACAAACCTGTGTGTTTGTGGACAACGGACACATGCGGTGTGAGGGGTGGGGTGAGGGAATCTATGTCTCGGAGTGGGGAGGCATGGGGGGCTTGGGGACTCCAGAGGCACCCTGGTCAGAGGGTCTCGCACACACCTCCTGCTCTAGTGCAAATACAGTAGCCTCAGAGGAGGATGTGTGGCGCCCCCTATAGGACAGTCAGGGCGATACAGGAAGCATCTACTTAAGAAGCCTGATCCAGCCCAGCTAAATGGACATGCTGATATTTTAACCCACCCACCCCACCCAGACACCCCCTGATTCTACACGAATCAGCAGCTTTGCTTATCCTCGTAAAAGCAATCACAGGTCAGTGAGTCAGACGACCCAAGGCGCTTTCCAGGCAAATGGCTGTGGCCCCCCCCTCGACCACCACGCCAAAGCGAACTGAGAATGAGCCACTGGGGAGAGCTACATTACCTTAAAGCCCCCCCTCCACGGACCGACGGGCACTTACACCCCACGCAGTGTTCCCAGGGGGCAGCAGCGAGTCCAAGAAAAGGCAAGCGGAAGTTTGGGTGGGGTGTGTGTGTGAGTGTGAGTGTGAGTGTGTGTGTGTGTGTGTGTGTGTGAGAGAGAGAGAGAGAGAGAGAGAGCAGGGTGCAGGGGGAGAAGTGTTGCCATGGAGCCAAAGGTGTAAACGCACCGCAAGATGGAGACCAAGGGCTCTCGCTACTCCCCCAGCACGGCGGCTAGCATTTCCCCAAAACGGTGAGAATTAAACACCCAAGCTGCACCTCCCCTGCAGAGGCGGGAGAGGAAGGGGGCGTGGTGGCGTTAACATCCCACGTAGCAGGAAGCCACCTCAAACAGCGCGTCGCTGCGGGGAAAACAATTCCGACTGTTTGGACTCAAGGGAGATCCTAAGATTTGAAACCCCCCCCCCAAGAAATACAGGAGGAAATCTCTAAATTGACTTTAAATCACCTTTTCAGGGGGCTGAGAAAGAATAGGATTGCTGGGATTGGCGATGATGGGACCGATCCCAGTGAACACGAGAGTATATCCCGCAAACTCGCAGCCCAAACGCCCCACAGCCGGGATTAATCAGCACTAACGCCTCCTTTCAGCACAAAGCAGCTCCTTAAACGTTTTTTAAGTACAGAGTCACTTTATTTTCCCAGCAGCACAACAGGCAGCTCTGCTAAACGTCAGGGCGATGGATTAATCACGAGCGGCTCCACGGATTCCTCCTTTCTGAGAAATTTCCCTCCTTCCTGCCTCTCGTGTGGAAGTCCGCCCCTCAAAGCAGAGGTCTCGATTCTCTCCGGACTCCTGAGCCTATTATGACCCAGCAGGCTGGCCCGCCATACGGTATCGCTTCTAACGGACCTTGATCTCCCACATCTGAACAGTCTTCCTCTGAAGAACAGAAGCCACTTACAGGGGCACCGTTCCTTGGACGCCGGGAAGCTGGCACAGTTGAGGCATTTTCACATTCTACCCCTCGTTACATTACATTTTATTATTTATGGACTTTATCCAACTTTGATTCAAAGCGATATACAACTGAAAGCAGGGTCAGCCAGTCACAGGAGCACCTGGGGTTAAGGGCCTCGCTCAAGGGCCCAACAGTGAAATCACTCTGCTGGCCCTGGGATTTGAACCAGCAACCTCATGTTCACAGCATCGTAACCCACTGAGTCACACACCGGCCACCAGCGTGGCAAAGGGTAATTAAGGAAAGTAAGGGTAAGGGTAATTAAGTCCCGGCTCACATTCTCGTCAGATTAAAAGCTGAACTCGTGAGCGCCCCCTAGGGGTGCTCCGGGATGGTGCGCGACCCCCCCCACCACGCCGCCAGCTCACCTTCTCTTTGCGCTGCCGGGCTCCCTCCTCCGCCGACACCAGCGTCTTGTAGTAGGAGCTACGCTCCGCGGTGAAGTGGACCTTGGAAAGGGAGTGTTCCACCAGGGCCACTGACAGGTTCATGCCGTCCACGTGCAGCCAGCCGATGAAGCTGCCCGCCTTGTCCATGCTCTCGACCTCCACCTCCACCTGGGGGAATGGGCTTTAATTAATACACGGGGGGGGTCCATCGCTCTGTTGCCCGACCGGTTCCCCAGGGGTCCGGTTACCACAGATGGACGTGGCAGTCTGGACCAGTCAGCAGCCGGCGTTCACGCCCGCCGTGGCATTTCCGGCGCCGAGCCGCCCGCGATCGCAGCCCGGCGTTTGTAATAAAATTAACACGGGATAGGAGCCCCAGTCTGTAAGACCGTAAATCCCACCGGATTCTGAGCTCTGAACAACAGCATGAAAAGTTTATTTAAATCAAGCTGGAGACAGAAGCAACGAAGACCCAGAACGGAAGGCCGGGCTTCCGAGACCCTTCGCCGGCGCTCCGGGTATTTGCGGGTTTACCGGAAAATCCTTACAGGAGCACGGGGAGCGAGTCTGAAGACAAGGAAGACGTGAGGAGAGGCTGATTAAAACGAGTTTGGAAAAGCGCTGGTTTCCCTTTTTTTAAAGTTCTATCCCGAAGTGTGGTGGAGTAAGTGTGGCTGTAAGCGGAGGAAGGAAAGGGCGTGTGATTCCCGACTGTCGCTACGGTCGACGCCCCGGTGGCGGCATGGCGATAGCACCCCCTTGAGCGTCTGTCCCAAGCAGGCTGCCCCTCCATTCTGCCAGCAAGTGACGCGGCTGTTTAAGCGAAATTGCCGCACGGGCCCTGGGCAGCAGAGCGGACAAGCGGACCGTACTTCCTTCAGGGTCAATCATCTGGGGGGGGGGCAGGCAAACAAGCCTGGGAACAAGGCAGCCGGCGGTGAACTTTTGGTTTGGGATGGCGTATGGCCACAAGTGGGGCTGCTTCGACTAATTGCCAGTAATAACTGGCAGCCAGCACCCACCCCCCCACCTCCAGCCACTCCCTTCTTGAACCCCCCTGACCGTGACCAGAACCAGAGCTGGAGAAGCCCAGTGGAAAGAGGCCTTTTTGGGTTAATTTTGCTGGTTTTGTGGGGACCGGCTGCCGAGGGACGAATTACAGTGCAGGACACTGACTGCAGTTCGAGGACCGAGCCTTTACCCCCCCCCCCCCCCCAACACACCAAGGGAGTGGGATCGGCGGAGCAGGGATTCCAGCTGAAGCATCCCGGACTGGGATCACCTAGTTCCAGACATGTGTCCCGGCGAGAGCCCATCAGGAGCTTCAAGCAGCCTCGGCCGGATAAATCAGGCATTTAGCAGCGTGGACCTGACACTCGGACCAAGGACCAATCGGCTCTGAAGCAAAACGCACCTCCAGACACGTCTATATGTGACCAGCTGTCGTCATGGGACAAGTGATCCCCCCTCCCTTTGCATGACGCCGGCGATTTCTGAAGCTCAGGAGCAATTCTTCTGTCTATCCAATTGGCTCAGATGGGAATTGCAACCTGGAGGCTGGGATCAGTCAGTCTTTCAAGCGAGTGGGCCCACCCCACATGGTGACACCAGTCTTTCGTACCCAGGCTGTCGTACTATTGGACGGCAATGTCATGTGACACGGTCATGCTAGCAGCAAGTGAAAGGCGCGTTGAAAGGCGCACAGAGACGCTAACAGGGTAACTGGATGGCAGGGCATAGTAACAGTGAACCAGGAAATAGAAAATATGTAGAGTAATTTCACCCCAGAGAAACTGTAAAGATCGTCCCAGGTAAAGAGGGTCCATTAGAGATAGCTACTCAATTAAAAGATGGATTTCTCTTTGTCCTGCTGATAAAAGAAAACCAGAAGACAAAAACAGGAGAAAATTAAATGTGTTGGTGTATTGTCAGGTATGGACTGACAGGGCAACTAAGAGCATCCATTATTCTACTGGGGGGGTTAGGGGGCACTGCAGATTACCAGGAGACGTCGATTTTGGTGGGGGGGGGGGCTAAAGATCCAGCCCTCTAGTTTTACTGAAATGCTCCAGGGCACTAACGCCGACCCCCCAGTATCATTTCATTTCATTTCATTTCAGCCTTAATCATGGCGAAGCGGTGCTTTCAGTCACCTTAAACAGCCATGCAGTGTTCCCATAATCCCTGTGCAACCCTCTCACATCGCAGGACACCTAACTACGAAACGTGAGCCAGTGGCTACTCGATTCATCTCCACGGCTAATGACACATGCCTTCCAAAGATCCATGCATGGTTCATGGTTCTGAAAAAAGATTGTGCACAAAAACGACCAGACCAGGGAGAATCACCACAGTGACAACAGATCAACGCTGGTGAAGAGCTGGACACCGTTCCTGGTCCTCCTTTGGCTAAACAATATGCAGAATCTTCTAGTTTCGGTTTAATATTTAAGGTTCATTTTTGGACCACCAATATGGCCCTGACCCAGCGGTTGGATGGATGGAGATGGATGGACTGATGGATGAGAGACAAGCTGGCAGAGACGCTAAGATTTGAATGCAAAAGCTTTTTTCACAGTCCGCATAAAAAGACGACCCTTTTAGAGGCTGTCAAGTTTCACAATATATCAAATTAAGATACGTTCGCAAAGAGTCCCTCAAAAAGCTGAACAAGGGCATCTTATTCTTCTTCCCCCAGAGGGGCGGAGCCATTTAGCCATAACGACCCGCAGGAGACTGGGCGACACGCTGGACACGGGACCCGTAAATTAAAACCAGTGCCGAGCGTGATCGACGGCCAACGGGTATGGGCAGTGAGGCGCCTCGCACTGGTCAATAACTCCGGCCTTGGTGGGAAGGTTACACGCCCCTCCCAGCCCCCTCCAAACGTCGACACCTCCAGCCAACCAGGCTGACCCCCCAGGGAAGATCAGGCTCATCATCCCTGGCAGGCAACGACGATTTTCATCTTTCAATGGAAACTATATATTGCTGCAGCAAGGGGGGGGTCGGGGGGGTGTTCCTCTCAGCCTTTACTTCTTTGTCAGACACAGCAGAGCCCTACGGGGGCCATTTTCTTGAAAGCGTACAAAGAGCCACAGGCCTCAGAAACACAGCGGTACTGAGCTTCCGGGCCAGACCTCCGGTGCCACCGGACTCAATTATGCAGCAGGACAAAAGATACAGAACACTACTTTAAAATTTACACACCGCGAAGACCGGGCACCTCTGCGGATCCCGGCCCAGCCGGACCGCGCCGTGTTCTCATCCCCGACGAGACCTTCTGCTGACATTCTACCGCAAGCCGGAATTCCGGCCGACCCTACTGCCGTCAATGAGAGTAAAGAAGCGGACATTGAGCAAACAAGGGGATGGTGGACGGGGGTGTTTACAGACTGGGGGGGGGGGGGGGGGCGAGGCTGAATCGACCTTTTGGAGATCTGCGGACAGAGACAAGGGGTCCATCTGTCAGAGGAAGCGGGCGGGCGAGTCACACAGAATTCCCAAATATGGAATCTGCCACGGATAATTCCTGGGGGTGGGGTTTTCTGGGAGGAAAGAAAACCAATTCAGTATCCGTGTAATTAATAAATGAGGTTATTGAGCGGCGAGGTGCTTTCGGAGCTGCTGGTGAAACGCTGACGATGCACAGCGCCGAGTTCTGGCCTAACGAGGACATACATCACACGTTAGGCATGCGGGCAAGCGGATCGCAGGCTGCCCAACCACGCCCCAATCACGGGAGCCAAATAAACACGCAACGGTCAGCGGCGGGGTCCGGCATGGGCTCGCAAGGCGGCCGCAGCGAGCATGACCGCCCCGTGGGGGGGCCACACTGATTATGTGGAGGTTTTATGCAACGGCAAACAGCCGAGGTCAAAACAAGCGACCACGGGCTAATTACGGGGTACAATGTGCGTCTGCGCCATGAGTTTGCCAGCAAGGCCAATTAAAAAGTGCTCAGTGACAGCAAGAGATCCGGGCTCTGCTCAGGCTTAGGGCACCTGCGACAGTCCATAGGAATAAAACCATCGTAGATTCAGCCAGAGCCAAACTATACAGTGGGTCCCGGACATTTTGGTTCAAGTCTGAGGAGCAGCTCTGTTGGACCTTCATGCTGGGTCTTTAACCCAACCCACCACATGAGCAGCTCTGAACAGACGCGGTACATTCGCTTGGCCACCGTCTGACCCAACGCAGCGATGGTGGCTCAGAGCCAAAACGCACAGAGCGCCTCCATGACCATGAAGCGGAGGTGAGAGGGCCATCATTCTGGGGGGGCTTTTTCGGTATCAGGGCTTTTATCTTCACACCAGAGCTTCTGAGAGGGGGGGACGTCTGTCACACACAGCTTCGGGACAAAGTGACAGTGAGGGACAGGCTAAAATCACACGAGTGACGCTGCTGAAGTGAAAAATCCGCCGGGGTGTTAACATTTCATTACCCCCCACCCCCACGTTAACGGCCATAAATCTCCACAGACTGGTTTCCATTTCTCATCCGTTTGATAAATTATTAGCTACAATATGCTTATTTTGAATTATACATAAATGGACAGAGAAATCCCCAGCGTAACACCAGGAGAATGAGTGCAGTACGCCAGACGCAGCGGTGTAAAGCCTGGGGCCAAGCCGCAGATGTGGGTCCCATCAGGGACGGACACATTCCGGAGGACCACTGACCCCAGACAGACACCATGCTTAAACCACTGCAAAAGGGCTGTCTCACCGCTTAGAACACCGTTCTTAGGTTACAGGCTGTTCCTTATAACATGTAACCACGGTAACATGAGCAACATATAAAACCTGTTTATAAAAGCCTGTGAAGTACAATATAAAAGACCTCTAAGGAAAATCACGGAGGTGTTTCTCCGGCACACACGCACACACACACAGGGAGGAGGTAAAACCATCCATAATATAAAAACAAGAGCACCGCCCCACAGCAAAAAAGCCATAAATTTAAATTTATTTTCTCTGGAAATCCAATCTGCCCCGTCAAAATTAATGGCTCTATTCATGTTAGACTGTTGCTGTTACTTACCTGCTGCAGCCAAGCCAAGGCTGTAAGTCAAAGAAATAAGATTTTTTAAAAATCATTCTGCCTGCAAACATCGTTTACTGCCTCCTAGCAAAACCACCTTTAAAGAAACCGTTTTATTTTTAATTTCCACCCCCCCCGCTATACTTTAGAAACGGCAGCTAGTTTCAGTATCGATCTGCCCATGCATTTCCCACAATTCCCCTGTGCAAGGCCTTCCACTATAGGATACATGGAAGCCGGGTGAGAATGATCTATACGCTGGCGTGTCAAAAGCATCCCATGGGCCACCGGAGGCCATGGGAGAGACGTTTACAGGGGACTGGAGGAAGTCAGAAAGATGAAACACAGTCTTGTGTGTGTGTATAGCATCACGATGGAGGCCGACTGCAGCACGATTTGCTCTCGGAAAAGTTAGTCTCTCAGCATTCTCATGTACCCGTTTTTTGTCATCTTCCATTGCCGAAGACCAGTTCCAATACTAAGAACATAATTACAGAGGACAGTAAAAAATCCCCAGATGTTGTTCTTTCCCTGCCCCAAATATCAAGGGTACATCGATTGCATCTTCACCAAACAAAACCAATCCCATGATTCACTGTGCCCCAAGTTCATTCTGAGGATGCAAGCTAGCAAGACCAGTCTTGCCAAAACCATGAGTACGATGTTTGTGTTCTTGGTATTGAGAAACACTCAGTCTGTCGAGACTTTAAACGAATACTAAATTCTAAGCACATCTCATTTTATATACACCAGGTAGAAATGGAAGAAAGAGGGATTTTTTTTTTTCCCCCTCGACACTCCAGTCCAGTCCGCTGCCCTTGGGTCTTATTTGCCACTTTGACGTCGAACGCTTTAATCTGCACTCATGACTGCAGGCCGCAGTAATTAATGCATGCGCCCTCCATCCTGTGCATTAAGAAAAAAACCACCCGCATTATGCCCAGTTAGAAAACGTTAACTGTTGCTCATCCAAGGGCCTGGACTATATCCCAGCATGCACTGGGAAGCTGGCAGGAGACACCCTGGATGGAGATGACTCTAGCGTGCCGATTTTCAAGATTCTCTGCCAGCCCTAGTGTGTTGGGGCCCGCCCCGGCGTGCGTACGACTGTTACCCGTACCGAAAAGCCCTCATCCGCCTGCCATTGCTGGTTCCCGCCCCCGCCCGCCGCGAGTGAGCGGTTTAGGGACCCGTGACATCGACGGTACCTCAGAGTTAAGAGGTACTCGGCGTAGGGAATAAATAAAAAGACAAAGCCGAAGCAAACACCAGCAATGAACGAACGGCGAGAAACGGACGCGTTACACAGAGTCAAAAAAATACCAAGAGCTTTTAACAGCGCAATTTTTCCAAGGCAGTCTGAGAGCAGGGGGGGTACAGGCTAGGGTTAGCAAAACAATAAAAGGTGTTTAGAAAAGCGACAGAGTATAAACATTTACAGTGCAAGGACACCAGGAACCACCTCGTGCCCGTTGCTTCCGGGATAGGCTCCGGACCCCCCGTGACCCAGTAGGATAAGCGGGTTGGACAATAGATGGACACCAGGAACCTCGCAGCTTCATGTGGATGGAGCATTCATTTCCCGTAGCCACTGGGGCAGCGAACTAACCAGTCACACTAACCAGTCACACTAACCTGACCAGAATTAAAAGCAGTAATAGCACACAGGGGGATTAAAAAAAAAATAAAACCATGTATGCAAATCTATCTGACCTACAGTAATCCCATTATCAATAGATGCCCGTAATAAAATGTTTCCCCGAGAACAAATTTAAATCTAGAAATAGCCTCACTTATAACAGGCATGGGCAAATCGCTGGAATAGTGCGTAGGGCATACTTTAATATTTCATCACCGATGTAAGACGGCAATTTAATAACTGTTTGATCGCTCGAAAGGGCAAAATAAATCCACCCCGTCGTCACCGGCGACGAGCAAAATGCCCGGATCGGGAACCAGGTTTGTCTGCGCGTGATGGATGACCTCATTGGCGACCCAGGACCGCAAGGCGCAAGCTGACGCTCACTGCGCGCCGTTCTCATGTTCACCGGGAGCGCAGCTATTAATGCGCTCGAGGAACAGCTGGGGCACGAGGCGGCGGCGACGCACTCAGAATCCACTCCATCTCAGCACGAGACGGACCGTCTGGCTCCCCCGGCGGGAAGAGCCGCTTGGGTGCCACCACGTACACGGCGAGTGACACTGGGGCGCGGGAAGAGCCGCTCGGGTGCCACCACGTACACGGCGAGTGACACTGGGGCGGCGAGGGATTCAATAGTACTGACAAACCTGCTTACAGGTTCAAAACCCCCCAAAAGAGTACATTGGATCAAACTGTCTGCTAAACAAACAGAGTGAAAATAACGTCTCCAGGATCCATCCGCCTCTCATCCATCTCTACGCGTTGAACTGGACTCAAAGAATTCCAGGTTTTTCATGCCCAACCTTCCCCCAGAAACAATGCGACAGAGCGATTTCAGAACCTGTCCACGCAGAACGTCGGGCTCGGAGGCAGTTGTCGAGCGAACTACACCCCCCCACCACCACAACACCCCCAAACGGAATGTGGGACGAACAGACTGTAACGGTCTAGTTATTAAAATCAATAGCAATAACCGCAATCCGTCTCTGCTTGGAGTGACTTTTGGTGCTGGTCGATGGACGAATTATGCTTTCCATGAGGGATTTAATTCCTTTTCTTCCCCCAAATAAGGGGAGATTACAATTTCAAATAAGAAATTAACACACAGTGACGCAGGGGGCAGCCCTGAGGGACAGCTTCATAAAGTCACTGATGGAGAAGATCAGCCGAACACCTGACAGCAGTTGTCATGGCGATGAGGGACGCCCCCAGGTCAGATGACACACAGCCATCGTTTAACATCACTCTCAACAGCACGGGTTTAAAGAGAGAAAGGTTAAAAGGTAACACTGTCAGGGTATGATCAGTTTCTCTGATGAACTCTTGCTTCCATTCCAGTCTCAGGGACAATAAAATAGGGGGGGGGGGGTCAAGGGAAAAGGCCTGGGGACAGGAACTGCCCCCCTGTCTTGTTATTTGTCCTTCCTGTCCCGCCTCAAACCATATATGGGCAACTTCCTGCTGCGCTGAAAACAAGCGCATCAGAATGCAGAAGACTAAAGCGCCGTTAAGCTTCGTTAAGCAGGGTGACAGCTTCTCCCGCATCGAGTTCCCGTCGCCTGCGCCTGCATTTACTTCAACAAGTCAACATGCTCATTTACGCACCTCAGCAGTAACCGGCATTTTAATGGCCGTCATGTGGAAGACGGGGTAACGGCAATCGCCCAAGACGCACTGGGTTAAGGCTCCGAAACGGAGACGAGCGCATCTGGGGGCTTAGCGTGACTTTGAAGGTCAGAGATCTCTACGCAGAACAACTTGAGATGACACTGAAATGCTTACTCTGTTCCAGGACGATCCTCGGGTATGGGGCTGAACTAGGATTGGATCACTGAATCCCTAAATTGGGTAGCAGAACTGGGAGAGTAAACTGACATCCTGGGCAGGTAGAGGGAAATGCTAGTTTGGTCCACCTATGAACTATTTCGGGGGGGGTGACCATGGACACAAGGGTTCGATAAGATCTGTGCACGGGACATGTGAATCCCAGAAGGTTCCTGAATGCAGACAGCGTTCAGCCATATGGAGGAGATCACAGTACACTAAGCCTTTTAAAAAAAGTTACCCCCTCTGTCAGTTACCTCATTTCCACCCTCCCAGCACCAGCGTGACAGGTGAGGTGGGCAGACGCGGTAAAGAAGCACCGACCCCCCTCGGGGAAACTTTCACTACTCCAAGGCCAGGAGCAAAGGGGGTGGACAGAATGCCGTCGGGGGGGGGGGGGGGCAGCCCC
>JAODLC010000001.1:5648818-5661672 GCA_026781145.1 Hippopotamyrus pictus
GTGACTCTTTATGCGCAACTGGTTGGTTGAAGCTAAATCACGGTCTGGATTTGTACTTTCTGGACCTGAATTTTCCATCTCTGTTCATTCGTAAGAGCATTTGTGAGGTCAAACACTGATGTTGGACATTAAGGCCTGGCTCACAATCTCCATTCTAGTTCATGCATACATATATAATATAGTTTACTTACACACACACACACACACACACACACACACACACACACACACACACAGAATTTCTGCCATTCACTGCACTTAGTTTCAGGACACAAACCCTGAAGCTGCTCTCTGCCTCTTTACCACTTTTCTTCAATATAACTAATCAAATGAAGCGAGACCGGGAGCTGATCTATTTCAAAAGACAATGGGGACGGGGGGGTGGGCAGGGGGAGGCATTAAATTTTCAGCATGACAATGCGCTGTTAATCTCCACACCTGACTGGGCTACACGGTCAATTTAAGGTCAAACTACGAGCGAACTAACGAGAGCAAGTTCTGAATCGGACTCAATTCTTGCACAGCTTACAAATTGAATTCACATTTGCGGCCACTGCAGCAAATATCAGAGGCGAGCAGGGTGAGGGGGGGTGCTGCATTTCATCAGGTGTGGGGGGGGATCTCTCATTCTCCCTTTTATTACCATCACCAGTGATAAGAAACAAGCAACACTTTAAGAGCTCAGTCACCCTGTCAGGTCGCGTCCATCTGATTGGTCGAAGGACAAGGGGCCCACCCCCCCCACTGAACCATGTTGACTGAGGTCGTTCCCCTCAATGCGGTTAAAACTGCCCGACTTAACATTGCGCTCCCACAGGGTGAAGGTCATATGGTCCCACACCCGCCAACTGCGTGCTGACGAATATGCCAGTCAGCAGGCGTTTTTAACATAGGGAACTGTGTGTGTGGGACACAGACCAGACATGGGGGTATTATAGGCCTTTATGAAGATAGGGGGCGCCATCCTTCTGAGCAGTACCTCTCTTAATGAGACTGAAATACATTTTCTGACCCCTGCAGTTTACATCTTTATGGAAGATCCACCCTAAATAGGAAACACCACTCAATGTCCCCCCCCAGGCCTGCCGCATGAAATGAGACGCTGGCAAAAGACCGTCACAGCAGGCCTGCAGCGGCCCCGCACCTAATGGCACGCACATGCTTAAACAGTTAGCAGTTAACCACTCCTTAGATATCAGTCCTAGATTATCTGTAGCAGTGTTAAAAATAAAAGGGATTGGTCATCATTCTGGAGGCAGGTAGCAGATCAGAACGTTTGAGACTGCAGATTTTATCTTCAGCAGCTTTTAATCTGCTATTCATAGGGGTGTGTGTGCTTCTAAGGGAGACACACACGTGTGCAGGCACACACACGCACCCCATACGCATGCGTATACACACACACACACACACAGGAACAGAGCAGAACCCTGACGCAGAGAAACTGGAAGGCAGCCTCTGCAACGGCACAGATACATCTAAGCAGTTTCGATTAATTACTGTAGGGAAATGTGGGAGGTCCATGAAGGAGGGCAGTGGGGGGGGGCACAATGTAAACTGGGGGGGAGCCCATCTCTGACTCATTCCCCCAGTGGCCCAGAGATCCTGCATGGAGGAGGACAGGACAGGCTCTTCATTCCCGATGACAGCCTACATAACAGGACATCATGGTCGAGTTTTGTTTAGTCATTTCCTTGGGAGCGTTATGCTGGTCCACACCCTGTCAGAAGACACGCTAAACGCCACGAGTCTCGGGAGATGCAAGGGATAGACTGCTGCAGGACACTGGGAGAGCAGTCACTGGGAGAGCAGTCACTGGGAGAGCAGTCACTGGGAGAGCAGTCACTGGGCAAACAATGCGCAGGCAGGGGATCTCAGGCCATACCACCACCATGGGACGTTTCAAGAACCATGCCCTCTTTCCCAAGAAACCATCAGCCTGATTTAAGAACCTGCAAGCAGGGTATGTAAGCAGTGCAGCGTTTAAGGGGGGAGACTCCAGGTTCATTTCCCAGGGGGCAGAGACTCAGGAGAATGCTTGACCTGGTTCTCTGCAGTAAACCGCTTCATAAGAACATAATGCTAATATTTAATCAAACATATGCTCATAAGCACCCTGCCGGAACCTCCTGTCCAGAGTCCCAGGGAAACACTAGTTTCTCTACCGCACCATGACGATACGAATGGGTTCCAAGACCACACACTCCGCCCAACTCCTCAGTGTACCAACAACCCCCGATGCACGTTTGCAACAGTGGCCTGACTACTGCCATGGGGGATAGTAAGTTAGGTTAACATCTGCTGCTGTTCTCCCAGCAGACTTTTACAGGGATTGATCTCGTCATAGAGACCGCCTGGGAAAACGACCATAAGGGACGCTATTTATTTCCCCTAATCAATACTGTATGAGGATGCCAAATAAGCTTTCCAGCAGACGGGGACAAGGCGAGCGAAGTGAACAGCAGCCTTTGAGACATGGATACAATCAAAGACCAGGAAGCCCGAGACACGCCAATCAAACTGATGGAAGCCTAAGGTTCAACTCCCGCACTCAACACTACTTGTGAAGAGAATGTAAACAGACAAATCTGCTTCCTCTAAAAGCCTGTATACTCAAGCAGAACCGCCATAAACAGCCAAGTGTGATACCAGCACACAATCAACAGCAGGAAGGTGAACCCTTAGAAACAGGTGGCTGAAGGAGACAAACGCTATGATGAAGGCAACAATTCCAATTAGTAAATTACCGGAGCGGCAAGATCACAAAACTCCCATGTATGGAGGAGGAGGGATGATTTACGGAATCGCTGCTCTGGAGGGATGCAATATTCATCACGCCAAGAGTGAGCCCAGTCTGCATTCCTGTTAATTCCGTGGCGATAAATCACATTGGCGTTACCAGCGATCGTGTGCAGATCAAGGGAGGTTCAGAGAGACAAGGCATCCTCGTCAGTCAAGTTTTAATTGGGTTATGAGGAGTTTAACGATGCATGTCCCGATGGCTATCGCAGGGTTGCAGAGGACCGGAGAGACTGGTGTCATATCCCTTTCAACGGTACCCTGAGCAAAATCCCTATGGCTATGGCTGACTGCACCATCCAACCCCCAACAACAGTAAAGCCACTGGTAACACAGGTTGGGATCCATTCAACCTTCAATTACAGTGAAAATCAGTCTGTAGGGTAGCAACTAATGATGTGCATCGGTAACCAAAGTTCTCTGGTTCCCATCACAAAACGGACCCTGCTCTAGTACCCCTTGGCAAAATGCTTACCCTGAGCTCCGCCGACTTGTTAGTAAACAAGTTGAAGACACAAAGGTAGTAAGGAGAGGAGAATCTTCTCCTCTTGGAGTGTTGGCCAACAAGCAAAGTGGACGTCAACAGATAAACCAACCCAAGGCCCAAAGAGAAAAGGATCCAGTATGAATCCGTAGCATACATCAGACAGAACCGCCTGGCACATCTAGTAGCCTCATGGCTGCATGATCCCGCAGCCTCACCTCGCCGTCCTTCCAACAAGCCAGGAACTCCGAGCACAGTGGGAGTCTGGCAAACATGCCAGGGAAGACAACAGAACGCATCCCTGCCAGGAGATAAGTAGGCGAACGCCGGAGTATGACAGACGGGAGGGGGCTGCACGTCAGGTCCGACGGCCACAAGGACCGAGAGTCCCTCAACCAGCTGGGGGAATCCCACATTTCAGCAGGGGCTAAAGTAGACGTGACAGGCCGATGCACGCCTGTAGGGAGACAAGCTGGGCAGGGGAGGGGGCCTAGTAGGGGACAGGTCACCAAGTTAACAAGGGATTACAGTGCCTCAGTCTCCACAGAATGTTCTGGAAACCAAACAGGTCTAAAAGGGTAAAAACGCTACACTTAAAGCAAAGACTCTCACACCAAAGAGGACAGATCAGTCCAAGAGTGGCAAAAACACAGACCAAGTTTGTCTTTAACCAACAATTCTTTTTTTTCCCCCCCCACACAATGACAAATTTGCCTCATCGGTCAACTCCCTGTCAAAAGGGCATCACAAGCCAAGTTAGTCTGAAGTTCATATCTAATAAGGCCTCTGTGCTGCAAAAAGGGCCAAGGAACAGAAGTATCAAATTTTAGACAGATGCTGTCAAATTAATTTCTGTAAAGCAGTTGATGCATTACCTGTGGGAATAGGGAGGCGGAGAGTAATTCCTTAAGCCAGACACAGGCCTGGCGAAGGCATATCATCAAAACCGCGGTAAGAGCCAGTTTGTTTTGCTTTGTAGAAGGTGTCACGGCTGGTATCCTACAGGATTATTAGAAGTGTGAACTTATAAAAACATGGGGCACTTGGGGAAATGAGCTGAACGGAAAATGGAGTTGAAGAAAATCACGCTTGTTCTTGAATTCCTTGATTCCACCAATGCAGCGTTTTCAAGCCCCCCCCTCCCCCCCCACCGCACCAACATAATTGGAAACCAACAGCTTAGTTTGGTGTGTGCCAGGAGTGCCGATTGTGCAGTCAGTCAATTGTTCACCGCCCCTCCCCCGAAGGAGGAACGACACAAGAGAAAGGCTAAACGAAGACCTCGGCATCAAATCAAGCAGTAGCACCATTATCTGTAGCAGCTGCCAAGAGAAACCAAAGTAGAAGCCCTTCAGAACCTAAACCTAACCTAAAACCTACCTGTAGCCCAGTTCCCACTATAGTAAAATTTTACCAACACACCAGACTCAGACTGAAGTACAAGTACAAAAGTACAAGTATTTGTGCTAAACACCAGGTGCAGGAGTCTTACCCTTGCATATACACCACTGCCTCTATAATGGACGTCAGGGCATTAAGAGAACATCCTGCATCACCATTCCTCACAGGTGGGACTGCTGGCAGGTAAAAACTGCGACCTACTGAACTCCGAGTCTCAGCACACAAAACAGCGCGCTGACTCATCATGGAGCTCAAAACCAAAGGCTCTGCCAGGACTCCTAACCCCGTTCTTTCATTGCTACAGAAGGAACAGCTGTTAAGCAAATAAACTTAAAACGCATGCGTGAGACTCGCCCCGGGCAGGTTGGCAAGCTGAGGAAGGAGCGGAGAGTTTATCTGGGTATGGGAGTGGAGGCAGATTCCACCAAAATATTGGAGAAGGGGGAAAAAAAGAAGGATGTTTCAGAATCAGTATGAAGGAAACGCACGGAATAACAAAAATGGCTGACAAGCTGTCTGAAGGGCTACTGGGGTTTCAGGGTCAGGATCTGGATGCACATACCGAAAAAAAACAAACCACCCCCTCATTTTACGCTGCATTAGTACGATCAGGCAGATGCGGAATTTTAGGGTAAACTGCACAAAACAAAACAGTGACAATAAAAAGTCAGATTCCAGCCTTCTGTTTGGAGACAAGTCAAAATTAGATGGCATTTTATGCAAATGTGTTTGGCAGCGTCAAACCCGAACATGGATACACCTGTGCCTGGGTGCGGGGAGGTCAGGAGGGCAAGTGTGTAACAGACCGGTGAAAGCAGTTTGTTCTTCTAGACAGAGATTTGGGACCATTTGCATAACTATTCGCAACACATGCGGCATCAACTCAACTGGCTTCTGCAGTGGCTGCTCAAGAAAACCAAAAATAGGGGAGAAATACCCCACCCCCAAAAAGTAGACAGCCATTTGATGGGCTCCACTCAGCGTCACATGTGATAACCACAGTCAGGAAAGGCCGAAACATTTGTTGGATGGGTCTGTAACAGCTTCGACTAGCCTTCGCTAAAAGTAGCCTAGAGGCTAACAGCTAATTAACGACGAAAACTGGAAATGGCAACTGAGCATCGCGTCACAGAGGGGTCCGTGCAGCAAGTGGGGGGCCTAGAACAGAACATGGCACAAGCAAATGAAGCCGCACTGAAGGGCAAGGCCCCGGCGGCTGTAGCAGATGAGGTCAATCCCAAAGTGCTCAACTCCCACAGCACGCTAGCTGACCTGAGCTCCGGTTCGCCTCGGGCACCCGCTACACTCAGATCAGCTCACCTCACACCACAAAATCAGCATCTCTGGAGACAGAGGTAAGAGCAAAGAAGCTGAACGGGACCGTTAGGGGGCCGGGTAGACAGGGCTAGGCGAGGATTAGCACTGCTAACATTTAAGCTACTAATCTCTCAAATGTTTACATTTTGAAACATGCCCTCTATTACAAAGTCAAAGTGTTACTAATAATGTATTCCCCAAAAGAAGCAGCTGCAAAGATGCATTAACACACATCTTTAACCACAAAACTTATTTTGCCGGTACTTTACTGCCCAATAAACCGAGTAGACTGCTTCGAGTTGGGCACCACCCGACTTGCAGGCAGAAGATCTCACGGCAAAGGCAAAGAGAGCGGCTTAGTCGCTAGATTTCCGGCAAGTTGGCGCGGCGCAGGCCTCAAAGACCCCAGAGCGCCACCGATTCCATGACACAGGACACCCACAGGATCCCAGAGACATGAACATCAAACAGGCTACGGTGCGTTTCCACAGACGCCAGCTGTTTGAAGTCGTCTGTGTGCAGCTACCACTGAACTGGGTGGAAGGAGGGGGGTGGCGTCTCTCCACGATTTAAAGTACTCGCTTTTCAGCCACCGCAGCCCTTCACCGTCTACCCTCACCCTGCTTCATTTTTTGCCAGGATGAAAATCCTCGTAATAAATCCGTGCGGCCGTCTTGGGGGAGCACGGAAGCACCTGCCAATGCTGTAAAATCCAGAGGCGTCCAAACTCGACAGGGTCTGGTCTCTCCTCTGCCAAAATCCCTGCCCTCGTGAAACCCTTAAAAATAAAATCCGAGCACCAAAAAAAAAAAACTCCCTACGCTTTAAGGGTTGGGGAGTAGGTGGGGTAGACAGAATGGGCTTGGTGGAGCATAGAAATGGAGCACAGCCTCACAGCATTTTTTTATTTTATTTATTTATTTATTTTTTACATGGGTGGGTGGGGGGGGGTAACCTTGCTGATCCACCAGAGGAACAGAGCAAACACTTCCACCCCGTGAGCGTTTACGCACACCCCCACCAGCCGCTCACTAATCTGGCCCAATAAGACCTTCGTGCAGACTGAGGGAAGGGTCACTCGCCATGAAAAGTGGAGCCCCCCCTCCCCGACCTTTCCGCTAAATCGCCTTTATCGTCTCAACAGCACTCCCAACAGCGGCCGCCCGGGACCTGAAGAAACGGCAGCTGGAAGAAGCCAGTAACTAAACCTCCAGCCTGTCGAGAGAGGGCCTGCCCTTCTGCCCCCCCCCGGCCTGCACCACACCACAGGACCTGCTTATAAAACGAGGCCTTAAATTAAGAGAGTCAATCACATCTGATATTACTGTGTGTACACATCCCTTGGGGGGGGGCATAATCTAGGGGAAAAGGAAAGCAATGATGCGAGGCAGGTGAAATGTACTATGCAAGCGAGGTCAGTAACCACCAGGGCGGCAGAGTGGGGTACAGAGGATATTCCAAACACTCCGCCAGCAGAGAAACGGGCATCGCGTTCCTCCTTCAGCACCAAGAGGCTCGCCAGCGGACAGGTTACTCCTAGTTTGTGCAGACCCTGCCTGAAAAAACAGCCCCATCTCCCAGCCGAGAGGAACAGAACCTCCAACGCAGGCGGAAAGCGGTACAGAGTTTCTGCTGAGGTGGGGGCAAAGGGATACTAATCCTCAAGAGGGAGGGCCCTTTAATTAGTTGCGAAGAAATTCATTAGTTTGTACAGCCACTTAAATTAGGTGGGGGGGGGGGGGCGGTCTTTATCTCTGACTTTATACAAAGGGGGGGCTTTACTTAGCCCAGACAAAATAAATAAATAAATAAAACAAAATCAATAAACTGAAACTTTCAATCGACTGAGGCAATAAGTTACCATGGAAAAGACGGGATGGGATGCTCTGACATCACCAACAGCTCCGTGAGCGAAGCATGCTCTGGTTGGCCTTGGCACGCTCCGTTTTAGGCTGCGTGTCGCCGAGGTAACAGGCTCACGCGTCGCAAACTTCCTCAGCCGGCTCCGCTCTGCTTTCGGGCGACTCACCAGGGCGCACCACCCCCCCACCCCCCGCTCACCATTTTAATTAAATTAATCGGAGCGACCGCACACGGCGCACCCCCTCATCTGCGCTGTCGCGCGGGCCGAATCCTAACAAAAGCTCCTTTTAAGACGGAACTTTCCGGAGCTTGCTGGCTGACGGTGGCCTGTCAGAGAGCCAGTAAATCCAAGCCATTGTTTCCCTCCCCGCCCCCCTTAAAAAAATTAATTGAAATAAAAACACAGGCCCAAAACCGAGGGGAGGACAATGTGTCTACATCCCTCACCTGCGTAATTGGTGGGGGGGGGGGGGGGGGGGGGGTCACAATGAAGCAGCCAGAACATCATGTCTCATTAAGCAATACTCATGAAACACAGCTTCCAGAGGTGATGAAGGTCCAGGCAGCTCTCTGTTGGTGCTCAACATGCCTTTGGGGGCCTGGAGCACATGATACAAGGAAGGTGAAGAGTGAGGGGGGGGGTGATCCAATGAAATAAAACTAGGGAGCGGGGGGTTGCCAACCCAGGTCACACGTCCACACGGACATCCTGGGTAATCCAACTGCGACACGGAATGAGGAACTCATGGGGAAATTTGGGGAGTAGAGTCTTACATGTGTTACATATCACTGGGGGAGGGGGGTTGAAAAGATGATTGTGTGTAGAGGGCAGAGGAAATGCCCTTGGGGTTCGTGAGACAGCTGGCAGAGAGCTGCAGCATGGAGGTCTGGATACGGTTCAAATGGGCTTTGGTCTCTGCATAGATCGGGGCAGTACTGCCGGAAGCCAGAAGGCGGCGTGTGTCACAGAGCGACACCCAAACTGCTGCTGAATTCATTACGCCAGAGGTGGCCAACCTTATCCGCAAAGGGCTGCTGTGTATGCAGGTTTTCACTGCAACTCCCTAATTAGATTACTAATTAGAGGACTGATTGGCTGAAGAGTCCTCACACCTGGGTTTGAACAACTGACCTACAGGTTCTCAAAAACCTGCATACACACGGGCCCTTTGCGGATAAGACTGGCCACCCCTGCATTAGGCTATCCATGGCAAACAGAGCTAAACCGAGGATAAAAGCAGAGGCGTCAAGGAAACCTTAGCACGAATATCCCCCCCCCGGCAGACCAGTCTTACTGGAGGTCACCATGTAGGCCTTCCCAGGCTAGCCCAGCAGATGCGCAGATTAGCCGTCACATCTGAGAGAACGCTAACCCGGCCCATTTGCAGAGCCGCGGTCTGCTGTAATTATCCAGAACCTTGTGTTCCTCGCTGCTCTGATCCTCCTCCCGCCTTCCCAGAAACCCCCGTCGCTATGGGATTACGGGCTCTTGAACACACCTACACTGATCTGGGGGGGAAAGCAGCGCACCCCCTGATTGGGGGAGGAGGGGCAGCGGGGAACAGTGGGGGCTGCACCACAGCAGCTCCTCATCTAACAGTTGCACGCCGGGGGGAGCGTCCTGCGCTGCTCATTTGGGGCGGCACACTGCAAAACAAGCGCGGGGGTGGAGAACAGTAAGCCAATACACACACATCTGAGCAAGCTCAGTCCAAACAAAAAGAATACAGCGGGTCAATAAACGCATTCGGGGGAGTGACTGACGCAGTCATTTCAGGCACTCAGCTGAGTCCTCTGCGAACTTCTGCTCCACCTTCTTGCGTCTTCGCTTTCCTCACAAGCAATTATACGATACCCTACATTTAACGGGCTGCAAGACAAAAATCGATCCTGTCCCCACGGTTTCCAGCCGGCCGGGGTACACACGAGCAGCCCAGAGAAGTCAGACGGTACATGGCGAAAAATAATGATCGATTTAATAACCACAGAAAATTGTTAAGCTGGGGCTGAAGATTAAATTTCACCTCAAACCCTGAAGACGCCAGATCGACGTGCGGGGCGTTTAAAATGGAGCGGTGAATTTGCAGCATGGGCGAAAAACGGGGCCGTTTCACGGGCAAGCAAAACACGAAGAGTTCCAAAGTACCATAACAGCTACGAAAATCTGACTTATTTACTCGCTTTATGGAAGTTAAAATCACAAGACACCACTTTAATGATGCATGAAACTAATCGGATGCTGGAGCCGATCTCGCGATCGACAAAGCTTTGGGTGAACGGGTCCTCATCTGCGCCACTAAGCTACAAGACGCGATCGTTAGAGGTCCGAGTGACTGCTGTAACACTCACGTACCGAGGTCCGCCAGGACTGGTCGCGTTATCGATAACTGCGGCACCAACGGTAACGGGCAATTTCGAGGAACGTCAGACCGAAGTAACTGAGGAGATGGACGTCACACAGGCATTAATTGGCGAGAAACTTGAAAATCTGGAGGATCTCTACCTCGGAGAAGCGAGGCCGCTCACTGCAGCCACCGTCCGTGAGAGAGAGAGAGAAAAAAAAAAAAAAAGAGAGAGAAACAGCCGCCTGACAGGAGAGCAGCCGGAAGGGAATTAGTTAGCCAACACCGGCGCCCCCACCTGACCGTAGCACACAAACACGCCACATTTTTAGTGAGACAGCCGGCCTGGGCTCGCTGCTCCCCGTGCCACACCGGGAAATAAAATAAAACTGACACCACACACGGTCACAGCATGTCAAGAAAGCCATGACAAAGGGGACCAACCACCTCCCCCCGGTCCCTGAGAAGCAAGGCCAAAGACAGACGGCAGGAGAGCAGGCTCTGCTCCACCGGCCTCGTAATCAGAGGCGTTAAAAATTCCCAGGGCGGAGGGGCGGCTTCCATCTGGCCCCACACTCCCAGCCCGGCTGTCGCTGGAAGCCGCTCACCTGAGATTTAGAAACCAGAACCTAGTCATGTCCACCCCAACAGTAACCCCATCAAGGCAGGAAGGCGATGGGGGGGGGGTTTCAGAATCAGAGTCACGACATCAACCCGTTGGCCCAGGTATGTGGGCGATGTTCCGGAAAAGTTGAGACAAGGTTGATGACAAGAGAGCTGGGATGGACATGAAAGAGAACGTTGGGTGAGACCATCATAAGAAGCCATTTCAGAGAGAGAAAGAGAGAGAGAGAGACATCGGACACCTCAGACAGGAAGGGGGGGAGGTGCTCACACTGCAAGTTTGGTACACGTCATTCTGGACGACTTTAATGGAGATTTATGTCATCCCCCCTCCCCAAAAACCCATGGTGAGGACGCTGCGTAAAATCACATGCAAGCCAATCGGTGTCTTTGGCAGTTTTCCAGAGCTGCAGGTCTTCAGTCAAGGAAATGGGCTTGTTGCAGAGATCCAAGGCGCCCACTGGCTCCGCGTTTAAGCGTCACCTAGACAACCGCGTTGTGTTTAAAAAAATAAAAAACAAACACACCCCCGAAACAGAGCGGCTGCGGTTATTTGGAGAAGAACCAAGAACAGGAGATATTAAACATTTAAAATGCAGGAGGTACATACAGAGAGAAAGGTCCCACAGATCACATGGGAGCGTAAAGCGAGACTGACGAGTCGACGTCCAATAAAGACACGTCGATAGATGCCAAGGGCCCACCAATCATAGAAGGCCGATTTTCTTTGTCCCAAAGCTGTCACCGGACATAATGAAGAGAAACACCCCCCCCCCCCCCAAATGTGAAACGTACCCTGGCGTCACAGTGAATGCCTCCCGTGGTCTTAGAGGGGACCTCAGAAATGACAAGGGGGGTGCCCTAGACACAGACAGCGCCAGAGCAGTCACGGGCACCGGGACCGGGTCGCCGCGGATTAGCCACGGCGCCCCCGCTCGACGCCGTCGCCGTGGAAACAAAGACCGACGCATCTCCCCACCAATACCACCCCCCCCCCCAAAACCTGTTCTGTACACCCTATCGTGGCATCTCTATCAGACAGTCATGTGAGAGACAATCCATCCGCCACAACTCTTCCCGACGTTCGCTCCCGATTTAATTAAAAACAATTAACGACACCATGGTAACACGCCAAGTCGTCTTCCCAGCCCGTTTAGTCGTATTAAATCTGCATTTACCTTTTTAAAAAAAAAAAGAGAAGCATCATTAGCTTCCTGGCTCTCTCCCACCAAGATCGGCGCATTTTGGCGGGGGGGGGATTAGCACGGACGCGCGAGCACCCCTCTGTGACATTTCCACACAGGAGCAGACGAGGGCTTTCAGCGGACGTCCGTCAAGACGACACAAAGGTCAGGAAGCTGATGCGAGATCGGCCGCGAGCTTCCCGGGGATTATCCTCCGCACTTGTATGCTGCCCCCCCACAAGTATGCAAAACGGACAGAAGACGCCAGAACATGGCCAGTGACTCGGAAGACCACTTTTGACCACCCGGTTCACGTGCCACAGTTACCGAGGCGACGACAGAATATCGGAGAAGCTCATCGCGCTTCACGTCAAAAACCAACAACGAAAAAACAGCAGAACACCCTCCTACTCGCCGATTCCTTCAACCACGTTATGTATGAATTTAACGGGACAATTATCACTCTAGGAATCTATACTGACTCGTAACTCGTACGGAGTAATAATTCAAGAAATCCTGAGTCCGACCGGACGAGCTCCACACGATGTGATGCGGACGCCGTCCCCAGCTGACCCGGTGCGGGGATGAAATCTAATCTAATGAGAAAAATCATTAGGATCTACAGCACAGTAGCTGACATTTTGGCTTTGGGTGGGGGGGGTCTCAGTCTGGCATTCAGACAATGACGGAAACATCCAATAAGCAGGGGTTGGATGATTACAGGGGTGGGGCTCAGTCATCAGGCTGGTTATTCCTCGGAGCTCTTGAAGGCACCGCCCCCCCCTACAGCAGCAGCCCACACTGGTTAAAATATTACGAGGGGGGGGGGGGGGGGGGGGG
>JAODLC010000001.1:5675502-5709383 GCA_026781145.1 Hippopotamyrus pictus
TGGGCCATACCTGCTCCTGGTATTTACCCAAAGACAGGTGTGGCTCATTAGAAGCCAGGTAGGATAGAAAACATACCGGACAGTAGCTCTCCAGGACCGGAGTTGGAGACCCCTGTTCTAGAGTATGGTGGTATTTTCGTCGGCTGAGATTTATTCGTCTACAAGAATGCTGGGAAACGTTTTGCTACCTTAATTACAGCCCACTAACCTTGCGCGACGTTCCCAGACTCTAAGCGGAGATATCCAGTCAATTTCCGTTATCTACAGTCAAGAAACTTTATTTTTAATAGCAGTATGTCACAGCAGGGTCTTTAATTGAGACGGTCTTTGAAATGATCAAACACTATGATGCTACGTTTGTCCTTATGTAAATTCGAGATTTATCATTTCAGTTTACATTGTTTAAAAAACCACTTGTGCGCATATGTATACTTTACTATGCGAACTGCATCGGATTTTTTTTTTTTGTAAAAACCCTTGTAATATTCACTACAATTAGTAAATTTATATATTACACTACAGATTGTCATATTGTAGAACACTTCATATAACAAGTTATCGTTATTTCAAATGTATGACACAATGCTTTATGGCCAACAACGTACGCTTTAATCTAAAACATATACAGTGCGGGCCAAGGGTACTAAATTAAAATAACAACCAAATCAACTTTTAAATTAGTACACGTATACAGAGTAATACCGTACTGTGGAAGTTAAAACTTGCTTAAGAGGAAGTCCGATAATGGTGCTTTTACCTTACTATGTCAGTTTATCGTTGTTACTTGTAGATAACTTTGCACTAAATACGTGACAGTGTGCGCTATGGGTAACTTTTGGTAACCTCTTGTTTGCGCAGGAGATCTGACTGCCATTTACGCTCCTTTCTCCACAATTAAGAACTATAGTAAACGTGTACATAATAATGTATACCATGAATATGTCGGTGTGTAGTTTTGTTAATATATGGGTTATAAGCCCTTTTTCTCCGAGGAAAAAAGGAACTAAGTATAGTCATTAGCACAAAATTTGAAAATTACGCACCCAATGTTTGATCGGTACTATGCCAACCGAAGGATTATTTTATTACCATTTGCTCAAGTACATGAGAATTCAAGTGATGTAAGTACTTTGACTGAAGCGGACTATGGGATTTGATAACTGAAAATAAATAATTTATCTATTTTTATCTGTTGGTAGGGAGATATTGGTGTTCCGCCTTACTGTGCTCAATATGCCGTGGTTCCAGTACTGAAAATATTATCATAAACTAACCCGTGGTTAATATATAATTTGGAACATATGGCTTTTTAAAATAAACCCTTTATTTTTGTAGTGGCATGACCTATGTGGATTTTACTAATGATGCCCAATTAGTCATTAAACAGATTCGACCACGAGGCTTGTATAGATTTTCATTCGCTAATATTTGCTCGTCAAATATTTTCTTTGAAACGTTTACAACATATTTTATCTGCATGTCAGACAGGAGACATCTGTGAGTGTTTTTCGAATCTCCATTTCATAAATATGCTGCCAATTGGTCGAATACATTTCCATCTCTCCCTCTATTTGTTCACGGTTGAAAGAAAATGTAATAAACGAGTGTATTTGATGGATTTATGATTTATCAAATGTACTTTACCATATGGCAGACGTTTTAATGTTTGTTTTAAAATACAATCGAGCTGGATTTTAACGTGAATGAAGAAGATGCCCAAGTCACGTGACGGGCGGCGTGCCCTTTAAAGAGTAAAACTCAAGGCGCCGCGTGCAAGTTACATTTTTCAGCAAAATGTCAATTTCTGAAGCGCCTTCCCAGCCGCACATCTATGCAATAACTTAAGAGGCAACTTTCACAGCCGCAAATGTTTCCTACCCGCTAACTGAGAAATGCTGTCCATCACAATTCGGTGCTGAAAATACACCTTCCTTGCGCTGGGTAATAGGCTACGTTACCTTCCTCGTGGTATCGCCTACATTTGCTGCACACCTACTGAAATACAGCACACTGGCACTTTAACAAGAACAAGACCCCGAAACTGATGTTAAACAGCGAAGCTTAAAAACGAAAGGTTTCACTTTGCTGTTTTTAGACTTTGAAATGTTCTTGCAAATACACCCATTCTTACATTTTATACAAACTACTTTGACAGAGGTTACTTCAGTGAGACCACATTTGATTCTCGCGGTGAACCATAGAACGTGCAATGCTGACACAGCACATATAAAAAGAATAAAAACATTCATGGTCATCATAACTCACACCTACGTGTATATATGACTATTTGGTTGATCTGCTGTGTAAATTGCATACGTAGATTTGGGCATACAATGCACTAGCCAACAGCACAGTTGGGGGGGGGAAAATAACACAATACTTGGTTGTCTTCACTCTGAAGCGGTCGTGAGATCATGCACTCACGCATGCATGCTGATTTGCATGCAATATAAGGCTATAAATTACTGGGGTCAGACTCACGTCACTCATGCAGGACTGCTGGCCTATACGCGAGTCTTCTGTCTGCAGGATCCCCCCTGTATCGGGGCAGTGAGTCGGTACACCTTTGGATTTGAAAAACACTGTTCCGGACTTGGCGATATTCAGCAGAATTATTTACGTTTTCCAGGTAAGGTGACGGTTCAGCATTACTTGGAACTTGTGTGCACTGCGCCAAAATGTACCGATGAAATGTCGCACCTGGTACATTTAACACAACCTGTACGCATATCTCCCGTTTTTGTTTACCACAGAAAAATTACCAGTAGCGGATGATGGAACAGCATAATAAGGACGTGATAGAACAAGGTTTATTATTACGACATTATCTTTTTTAAACACCGTATGAAATATGCGTAACTGTTTGGTCCTTTCGGATGTCGTTTTATATATTTGAGTTTAAAAATTTATTATTATAATTACTAATAAGGTATTTAATGAGAAAGTTAAACATTTCAAAATGCAAAGTAGCATAAAAACTAATTGAAATGTAGCCATCCAACAAAGTAGTCATTTCCTGATTTGTCTTGATTTTTTAAATAAAATAAAGTTATGGAAAGGTAATAGTTGTTTTCTCTTACAATAATTTAATAATTTCAAATTTGTGTTGAGTCTTCCTGCTGCTTTTTATAGGAGAAAGTTGCATAAACCAACTCGGGGGGGTATTCCTGAACGGCAGGCCCCTCCCTGCATATAAAAGGAGGAAAATAGTGGAACTGGCAACGGAGGGTGTAAGACCTTGTCAAATATCGCGGATTTTAAAGGTACCAACGTGCGGCACATTTTCGCGGAAAACGCTAATGCTAATGCTAAACACATTAAAACATACTTGTGCTTCTGTCGTATTTTTTTTATTCAGGTGTCCAACGGCTGTGTCAGTAAAATCCTCTGCAGATATTATCAAACCGGACTTTTGTGTCCCAGGTCGATCGGGGGTAGCAAACCTCGTCTGCTCACGCCAGAAGTGATTTCCAACATCGGTCGCTACAAGTGTGAGAACCCATCGGTTTTTGCATGGGAAATCCGGGAGAAACTCCTGTCTGAACGGGTGTGCGAACCTAATAGGGTTCCCAGTGTAAGTGAATTAACCGAAAATCTCGCCAATTCAGCTTAAAATTTCATTTTAATGCAGAACAGAAGCTATTTTTATGTGTTGCCAAAACTATAGAAAAGAAGGAAATACAATTTTATAATCATATGCATTGCAATCGTAGAAAGGATTGAAAATCTAGTACGCACTATAATAATAATGTCACGCATTGTTCGCGCGCTGTTTGTAGGTGTCGTCTGTAAACCGAGTTTTGAGAAACATGCACCTGGATCTCATACCCTTTGGGACGGACAGCCCTGGGCCTCAGGGTAAATGGTTGTTCTTTAAATCTCAAATATTTTCCTGAAATGCAGTAAACTCAATCTTCGTTCCTGCCATCTTTTTCCTTATATCCAATTGTTATAGAAAACATGTCTGGTAGAGATGTGGGCACGATGACAGAGTGCAGGACTTTCCCAGATGATGGTCCTGGAGCAGAAGATAGCAGGACAGGGAAGAAACAGCACAGGATCCGTACTGTATTCACCGAAGAACAATGTGCAGTATTAGAACAAGGTATCCGCAGCTCAATGTCTGATTAAGGACTGCTTTGCACAATAGGCAATTTTTAGTAAAATATGGGTAAAGAACATTAAAAATCGTATAATTGGGGTAAAGTGATTTATGTCTGAGGAATCTAACATAGGCTATAATGTATGCCTTTTTGAGTTTGTATTGCTTTGTAATGTGTACTGATGCAATGGGTAAATCCAGCAGTATTATTAAACTATGGGTTGAAATGATCCGCTTGAAGTGTAATTGTGTGTGTGGGCCCATCCCTATAATCCACCTTGTGCTTTTTTTTGTTAATGTTGCAGTGTTTCGACAGGGACATTATCCAGACTTGCTCACTAGGGAGAAACTAGCAGCAGAGATGAACCTTTCAGAAGGAACGATAAAGGTAATGAGGGTGGGGATGAGTGGTAGGCAGGCCTTGCAGAGACTCCAGTTTATGGGTGCTTTTTCAGGAACCAGAACGTTTTTCCAGAACCAATAACTTTTGTTGTGTTCTCACCGCATGTAGGAACTCATTCCGATTGTATTTCTTCGTCTCCCATGCTTATTTAGTATAAAGGTCCCAGTCCTTGTTGTGCAGTGTGAAAGTGACACAAGAAAGTGGCCAAGAGCTAGAAAAGTGCCCAGTCGAAACAGCCCAGGGACTTGAAACCAGGGCCAGGTTCTGGAACTTCAGTGTGAAAGCAACTTATACTATATGAAGACCTCATTTTGCATAGGATTGTGTGACCTTTTTAGCCATCTGGGAAGCAGGTTTATTTAAAGATTTTTAAAACATGTATACTGCATCCCTATCTGGGCTTGTGGAATGTTACCCTTCCTATGGATCAGGAACCTGAGCTAATGCGGGAGATAGATGTGTGTGACAGGAATAGTGAGCCTTACCTTCATGCTCTGGAAGCAAACATCTGTATTAGGGTGAAATTACTCCTACTTTAGAGATCCCCATCTTCAGGATCTCAGGTAGGTGTGAGGATGTGCACGGGTCCCAGACCAAGGGCTGTGCAGCCGGTTTTTTTCCCAATGGATAAGAGGGTTGTCTTCATGGAATTGCAAGTATTGGGAGAAGAAAACCCATCAGTTTCGAAGACCCAGCCATCTTAGAGAAGGTGGATTAGGAGCATGAAAGGGTACCCACTATCCACTACGAACTCTGTCATGCTACTGCAAGACTTCGGCACACATGGGGATACCTGGAGGGTTATGATTGGAACCATGCTATCAGAACATCCAAGGACAAAGGTCAACGATCAACTTTGTGGTTGTGTCATTTGAGTTCAATGCATTTGTTTTGGACATTCGGGGGATGACTGGAGACTGATAGCAACCAGTGACCAGTTATGAGCTGGATTTTGTGTAAGGAGAGGAGGCCAGGTGGCCCAGGCTGACCAAGACACGCAATTGGGATTTGCTGAGAATGTTTGGCTGAAGCTTCCATGCAAGTTGAATTCAAAGTCAACTTTGTTGTCATTGTGCACATGCACGACAAAATGAGAAAGCTTTCTTAGTGCAGTCATACACACGGAGTAATAGTAGTAAAATAGCCAGTAGGATAGAATAAATAACATTTAAAGATGAATTTCCAGGGTAACTCAACTCCGACCTCATTCAGGCTGTTAAGGAGGAGTGGGGTAATGCTAACTGAAATGATGTTGCTCCACAAGGTTGCTCACCTCTGGAGACAGGGTGTGGAGTCTAGAGATCCGTGACCTCAGTAAGGGAGGTGTGGCCTGACACGCTTGGCATTCTCCAACACGACCCTCATCAGGAAGAGCAGTGTGGAGAAGATGAAATATATTGCATCCATGCTCCAGACAGTGAATGTAATTACAAATAATTGATAAAATATTGAATGTAAAGGTAATGAATTTGTTTCCTTGTGCCTCTGGAACCAGGGTTCGAGTCTTCGTGTGTGGAGTTTGCATGTTCTCGCTTTGTTGGCAAGGGGGTTTCCCCAAATGGCCAAAACTGGCTAAGGTTCATTGGAGTTACCAAACTGCCCATAGGTGTGTGAGTGTGCGTGTGATGAGCTGCTGCCTGCATTGCACACACGGGCTCCGGACCCCTCCGGATCCTGAACAGGATGAGCGGTTACAGAAAATGGATGGATGGTAATGAAACTGGAACAATTTTACTGACCTCTGAGAATATTTAAAAAATCAGGCATTGTATTGCGTACGGTGAAATTATCCTTCAAATAACTGTAACAACTAAAACACATTATATATTTTGTTTTCAAAAATGCAAATGTGTATCTCTCACCTGAAGGTCTGGTTTTCAAACAGAAGAGCAAAGTGGCGCCGGGAGGAAAAACGAAATCGCGCCCCCTACTGTTTGGGAGGTATGCAGTTCATGATAGCCTTCACATTTTAAGTCATACTATAACACCCCAGCTGTCTTTGAACCTGAGAAGTTAAGACTATTATGCAGAAATTTCACATTGAAAATAAATGTATGCCATTTACAATAGACCTTTTAGGAAAAAACACCATGTGACCAAAGTGACCATCACAGCACATGGAAGCTGGTGCCCTGGGCAGAGCCTATCAGGCTGTACTGAACACGTGCAGAATGCGTGCACGTAGGTCACTTGGAAGCAATCAGGGTCAACATGGCACTCAACAGCGCCTCCTTTCTGCCACAGATGCCCTGGGTAGAGAGAAGTCAAGTACCTACAAGCTGGGCTCTCCAGAAGGTGATGCAGGTCCCCAGGTAGGTTAAAGCTGTTACACAATACCAATTAACTGTAATGAACTCTTTAATTACACAGTGAGCTCAATATAGAGTTTAAAATCATGCAATATTTCTAAAGGTTTTTAAAACTTTTTAGCATTTTAAATTTCAGAATTTAAAATTTCAGCCTATCATGCCAAAAAAAAATCCTTTTTCTTTTTTTAGTTGCATGTTATTTCTTATTTTTATTATTACTATAACTATATGTCATGTTTTTGCAGTATATGTACTGAAACTGCTTTGCACGACTTTGACATACATTAATGGTATTATGCCGAACTGGTATTAATCCATTGTGTTTCCTTCAAAGGGAATTTCTTTAAACACTGCAGGAAACAGTATTTTCCCCACATTGTGTTTTCTGTGTCCAGAGTAACTGGAACCAGGTGGCATCAGTGCACCAGGAAGCCCTAGCAGCATTCTCCTACAGCCTGGCCCCCAGGGAGCCACACTGGGCCTCAAACCCAGCCGTCTCTCACGCCCCCTACCAGCCAGGTGAGGTATCACAGCCACTGCAATGGGCTCAGAGAATGGCTTACCTCTCCTTCAGGACTCCTACAGTGCGGTATGGCTACTAGAGGGACTGATTGAGCATGTTGTGATAGAATTTCTCACCAATGAGCATTCCTGAAGGCTCTGTCTGTAATGAGGGAGAAGCGGTTATAAATTCAATTCAATAGAATATCCTAAAATTGTATTGCCTGGAATGTAAATAATGGGCATTTGTCTAACTGCTGCACAGTAATTTCCATTTTATTTGTGAGTTTGAACCTGTAATTTTCTGAGATTTATCCCCATCCTGCATAGAGTGATGACTGTCTTGGAAATATTATCTCAGCATTAAATGTTCTGTGAAGACTGCCTCCCCCCAGGTTACGATGAGGTTACGTTCTGATAAACCTGTCGTAAGGCAAAAATGTACTTTAATACAGTACACCTAACCTAACAAACATCATAGCCTAGCCTACCTTACACATGCTTAGAACACTTACATTAGCCTGCAGTTGAGCAAAATCATTAACACAAAGCCTATATTATAAATATAATAAAGTGTTGAATATCAAATGTAATTTATTGAATAATGTACTGAAAAATGAAACATTTACCCATCGTAAAGTCGATACATCATAGCACAGACCATCGTACCCCAGGGAGTATCTGTATAGTAGACAGGCATGGTTCCTGACAATCAGGAAAATCCCCGGTTTATTCCCGGCTGTGGTGATGGATGCTAGCAGTAATGATTGTGGGGGTGCAGCTGCGGGGGTCCGATGGCGTGGAGGCTTACAGAAGGTGCATTTTGAGAAGGTTTACAGTACTACTCTTTTACAGTCTCTCTAAGCACCAGAAGAGCAGGCGCTTCTGGCTACGGATCCACCCCCCTGCCCCCCCAGTGGAGCTCGGTGCCGTACCCTGCAGAGGAAAGGACCCCTCTGCCCATGATCCTGGGACACTATGACTCATTTCTCCTGCCTCACTGATGAACACCATGTCTTGAAGACAAGCACTCTGCAGGCAACCCTATCACTCAGTCAGCATCTGGGGTTGCTTTAGCTTGTATATAAACCTGGACATTAGTTATCTGAAGATAATGAGTGATAAATAGCAATAAATAGGAAGAGACTGAGATCATATTTAAACATCTCACATTAAATAAATCCAGCTTACAGTTCTTGAGGACAGAGTAAGTTGTTTAAAAGAATGAAAGCTGATCAGATATACTCACACTGGCATCTGATCCAAGGTGCTACCGTGCGTGCCCCCTTCCCTGTTCATCTTTGGGATAGACTCCAGGCTTACCACAAACATACTGGTTATGCTGTTAGGAAATGTATGCATGGAACTGGAAATATGCTCGTAGCACATCAAGACATTCCACATTATTTTTCATATGCAAAACACAAATATTTTCGTTAATTCTGAAACAAAGAACTGCTGATATTAGCTATTTTAAGATAGCGTTTCACGAAACCCGTTTTATCAAACTACAATACAGTACTAACAGTGAAAAATTAAAACTAATTTGTGGTGTTACCAGAAGGGGGCAGCAAAATCCTAGTCATGCTTTAGTTCATCCACCGGGGAGGATTAAATACACTCCATACACTTATGTTTTATTTCTAGTTTTATGAGGAACAATTTTTATTGGCAATTGCCTTTGATGAAAGACATAGTTTGACCGTAGATAAAGGGGTATGCATCTCCATTAGCGGTTTGGTATGCCCCGCCAGACAGTAACCCCCCATCCTCAGTCGTTGCCCCCTGTCTGTTCAGCATTACATTGCTAGCGTAGCATATACATAACAAGTGGTGAAGGATCGAGTACGTTTAAATTGAAAACTGCAGAGGACCAAAATGAGGACATTCTCTCTGAATAAATAATCCTACTAATACGGAAGTAAATAAATAAAAATTTACTAAATGTAATTTGCTGAGTTGGGTGGGAAAAATGAATAGGCCTAACCGCATTAACCCTTGAGATGCGTGTTCTTCTGTTCGAAAGGTTTGTTCGTTTAAGATCTCTGTCATTTACCTAAATTCGCAATGCTCCCCTCTATCCGGTACTCCTTAGTGAAATCAGCCAGTTTCATCGTTGCATTACTAAATACCAACATATGTGGGGTCCCTTACATGCACCACTATGGACTTTCGCTGAACCTTTTTCCCCTCTCGTGCAGTCAAAACACACTTAGGGCAAATTAATTTCTACGTTGAGATCCAACACGGGGTAGGTCACAGAAAACAAAGGCGTTCAGCGAAAGCAGTGATACGAACGAGAAAAGCCCGGCAATTTAGCAGCGGGGATCCAATAGCCGAATGAAAACGAGAACCAGCAAACGCTCCGAGCTCAGCCTAATGGGCAGAGCGGGACCCCATCGGCCCTGCCACAAAAAACCCCCATAAACCTTAAACAAACAAAGTGTCAACTCACTAAATCAAGCCTGTAGTCAGGAAGGGGCTTAGGGGCCGGGCTGTGCCCCACCATCATATGCTACAGGCGAGACTGCCGCGAAAACCACGTCCTGATCACGCTTACTGACTCCCAAAGACCGGCTTTTTACACGCCGCCGAGAGAAACAATCACCAAGAAGCTTGCGGGGGTCACTGAGTGACCTGGACTAACTACTAGGCTAACTGATAAAGATAATGCATTGTTACATAGATAGATAAATAACAAAATATGTGTAAAGAAATGAAAATAGTTTTTTTTCTCGTTGTTGTCTTTTTTTGCCAATAGACAGTAGGATGGGGTTTAGAGGAAAATACAACATATAAGAGTATGCATTTTCGTAAATGAACAATTTTAGGAATAAATTAAGCACTTAAGGTGAGTAATAAACCAAAACGCATATGACTGAGTATTTCGTTGGCAGCGCGCGTTTCCGCCTTGTCTGCGCGATCCAGGTCTAGCCTACTTGCGCGCTCATGCGACCAGGGGTCCGCGCAGTTGGATTAAAACTGTCACAGGGGAGCGCGGAGCTGGTAGAGCTGAATCACAGTCTGACAAATCCCTCCCTTGTCCCGGCACACTGAAGCATGGACGAAAGCAAACAAATGTAGGTCAGAACCCTTATTTTTACATCAAATGTCCCATCCTTGCACAGGATTAAGGTAATTACGAGACAGTTTATTTTTTAGAATGGGAGGAAAAATCTGCTTCGGTGGTATTGTTTTGACACATTGAAGTATATGGAGATAACACGGACTGATTTAAAAACATATACCTATTTATGGTTTCTGCAAGGTTGTGGTATGACACCAGCATCTACTTTGAATACCATACTTTGTAGTTTAAACTATATACCCCTCAAAAATAGTTTATACAACTATAATAAAAATATTTCTGTGTGAATGTATATTATGCGCTTTGTCGTGAAATTAATGAAAGAATTGACGCTTTCATGTCGTCTCACCGTCACCATCAAAAATCCGATAGCTAACCCTTTGGCTAACCTTGAAAAAGTCAAAAGTGACAGCTAATAGTTTTTTTGCTTACAAGTCTTTCCAAAATGACAATAAATGATTCAAGATTCCTTTATTTGTCACGTATACATTGTTATATATGTACAACATTAATGACCATTTATGTTATTCAGATTATTCATATAAAGAACACAAAACAAACTCGCTGGAGTACAAAACAGTTGTCAGTTTGTAACCATCTGAACACTGTATTAACTGAAACACATTTAGTTTGGGATGAAACATAATCTCCTATTTTAGTGGGTGAAGAATGGCAGCTCAGCTGAACGGATGAATCTTAAAGCATCGGCATGAAGGATCGCCGATCGCCTTTAGGACAAAGGCAAATGTAATAACCGCCACAGGGGTCGTTTCCCATTTAAGCTGCAGTCCCTTTATAAGTAGAGACCATTTACTGGAGTCGAAATACTTGAACCCCAACCAGCATTCCCCTCGTGCTTTTAGCGACTGCCACATCTGCACGGCAAGATAAACAAGCAAATATATACCGTGAGGCCCCGACATTATGGAGACAAGTATCAAATCATTCAAGGAGTGACGCACGGATGCTAGATTGCATCATCCTTAAAGTTTATAACTATTTAAAACACTTATATTGTTTTTCGTAACATTTCACTGCAAGCTTTTTCGGTTTCACCTAAGGCAATTTTTAAAGGGGGGGGGGGGTGTCCTCTAAGCCTTCAAGTGAAGCAGAACATGAAGGACAAGGCAGCAGCACGTTTGGCGGACTAGGGCGAAGTAAAAACCAAGGTCAAATCTCAAATGAACATGTAAAACCCGATTTTCTCATCATCGTTTAATACTGGCCAATCAATGAGAATACCATCTGGTCACAAGCAGCTCTTTTTATATATATAAATCTGCTCTGGCGTCCAGCAATCCTGTTTGCCTGATCAGGTTTCTACAAGCCTTGGGCTTTGCTGTCCCACAGCAGAAGACTATATCGCCACTGCAGTTTCACACCTGTATTCATGCTCTGTCAAATTAAGACTAATTGTATACACATTATGACTGCAGATTGAAAATGGTAGCAATTCACTCACGGTTTAATGACAACGACTAGAGGAAAGGAGAATGAAAAGGTTTACTTTATATCATCACATTTACATTTGGCAAAATCAACCCAATGACATTTTTTTAATTTAATTTTTATTTTTTCACAAAATCATCTGTGCATGTTTTCCCCTCTATTCTCTGCTGTTTTAAAGTCCAGTGGAGGCAATTAGCATGTCAGCCGATCACCATTTGTTCTGTTGCTTTTGGCTATTTTTACAGATGGGATGATTATTTCCTAAGAGGTAACAAGTCGACTGTTCCTTATTTAAGTCTTGCCAGTCCCTGATGGAAAAAGAAAGGCAGTCGGCTCCCTCGCTATCTGCTCGCGGGAGCTTTGAGAAGTACCCGACCTGCTTGCATAACATCAAACAGCCAAAAGCACACGAATCTAACTCAATATGCGTCTCATAGGGGATATTTCCCGGGCATCCAGATAAAAAACAGATGTGAGCGCAACAGTGATATACACACGCAGTGAAATGTCAGCGGAGTTATTCATGACAATGGCTAATTTTTCAGGTCATTTAAAAGAGGGCTGCAGTCTCAAACGTGTTCAGTTTCATTTGCACTCCCTCCCGGAATGACAAATGAGGCAAATCTAATGACAGACATACCCCAAGCACCTGAAATATTTGCATGACTTCGTATACTAACCATTGCTTTCTCTTCTTTCTTTTAACATATTACAGCATAAGAAGAAAGGAACTGAACACGTTGAAAAAAAAAATGATATTCCAGGTGCTGTTTCCCCCCATAAGTTGAGCGACGCAAACAATCACTCAGGGTAACATAAACCATGTAAAAATGGGAAATCAGTACAGCAATTGGAAGAACCGGGCCAGGCAGGACCCAAAGAAAATAGAGCTACTTTGGGAAACGAACCTGAAGATAAATGGGAAAAAAAAGTAGAAAAAAAAATGATCAGATTCACATATGGCTTCGGTTATCTAAAATAAAACCACATTTCACCTTTTCAAAAAAAAAAAAAACACTTTTATGAAGTTTCAAAGCAATTGATTTTGAAAAACACAAACAAATCCAGAAGGTATTTAACTTCATTTACCTCCATATTATCACAGTGACACATAAATGCTGTAATTAAACATGAATTTAAAGTGTTACAAAATATATGAGGTCACACATTCAAAGCTGACCTTTTATTATAAACTGTTCAAAGTGTGTTTTTCCTGATAGCAGCTTTTGCACATACAAAGTCTTCTTATTACGGTGTAGAATGAAGCCATTGCTGGCAGAACAAAAAATATTATATACTAGATTTGAACAAGACATTTATAGACAATGATACAATCATGGACGTGGTTACAGTTAAACCAAACACTGTGACTATGCAACTCTGTCCCCAGTGCAGATACACGCACACACAAGCACATATGCATGTTATTTTCATCAAAGACATTACAACCATATATATAGCTGTTATTCTTTTGACGAACATAACAGGCATATGTGTGTGTATATACATGTGTGTGTGTATATATATATATATATATATATATATATACACACACACACACACACACACACACGTATATACACACACTATGGGTTCTAGGGCGGTTCTATGGTTAGAAGTAACCCAGTGCTTAGTCCATGACCTGGGCCTGTCACGTATCATAACACAGGGATGGTGACTTGAAAAGTCAAAAAAGGGACTGGGGCCCTAAGCCTTGTGCCACTCCCTTGTGATATAGATCTATATATCACATGTTGAACACAGAACTATATAATCGCACGTTGAACATAGATCTATATATCACATGTATATAGATGTAGCAAACATTAAAGGGGCTAAAGAGAAAATAACACACTGCCTATATGGCTAAAATTAAACGGAAGTGTGTTTGCCTTTAACTAGCGGTGTCGATTTCTCTCACGATTCATTCAAAATTTTGGGTGAAAGCTCAAATCTCTGCAAAAAATGCACGGTGACGCCCTCGATAGTTTTGTTCGGCTCAGGAAGATGAACATACATACATAAATACACATTCTGACCCGCAGAATGGACACCTGGAGAGTTTTTTTTTCTGAGAAAAAGCTGAATTGTTATTTTCTAAATATGCATGCACCTCCACATGAAGTTAATTAGCAGACAAAAATACATTCACAAATAGGCACAACATGCAAGAGTTGCATAATATTACGCTTCTCAGTAGTTTTAAGCAAAAAAAAAAAACAACAATGTTCAAATCTAAGTAACTATATAGAAATACTATGGCAGTTGTTTGTGCCCTGTAGTATTACATACTGCAATTTTTCTCAAACTGATCTACGGCCTTTGCTGTGTATTGTCCATTCAGCTGACATTGTTTCGGGTGTTTGTATATCTTCAGTGTCATCTTTTCACTGGAGAAAAATATGTACATTTAAAAATTCATACATCGTTCAAAACTTTATTATAGTCGCTGGGAAGAGGGACATGGAGAGGAGGAACACTGATGAAGCTGTGAACACCGTCAGTCGTCCAGGAAAGTGCAGCTGGCGAAAGCTTAATAATACGCAGGTTTGCGATCGTCATGTTATGACATTTAAAAAAAGAAAAGAAAAAAAAAGAAAAAGTTGGGGCTCACCCACTTCAACAATATATTGACAAAAAAATCATTTATGCGTACATGGATACCTTGGAAAGACAGAAGACTAGAAAGAGCACAAATTTAAAAGAAAATAAAAATCACAGGATTTACGTGTTTAATGACTATTCTACTAGTGATAATACAGACACTAAAGAAGAGATCAATTTAAATGCACCGTTGGCATAATAGAGGTCTATAAGACCTACAACAGTATGATGTGATGGCAACACACATAACTCTGAAGTATGTACAAAGCTGCTTATTCGGAAGGTGAAATCACACGGCAGCTATACATCCGGGCCTGATACAATGTGTGCTCTGCTCTGTAACATCCCTCTACAGAGTCTCACCGTAACCAGGCAGAAATAGAGCTGGCTGACTTGGGGTGTTATCAAATATTTACAGACAGAAGACGATACTGTACACATAACCACGCATCGCTTAATACCGCAGCTCCCGTGACGCACTGAGACGTCTAACATGAGGCACTGTCATCTGAAGTCAGGCTTTGGGGTAAATAAAGTTTAAGGGGAATGCACCCATTTTGGAAGAAGAGGTTTGCTAAGGAAATAAATAATATCACTGCAGAAGCTGAAAAGGACGACAGAAAACCCCCAAATTAGGGATTTTTGAAGTGAGTCATTAACATCACAGATGTCATTATCATTAAAAAAAATAAATGACCATATAATTAATGGTCAGAAACAAAGAGGGACTTCAGGGTGGCCCCTTAGTAATTGTTCTCGAGGTTTGAATAGTATCTGAAGACCTTGTGGATCCACTGGGTGTAGTAGGGCACGTTGACGAAGATAGCGGGCCGGTTTGCCCTGGCGCAGCCTCTGCCGTGAATGCTGACACCCAGGATGACCTTACTCCCGCCTTCTTGACACACCAGGGGTCCGCCGTAGTCCCTCTGCAAGACGAGAACACCCATTACGGACCGGGAGAAAGGCTCGGTCGGCAGCAACGTCGCCTCACGTCTACAGTTTTGGGTGCAGTTCCTGCCCTGATAGTTTCTGTGTCCAGGGTTGTTCTGCTCTCCTTGTTTTCATGTGCCTTTCCTTTTCATGGTCTAAAGCAGGGGTTCTCAAAGTCGGTACCGTGGTCCGGACACAGACAGAACTTTAAGTTAATCCATGCACAACCAGTAATGGACCTTATGAAACAGTATATTTAACGTAAAGGGGCCTAACATGGTTTGAAGTTCAAGAAACCATAAACGAGCATTAAATAGTTCCCATTGCTGTTATACAATGATGTCTTTATCGAAACTTATTGTTCATGCATTAAAGTGCATGAAGTGCTGTTTTGTTATTTAAAATATTTCCAGACCTCCGGCTTTGAACAAAAAGCTTTGATCAAAAAGTTTGAGAAGCCCTGGTCTAAAAGCGCACGTTTTAGTTGGGGTAGTATCCCTAAATTGTCCTGTGCTGGACTTGAGTCCCATCCAGGGTGCATCCTGGGACAGGTTTCAGGATGACCTGCATCAGATGAGGGATTGTGGGAAAATGGAACAAATGAACAGCATCCAGATTTCCAAAGTAACTAACTTGGTGTTCCAGACGGTTGAGTCGTACATGTAGGTGCTGCTGAATTAACGTCTTCAGCTTGGGATGTGGAAAGGCAGACTCACCTCACACACTCCTTTGTCCTTAATTCCACCGGCACAGATTTTCGTCTCAGTTATCGGCAGGTTCCCTCGGTGGTACCAGTGGCATTTTTCATTACTGACTATCGGTAGCTGCACCGCTTTCAGGACTCCCTCGTGTCCGGTGCCTGAAGAGAAGGCAAAGGCTAATCTGTTTACTCAGCACCACTCATACACATGAGTAATTCAAAATGCTTTACGGAAGGTGAAACATGCGAGAAAAAAGCATCCGTTCATCCGTTTTCTGTAACGGCTTGTCGTATTCGGGGTTGTGGAGGGTCTGCAACCTATTGTGGAGGCTACAGGCACAAGGCAGGGAACAACCCAGGATGGGGCACCAACCCATAGCAGACATACCATTCACACCTATGGGCAGTTTGGTAACTCCAAATCACCTAGCTTGTTTGTGGACCGTCAGGAGAAACCAGAGAGCCCAAAAGAAACCCCAGGACAACATGGGGACAACATGCAAACTTCACACACATGGACCCATGGCGGACACATGAACATTCTGATCCCGTGTTCATTATTAATCATCACAGTTCATGTATTTCATGTAGTTACTATATTTGTTCATGATTTGTACATGAGTAGTAACTGAGTAACTTTGTTACTTGTGAGCCCCCTTGATTAAAGTCTCATTGGCTATCCTATCAAGCACTTGAAGTGACAAATTGCATTCCAGGCTGAGGAAGCTTACCTTTAGTCTCTCCCCATCCGAAAACGGTACAGTTAGTTCCCTCCTTCATGGTGCATCCTGCCACCGGTAACTCTATCCTCCGGACGTACTCGGACTGAAAGGCGGGTCTGGAAACGGCAGAGCGAATTGAGGTTGTCTGTAGCCTCAGCAGCTCATAGGCAGTCATTCTCTGCGTATTCTGGCTAATGGGTTTCTGGACGCGCCGCGGCGCTGTCTTGCCCAAAATGTCTTTCAGAGTTCCAGCGTAAGGCTACTCACTGAGATAATTTGAGCATGGCCAGATTGGAGCCCTCTGGACCACAGATGACATGGGAGATCTTCAGCTCCTGCTTCCTGGACACGTTCCTGTCCCAGGCATTGAGGTTGACAAATCCCATCCGTACGCTGTACTCGGTCAGGTCTGGAACACTGGGGAGCAGGACATTCTGTCAAAGCTTCCTCCCCATTGCTCGTCATAAATCACAGAAATTGCAGTAATTAAAGATCGCTTTTCCTAATTTATTTAAAAATCTTCAAAAAAACATCCTGGTACCTCTCCATTTCTAAGCCTACGATGTCCATCATTTTGCGCTAAAAGTTTAAGTTAGCCCACATCAATGAAAACGTCAAGTGAATAACGTTAAAAGTTACAGTTGCCTCTGGACGGAAAAGACGACTACAAGAACCCACACTCCTTCGGGAAAACAGCTGAGCTCCCTTCAGCAGCTGAGCTTTGCGACGTTAGACAAACTCGATAATCTGAAAGGCAGATGCGCGGAGTGCGGCCGCAGATCGAGTGCCTGGCCCCTAGTCAAACCGCCGCCACTGAAAATTTACGGTCGCACTTCATGGCGCCGAAGCTCCAGGAACAGGAGATGGATGAGCTTGATATTCCACTTGAATGGACATCAGTCAGGCCGGCTTAAGTACCTGTCATAGCTTTTCGCAAACAGGAAGCTATGCTTTAGCACGCCCTTCCAAGAGTAAACGCCGTAAAATAATTACCAGGAAGAGAAGCACTGCCGGTCTGTTAGTACCCAGTCCTCTCGGATCAGAGAGCCACCACACCAGTGACTGTTTCTGGAAACACAGGCAAACAGCTTGGTTTGGAAGGTGAGAACAGCTTAAAACCATTAGCATTTTTTAAAATGGAGAGCCAATGAGGTTAATGTGTAAGCAAAGTGTCATAATCATGTGTCATGATTGTGCAGAGCTCGTTACCCTTTCTGAATGCTGACCATCCAGCTGCCCTCCTTGATTTTGACCTGATCTCCCCCTATGATCCGTGTCTTTATATGAACGAAACAGGATACGTTCGACACGTCACCTTGAAGAAGGAATTCAGACGTGCATAAAAAACCAGCAACTAATACATGGATGCAAAAACAAACTTAACAAATCAATACAAGATAGCAGCAGAGACCCTGATCTGTCAAAGACAAAGGAGAATTGATGCCAGGAGCAGTATTTCATTTTAATAAAATTAACAGAAATCAATTACAATAAGGAAGCCGCATTACTTAAACGAAAGTTAGGGGTTGATAAGACTGTGTCAAAGGACTTACAGAAATAGGTGTATAAAAGACTCACTTTTTTGTTTCCCGGGGCTGGGTGGTAATTTACCTGCAATGGGAACAAAAATGACTGAATAAATTTGGAACTTAAGAGAAAAAGAACATTTAGCATGATGGTCACAGAGTCCTACACAGGTATTCATTTTGGCTTTGAGATCATAAATGAATATTGAGTTAATAAAAATATAATAGAAAACACTGATGATGGCCCACGTTTTAAATTAGAAGGTCGCTCAATCAATTAGTTGACGAGACTCGGGCCTAATTGCACACTTGGTTTTCATTCACAGCGTTGTCATGAGTCCAGGCAGCCCGGGCAGAAGAAGTCTGCCTGCGGGAGCGAGGCTGGACCACATCGAAAGGGTCCGGAAGGCACAGAGTCTCCGGAATTTTCCGGAAAGCCTGTCAAGCCCCCAACGCTGCAGCCTGACAGATTCGAAGCAGATGGACGCGGCTTGCAGAGCTGCGAAACAAAACCGGCACGTACCCGACGTATCAAGAGTAAAGCCGCAGCACACCACTGTAAACAGCCTGGGAGTCTCGCGATCCAACAGCTACAATTTGATTGGCTGCGGCTTTGCTGTACATCTTCCCTAAAAACTGACACTCCATAAACAGGACCCGCCCCGTCATATTTACCCAAAGTAAACAGTTTCCTCTGGAATCGACCGCAATTTTAAAAAGTAAAGTATTTATGAGAAAATACATAAAACATGTGGTTAGGGCTTCCGATAAAACAGTCGGCTCTGGCACAGCGATGGACAGCTGCCACTAAGCAACGCCTTCTGCTAAAGGAAAACGTTCAAAGAGCGTAAACTTGGGAGGGACATGCAGCCTTCCATTTTTTTAAGGTCCTCACAGGGCTTAATCATGCAGTAGTCCCAAGGTACGGACGAGTCGTTTGTATAACACCAGGGCCCGTGTTTGTCGTTGTCCGGGTTCCTGCAGAAGTTCATCTCCAGTCCCGCGGCGAGCACCGTCGAATTCCGCTCCCAGCTACGATAAGCCAGAGGCAAAGTCAGACAGAGAAGGTTTCACCGCATCCATTAAAGAAAGATATCCACAGGGAAACTTTAACATTTTAACTCGATAATGAACCATGTACGAACAAAAGCAGTTTCAACCCCTAAAGGCGTTTGTGTTCCCTGGGGAATACGGACATGTGTGATGTGCAGGAGTGCATATCCTCTTATATTATACATGCATGTCATTTACATCATACCTATACATTTTATATAGGTGCAAACCTTCAGAAAGAGGTAAACTAGACAATTTTAGGAATGTATAAGCCAAATTGTTGGCAGTAATGATGTTGACATTGACATTATTCTCCTTAAAATGGCAGAGAGCAACCATAACATACACTCCAGCATGATTCTTCAGATATATGCTGTATTTGTTCTGAGCAGGTCAGAAGATCATCCCTTTGGTCTCTATACCTTCCTTATTTATATTTACAGCTATGAGGTTTAACCTCTGGTGAACAACAGTGCTGCAAACCTACAGCCCATTAATGGGAAATCAAATTTGACAAAATCGACTATTTGTGCTTCATTCTCCTTGTTGTGTCAGGAATAATTAAAGTTCAGATCATTTTCAACATAGCTTGACAGTGCAAATGACTTTGATAGATAAAATAAGCTCTCTGTGGCAAATCTGCCAAAAATACCACTGAGGACGTCGCTGTTCCAACACTCAAAGTAAGATCTTCAGCCATGTTCAGTAACGTGAAACCTTATCAAATTAGCTGTTTCCAGGACGACCGACTGAAAATGTCATTCAGAGAAACAGGGTTCTGAGCCTTTGATCAAGGCTACTACATTTAAGATGGTAACTATAACCAGACACTGCACCTTCTGCTGTGGTCATCCCACGGAGCACAGTGGATCCCTGACCTCGTCTTGGACAAATGGCCCCGGTATTTATGACCGTTGTCCTCGTAACAATCTAGAAATGACAAAGATTTTTAGGTGAGTGACGAATGATATTTAACACAATCAAAAAAATACCCTGTGAAATTTATCATGTAAATAAAAACGCAATATGAAGGCATGTTGGCAGGGACAAAACACTTCACAGTGGCACTTTATGCTGCTGAGATCCTTAGTTTCATTCTCATTCTTGCTTTCTGTCATCCCTTCTTACGTTAAGTGAGTTTAACATCAGCCTTATCTGCAGTTACTTTAATTTCACTCTAAGGACAATTGTCAAGTTACTGGTTCCCTGAAAATTACAAGCAACTGTAACCCCGACATGGAGAATTCATACGTTGATGCTTCAGATAATCAGAAATTATTTCAAAGGGACCCAAAACCTCAGAGGCACATTATGAGTAAATTAGGGGGGTCATTTTGGGAAGGAACTTGAAAAGAGCCCTTGGAACATGGAACACAACTTTGCAGTTTCGTTTTACCAAAAAAAAAAAAAAAAAAATGTATGGCAGAAACGAACGAAACAGAAGTTTGTAGGAACAACAAAGCGATGCCATGATCAAATGCTGGACGTTCCACCGGTCTTGTTCACCTTCTGTTTCCGCAGTCTCAGTGCCACACCGAGGAATGTTGGTGCAGAAAGCCTTCCGCACTTTGGGGTCTGTGGTGAAGCACCAAGGGAGGTCATTTCCATCTGGGTTCCTGCAGTAGTTCTCTCTCAGGTCTCTGCCAGGGAAACACGGTTTAACCGCTGGGTAATACTATGGTGGCCCTCACTGGCCAAGCTCACTGGCCGAGAGTCCTACACGGTGTTTACCGATGTTAAGCATCACTCATTCCGCCAGGCACTGTGAACCACAGTCCACCAATCAGGGAATCCCTTCATCCCAGGGTCAGATTATAACACAAGGATGCTGCTGATGGCACAAGACAAACCTAATTAAGTGGAGGGCCTGATTTTTCCAGAAGTAGACCATATGTCATCCGGAGAGCGATGCCGGGACTGCATATTTACACGGCTCATCACCTACCGCTGATCCATAACCGCTTACACGCCGCTGGGGCTGTGGTAAACCTGGAGTCCGTCCCAGGAAGCCTGGGGCATGAGATGGACCCCACCCTGGATGGGATGCCAGTCCACAGGGTGCATGTTATGAATGATTTAGGGAGGATAATCTACCAAACCGCATGTTTTTGAACTGTAGGAGGAAACTTCTATGGAAACTCCCCACTCCCCAGAGCTGGGGAGCAGGAATCATTATCATACCCACAACACTTGAGGGATGAGACTGCCATGCTGCCCCACCGAACCGCCCACCTCAGATCAGAGCTGCTGAGAGGCCCCTAAAAATACATCCAGACATTCGCTGTCTGTCCAAACCACTGGTTAACGGCTTACTTGCACTTGTAATTCTGGGGGCTGTAGGAGTGATTGTGTGGAAACTGAGAGTCCCAGCGCTGACATTTCACCCCGCTGGGGGTCACGCCCACCGTCCCGTGGTACATCTCTCCCCGACCGCGGAAGCATGTCGTCGTCGTGTCTGAATCAGCCTTTGCGTCTGGCTCTGTGAGTGGAGAGAGACAAATGGAGACATGCTGAGAAGTGCATGCTGGGATGTGAGTAGGAGGACTGAATGGCAGGGTGTGTGACTCCACACGCTGACCTTCATGACGGAGACAAAAAAAAAAACCCAAACATCAGACTTTCTGAAACAACGTGCATAATATTGCCTTTGCATGACTGATCACAGGAGATATTCTCATTTTAATACAAAATTTATCATCACTATAACGGTTCCTATTCTATGACCCTGATGGATGATACTGTGGCATTTTTTGTTCAAGATATTTAATCAGACCTAGTCATTTAAAAGGTTTATGAAATAGGTCTACTATTTAAAGGGACCCAGGGACTGTTTAAACTTTTACACTCCGAAAGAAAATTGTACGTATGCCAAAAAATTGTAAAGTTAATCCAGTACAGCAATGTGGTGATAACCTTAATATAAAACATAAAAATATAAAAGTTCTTAATAACTGACGTTCCCTCAGCTGGATTTTCCAGGGGTCATTTATTTCTGACTGAAGCACAACTGGGGCTGAATGACCTCCTTTGTTTGGGATTTGGGAGCAGGACGGCAACGAGGAAATAATGTGTTTAATGTGAATTTCTGCAGTAAACGTTCAGCTGTGCGAGGCGGTAAGGTGCACTGTATGAAACACGTCCGCCAGGAAATCAAGAGAATGCAACGTGGTGAAAACAGCGGACATTTCCCGCGGTTACGAGTATCCGAGGGCTCCAGGAGAACATCGGTTTGTATGAAGTGGTCCTGAGATTTACATTTCATTTATTCAGCAGACGCTTTTATTCAAAGCGACATACATTTTTGAGAAATCAGGGTCACTCAGTCCCTGGAACAAACTGGGGTTAAGGTTCTTGCTCAAGGGCCCAGTGGTGAAATCATTCAATCATTCGACCACCTCAGGGACTTGAACCGGGCGACCTTCCAATCATAGGCACAGCCTCTAATCTTGAACAACATACCGGCGACCCGGCTGTCTTCTGATATGCAAGGTTCCTTGTCTCGACCGCTGAGGGGACGTAGGGAGGACGATGAAGGTCTGAGGGTCTTCCACACGCAACGTTCCTCAGTAGGAGCTAGGAAGATGCAGAGTCAAGCAGGCCCTGAAGCACTCACCGCACGGCTTAATGTTGCAGTACTCCCAGGGTGTCTTGGGGTCCAGCGTATAGCACCAGGGCCGAAGGCGGCTGTCGGGGTTGCGGCAGTAATTGTCGTTCAGGCCCTTGTCGGGGTACCTGTGGCGGAAGGACACGTTGATGTAGGCCAGCCAGCCGGCAGATCGGTATAACGTGAAAGCTGCTTCGTCTCAAACCACAACACCCCACCTCAGCAGCTAAATCATCCGGCCTAATAAACCCAGCGGTGAGTAATGAGTCAGCTTATCTAAACACGTCATGGGGGGGGGGGGGCTGTTTCAGACTGGGGCGAGTGGCTTTCCCATATAAATTACCAAAAAAAAGGAAAAAAAAATCTTCAATTACCTACTGCTGAAATGTTATTGCATTTAGATTCTGCCAATTACGCAATTCTTCGCTATAAGTCCCCTGCCACCAATGGCAGCCTCGAGTAGATTAATTTATAACCATCAACGTTTATTATAGGGCTATAAAAGATGTTTATTTCCTCTCTGAATTCGACTTGCATCTTTATTACGTTACACTGCCTGGCTCCAGTGCGCAGTGAGATAGTGGGATACATATATGCACTTACAGAACACACTTATGGTCCAATATTAATAATGACACATATTTGGCTTCAAGTGTCAGGAAGACACAATTGTTTTAAGTTCTGCGTTGGGCTGAAAGCAGTGAGCTGTTCATGGCCAATGGTGATTAGGTTAAACTGTCAGTCCGCCCCTTTGGATGGAGCTCACAGCAAAAGTATGTCAACATCACTCAGAAGGGGGGTAATCAAACGTCGTGTTTTCTGACTCCATCTGCAAAGTGCCATCAGTCCTACGTGGGAAAGCCTTGTCTTCTGGCTTCTCAGAAGAATCATGAAACCACAACAGCTTCCAGAGGAGACACATTGAGCTGCCTTGAAGTTAATTTAGTATTACCATTAGTCATGCCTGAGCATTACTAGTAACAGCTACCCGGCATCCTTGCACTGCACATGTCAAGCAAGACATTCTGTGAATTAAATCATGAATCTTGATTAATTAGACTAATATTGTGTGATAGTGTCCTCAATGGTCAATCACACCAGCCGCTAACTAGCATTGCTCCCTAATGCACCATCTAAACAGACCTTCAGTGTTGGGTGGTGCTGGAAACTGACCTACAGCTGTTCCTTTCCTGTTCCTCTGTGCAATTCCCAGAGCCTTGGCTGACAGTGGCGGGTGAATGATTCTGGAGTGTTCCACAGGCCCCCCACCAACACCTGGGTGGCAAACGGTGCTCATCAAGAGCCCCAAGCCAAAGTACCTTCTGGAAAATGAGGCATGAGGCCAGCCAGTGCCGTTGAAGAGTGAGGGGCTTCAACGAGCATGCAACGGATGAATGCAGAGTAAGCGATTTAATCTGCTTTAGCCTTCCCGGCTCCCCCCAGTGCCCCCCAGGCAGGCTCCATTTGGGATCGGAGCACTTCCTGATCACTGTGAACACCCAAGTAGGCTGGAGGTTCCCCATGCATTAAGCAGGTCCATGTCGTGACGGTCATTAGTAAGTAAACACATGGCGGTGATCTCATCGCTCTCCACTACTTATCGCGACATGATCGCACCCGTCAACCTGCCTGTACAGATATCATGCCGCCCACTAGGTGGCTGCCAGATTGGACGGCTACGGAATATCGGCGAATCAGGGCACAGGCTCAGGGAGGCCCCGGTGCATGCTGGTCTTGCTTGCAGCTAACAAGGTCTGACTTGGCTATTATGAAATAACAATGTAACTGTTGCGTCAGTTACACGACGCAGACGTCTTCAAATAAGTTATCCACATGTTTCTCATCAACAGCCATAAATGAAAGGTGGCTTGACTTATCTCCTGTCAGTGCAAAATAACTTTATATCATTATATCATGTGAATTTGTTAACAAAAGTTGTTTTGACTCAAATAATACTAATTTGTCAGGCTTCATTTGGTGAAATCATTACGGGCCACAAACCACAGACTGCATAATTAGCCGCCCGTTTTCACTCAGGATCACAGTACGGCTTTAATTAGTCGGTCGTAATTACTTGTAGGGTCGTCCTGCTGCTTTCAGGGGATGGAACAGCAGTTTTTAACTTTCAAGCTTCCTTAACGATTCGGACATGCCTCTTTATTTCTCTTGGGTGTAATGTAGAGCTGTAACACAGAGGTCTGGGCTGGCGTCCATTTTCATAAGTGACGTTCCTGAATAACACCTCCGTCCATCTGTTTATGCTTGGAGACGTCAAGGGGCAGAGTTCCACATGTAGGGGCTAATGAGGAGCCCCTTGCTGCCCCCCCCCCTTTACCTTTTAGGGTGGAATGGGTGTCGATGTGGCTCCATAAGGTTCCATCTCTGACACTCCTTCCCACTCTCTGTGTGGTCCACTGGGCCTCTGTAGCTCTCCCCGTTGCATGTCACACATTCCACTGCGGAGAGCAGAGACGAATTAAAGGGGGATGAAAAAACAGGCACCTTAAAGCCACACATGACGGAATCAATCCAATTACCGGGCAGCTCAAAGGAAAGTCTGCTCCCTGTCCTTCAGACGCTTAATAGAAAGCAAATACTAAACCTGTTATCTATTGCGATATACTCAAATGGAACCATAAGGTTCCGTACTGCACATCACTCTTCAATTTTTCTAACCGACTGTGACAGAAACATGCAGCAGTATCAAAAAAAGCAGAAAATATCGAAGGCAGATGCTTATTAGCCTGTCTCTATCGTGAAATCCTAATTATTATCCCCCTGGGTTCATGATTATGAAAAAACTGTCTTAACAAGTCTTACTGACCTGTTTCTAATGCTTCCTATCTTAACTCAATATCTTTGATCAGAGCCGGAATGCTATTCTTCCTTCTGCTACACACAGAAGCAATTGGGCCAGGGGCATTTAGGAGGATGATGTCAAAGAGATCTAGAAAATGTTGTGCCAGAAATGAGATCCAGTTCTGAGATACACTTCTATGCGTTCCTCCGTAATGGGTTTGATGACATGACAGGGTGTCTGAAAAGGATGCTTCCTTAACCCCAGATGACAGGCAAGCTCAGTGGGTTAGGGTGCGGTGCTAGTGATCAGGAGGTCACCAGCTCAAATCCCAGAGTCAGATGAGTGATGTCACCATGGGGTCCCTGAGCAAGGCCCTTAACCCCTAGTTACTCCAGGGACTGTCTGACCCTGCTTTCTCTGAAAAAATATTTGTCTCTTTGGATAAAAGCAGCCGCTAAACAAATAAAATGTAAATGTACCCTCAGAGCACTGGGGTATGGCACAGGATTGGTGTCGAATCTGGGGATTGGTAGTGAAGCACCAGGGCCCTGTCGTCTCATTGTCCGGGTTACGGCAGTGGTTCTCCCGTAGGTCCTCCTTCTTATTTCTGGCTGGCAGGAAGCTAAGCATGAAAGAAATGGAGGGTGAGGACGAATGCAGGAGCACACGCATGAGCAGAGGAGAGGAAAGGAATCCTGTGTCATCAAGCGAAGGACCCGCATCTTCCAGAAGCGAAGTTTGCGGATAACACTGCACCATATGCTGTGCCGGAGAATTTTACCAGCTAGCGAACTGCTGAGGCATCGTTCGCTCCAAACAGCCGTTGTTCGCTCCGATGGAACTGGCTGCACTCTCCATCCTGGCATAAACATTTATTGGGGTTATGTATCTCTGTACCCTGTGCTATGTTCCCTACATACTGAGCTCAAGCACGGAAATGATTTTGAATCACTTGTCAAGGGAGCCAATTCCCACACGCCTGAGAAATCCATCAAGCGCACGGCAGTGATGCTCGCCTTGGTCGCAGCTTGTGTCCTGCTTAACATGTTTTATATATAAAGACACTCCTCTGCCTCGCGGTGGAACGTATGAGAGACCCTGGCGCCTCGTCTTGCCTCCACACGGGGCCGGATAGAGCTGAACGAGCTACTCGCAGCCACTAGGGGGACGACACGCCCTGAAAATGTCAGTGGTCCAAGAAGAGGACCTCCTGGAAAATGTGCGCGTTCAGCTGAGGGCGCAACCTTCTGTTCTCACACACAGATGTTCATTACTCACAGAAGACATCATCCCAGCGTGTCACTTAGCTCGGAGCTAGGATCAGACCAAACGTTATAAAAAAGAATGCTCCTCTGCTTAAATGATGATCAAAAGTAACCTAATGCCCCAAGACTAACATATATAATGAAACGCTACCTGTTAGAAAGGCATATTAAAGTCAGGGGAGGGTAGAGTTTACTGGGTCTCCATTAAAACAGCTTCACGAGCAAAATACAGACCACTCATTTGGTCTATAAATCTTTACAGTGAAGTCTTTAAAGCCTGGTGTTTTTTCAGCCTCTATAAACGTCTATTAGTTCTAAACTTCACTTCTAACAAATATTACTCATCTATCTTAAGTTGAATGTCTTATCTGCAGCCTTGGTTCTCTTAATTTGTCCCCGGCAAGCATCAGTTCATACATCTCGTTTACGGTCATCTTCAAAATGTTTGAGCAAGATGGTTCCTTCTGGTTTTATGTGAAGTCCCACATATAGATTGAACTGCAAGCCAATGCTTACCATCACTACTAAGGTCAAGCTCTAGGGAGGGAGGGTGAGACTGACTAGGGCAAGCTAAGCTTCCGATGACAGTGTAAATAAGGAGCACCGCCAATGACACAAGGCCTTGGATGGGAAACTGGAAGACCGTTACTGGAAAGCTAGCTACAGGACAGCAAATTCCTGTATTTGACGGTGAATCAGCGAGATGGTTTGTGTTATCCTTGATATCTGCATTCTGAGAAAGTAACCAGTATCTGGGGAAAAAAAAAACAGAGATAATCTTACTTGTGGTCATGAGGCATAGTAGAGGCCCAAGCCTGGCACTTGATCTTCGTTTTTGTTACTGATATCGTCCCTCTGTAGTTCAGTCCAGTTCCGGTGATGCACTGTTTGACATAGTCTATGAAGATGATGCACTTGTCAAACCTGGGCATTATCTGGATGTAGAGCTGTATATTTTATATAAAGAATACAGTGAACTTTCAAAACAAGTGACCCCACTGTCCCTGTAGGAAACTGAGGATTGCAGAGTCAGTATCTGAGGCTACTGGAGACTCCAAACAAAAGCACATTCAGCTTAAATGCAAAGTGAATAACCATCCGTGTTTACCTTTCTTCTCATACAGGTCGTAGTTGAGGTTATGGTCAGTCTGGATTCCTGGAGTGTAGCTGTCGAACGAAAGCCAATGGCATTTCCTGTTTTTTTGGTCAAAGTAGAATGCTCTGCAAGGACAGTGGAACACGTGGGATTGACCCAGCTGTTAGTTACCCCACAGCTAAATATTACAAATAGAACAGAACTACTGTATCCAAGCTGAGCTAGAAAGCATAAAATAAATGAAGGGTTTGAATTCTTTAACTGTAACTTCATTTTTCCATTCTTAACTTGCAAAAACACCACTCGACAAAATGGACGTTAATAGAAAGATAGGACACAAATCATAAAATTACTTTACACACAAAGACCCCATTTGAAATATTGCTAAACTGAATTCAGAATTGCAAAACTGCAATCAAATGATAGCAACGCTATGCACAGGAGTTCCACTACAGGAGTAAATTCCTGGCCACCTGAGTACTACAGTTGTGTATACTATGTATGGCTGAAAAGTTGGTCACATGGTATCTGAGACTGCATGAGATAGCAGCATTTAGTACAGGCAGATGCTAGACCAGGGCCACACAAAAACATAGCTGGGCCCCTGAAAAATACTACCAAATTGTCCCCCTTTGCCAAAGCAAAGCTACCACAATCCACACTTATGGGCTCCCCCTAGTGGCTGGGACCTTAGTCTTCCCCATTTTCTTCCCTAATGGAAGACCCTGTGCTAGGCACAAGAATTATCCTGGTATTCTTCCAAAGGTCCTCTCCATTCCCTTTGCTTTCCAGGCTTCTGCAGCCTCCTTCAAAATGCACACTCAATGCTCTCTTTAACTGCAAGTATGCTTTTCCTCTGAGTCAACATCTGCCATGTCGTAAATTTTGAAATTTCCTCTAAAATTAGGAAATAGAAATGACTGGAGGGTTTTTGTACTCCACAGTGATTTTCAAAAACCTGAAAAGGTCAAACAACCTGGCATGCCAACACGGCGGTCTATCTGCCCCCAGCTCGCCGGCGCCCCCTCACCTGCACGTGAAGGGCATCCGCTTGCTCGAGCTGCAGCTGCGGGCACATTTGACCACACTGAGACTTCGGCTTTTGGTCGGGAAGGTCCTGTCCGGCCTTATTAAGCGAACCCCATCTCTCTTCTGGTAGTCCTGAAGAGAATGCCTTTTGCTCTCTGTGATGGGCAAGAGCGATATGATCCTTTCCTTAGTGATTCATAAAGTGGAGTGAAGTCACTGGAATCAAAGTTAGTGGAATCAAGGCTAGTGACTGCAAACGTAAAGTGTAAATGTGGACTTGGGTCTCCTGCCAGAGGGAGCACGTCTTGAACACTCATCCATCCCTCCTCTGAAGCGAGTGGACCAGCCGCACAGGGACTCCAGGCTAAGGATCCCTGACAGAGGTCAGCCTCCTCATTTCCTGACGTTGCCCTGATCTAAGAGAGAAGCAGACCCTGCTTCTGATGGGACTTTCCCCATGTCCTTCAGCCTTGCTAAAGCCCCACGTGAACCATGAGTGATCCAGTTCATATTTTTACACTAATATCTTGGTTTCCTTTCGAAATAAATAGTCGCATGTCGTTTATATATACACAGAAATTCCACTCGCAATAATTTATTTCGGTTTTTTTAACGCAACTTTTTAAACACAAACCGAGAATAGGAGAACCTCTTTAGAAAGAGATGCCTATGTTTGGCGGGGGAGTATTAAAAAACACTTACATTAATCAGATATAAATACCACGAATTCCAGAGCATATGAATCCAGAGGATTAATTGTTTTAAACAGCGACATATACGTGGGCTAAGTTTGAATGCATCTGGCAATAATAACCTCACTGCCGTTCTTGGGCCATTGATCTTTATCCATCAAGTCAGATTTCTCTGATTTTTGTTCTGAAACATTTGACGCAGCGCTATGCTTCTATTTTATAGCTAAAAACTGGCATGATAGCTGCACATAAAGTGGATGCAACACCATTGCTATTAATCCATCAGTTTCTCATTTCATAAAAATGAAAAAAGACAAACCAACTCTTTCGTGCAGGATAAAACTGGAATCATTCTCAAGCATTAATAGCTGTGATAAAAACAAAAAACGCTTGCCAGTACATAAAACTAAATTCATCTTCATCCATGAAACACGTTTGTTTAAGCAGATATACACGGTAAAAGCGATTTAGTCGAGTGTGCCGTTTTATTAGCGACGCGCAAATCCCCTTTGCCAGGTTAACAAATGTCCATGGAGTGAGTGCCACGATTTTCACAGTCAGGGTTCACTGCAGGAGCCTGTCGCAGAAAGACTGCAACTTGAGGATGTCATAACATCAGAAAATGAAAAGCAATCACATTGCCCACGCTGGTACACTGGATGAATATGAAAAGTTATTGGTTCCTGGGCCTGATTCAACGTTGACTTGGCATTAACAAGATATTATTTAGCTATATGAACCTGCTGACTAAATAAGACACTGAGAAGGCGGCCTACTACTTGCTACTTGCAAGCAGCAGCGTAAGTCAAGACTAGCGTTTAACGTTTTTCTTCAAAAAACTACGTCCATCATAGAGTGCTACTTTTTAAATGAAATATACTAGAGGTGGAAATTATAAGACCAATGTCCTTTCCTTTATCGTAAGGCCCGACTTTGGATGTTCAATTCATACAATAAATATGAGCTACTGAAATGCATGCAGTTAACTTATAGCTATACAAAACCGTAACACTGCAGAAGCAACGGAGTCAGGTCTGAGATTTTTAAGACGTTATTTGTTTTATCTATCAAGCAGCCACAATATATTAGTTGTACCAGACAGTCCAAGTTATATTATTACTACTATTATTATTTTTACTACTACTACTAGATGTTCCACCACTACGCCTACTACGACCAGTAGGCTATTAGTAGGCTACTAGACACTGTGAAGTTCACTAGATTCTGAACATTCCCATAGCATACTAATTATGGAAAAGGCATATGAATAATTACGACAGTATAACCCAATATATTTTTAATCAAAGAAATATGAATCTATACATATGTAAACTTGCAAAAATGCTCATTAAGAATTCTGTATCATGTGGAATTATGGAAAAAAAAACCGTATCCGTGCAACCAAAAACGCATTCAATAAATTAGCATTACGCATAAAAACCAATCAACTATCAGCTGTTCTTATGTAACTGGGCAATGTTTAAAAGAAAACAACGATTTGCAGCTAAATTATTCAGTGGTGTTTGACCTCAGTCCAACGAAAAGTACGCATTTTCAAAAACAGACAAAAAAATGAATAATAAAATAAATCCCACCTGAAAAATCTATAAGAGTCACCCAGATGAGCGCCGTGTACATCCACATTACTGTTGCATCCATTGGTCCCAGAAAAGATACCCTGATGTTCTCCTATTACTAAGGTCCTAGACGCGTGTCGGCCGCCTGTGCGATCTGATCTGACCATTAGCTCGCTTGTATAATTAAGCGGAGCACCCACACGCCGCCAAAGATAGCCCTCACTAGCAAGGACCCGTCCCCCCTGCTCAACCCCGACGCGATAATAACCCGATACCCCTCCCTCGCAGCGACGGAGCTCTACCCCGCTTGTCCCGAAGCGTCCAACGAGATCACATATTACTCTCCACCTAAAACTCCTCAGTAAACTCACTTTCCATATTGTTTCACACAGGAGTCATGTTCCAGCTTCGAAATATGACGAACTGACACGGGGCACTAACATTTAAAATAGAATGCAATGATTAAATTCGTCAGACTGCTGTTGAACGCATCCAGTAAAATGCCCTTAATTTCCACCGTATTTCAAACTAATCAAAATAAATGCTTTAAACATGTACATGACAGTGTATGGCTAAATATATTAATATAACTAGGCCTACAGCAATTTCAACTTCGGTGTCCCATTACGTTAAATATTAAAGATCTCCAGTCATCAATTAATATCAGGAGAAAATATATATTTAAAATTGGTCACGGGTCTTTCGAAAACTCAGATATCATTCTAATTTCTGAAGTATCATGCATTTTTCATTATTATATGGTTACATCTAGGTCTATTGACGACACAAAAAAAATCTCTTTCATTTCGTTAAAAAGAATGATATAATCCTTTGGTCAGACGTCCAAAAAGCAAACCCTCTGAAGACTCCACTAAAAAACGTTTGCGGCAGACATCTGTACATGGAGCCAGATTTCGCGTGAATTCATTACAAACTGTAGCAAAGCAGACTCCTCCAAACTTATATCAGATAAGATCTATAATGCGCCTATTCTTCTGCGCTGGAAGAGGACCAAGTACTTGTGCACTCTTCGAGTCAGTCTGCATGCTTTCCTTGAATACGGCTGACTGCATGATGAAGAAACCAGAGGGTCTCTACCCGAAATACACCTGTGCTCCATCCCACACATCCCGGGGGTAGTGAGGGCTACGTAGGTGCGCAAAAACATACTCCTTAATACCAGCACTGTAATATCCTGTAATATCTCTGCTAGACTTCCTTTCGATTTATCTGGGGGGAAAAAAACTACAAGAACTTCATGAAGAATAATGAAGAATTTGGAAGGAAGCGGCAACTCAAACAAGCATAAAATATCGTAGATCCACAGCTTCATCTCACAAAGCTTGAGTGCATACAGATAACAGGAGCCCACCTATTCGACATGTATTAAATTCCTTCGGTAATTACTTGTATATATGGTCAGGGCCGGTCAACCGTATAAGCGACTTCTGAGGGGGTGTCGACAGCCGATTTCACTTGCGTCTATCGTGCCTTGTCACAGACAAAGAAATAGTGGCTGGCTCGCGCCCTTAGAAATACTCGCGCCCTCTGTAGTGCCGGTGCACGTGCGCGATGTGGGTCACCAACTTTTGAGCTCTCGCCGATTTTGCCCGCCAATTTCACTTTGCCTTGGAGTCAGAGGGGGGCACCGCGCGGTCGTAATGGAGGGGACGGTGTCGAGGACACTGTTAGGTTGGCACGTAAAAAACATCGTAGGTATATCTGAAGCGGAATTAAGAGTAAAACCAACCCTAAGAAGTAAAACCTGTCGGGGCTTAACACTATAAAAGGAAGAAGAGGACAGGTGTATTTAACACAGAGATAAGTAAATTCTGTCATTTCTTAATTTTTTGGTTTAATCGTCGCTAGATAATGGATGGGAAAATAAGCCTGTGGGATGTTATCGGTTAGCTTGCTGGTATATCAGGGCAGTTCCAGCGCTATGGATGTGCAGTGTTTTCTGTGGAACGAGAGGTGAAATATGTCACTGTTGAAAAGAGCAGACAACAGAAAATTGTTGTACGTTTTTTTCCGTGATAGCATATTCCCTCCCTGTCTATGGAGATAAACAATAAAAAATAATTATACTAATTAATATATACTAGTATTTTCTATATTTTTCAGTGACAGTTATGATTAGGGTTGCCAACCGTCCCGAATTGTCCGGGACATCCCGAAATATGGGTGATTTTAATTCGTCCCTTCAGTGACATGATTCGTTCCATTTCTCCATCCTAGCACAAGCATGGGCTGTCTTAAATATGTATATATTCCATTGCTGTATCATATTCCACATACATTATAACTATTTATATGTATATTAGTACCTGAACATACTCTATGTACATATATATTTATATATTAACCTCCTCATCTCTGGCACCAACCACCAAAGCAAATTCCTTGTATGTGTGAACGTACTTGGCAATAA